>CM038141.1:92885636-93395852 GCA_021437245.1 Aegilops speltoides | reverse complement strand
GCAAGTAACATACCGATGACAAAGGAACAACGTATGTTGTTATGCGGTCGACCGATAAAGATCTTCGTAGAATATGTAGGAGCCAATATGGGCATCCAGGTCCGCTATTGGTTATTGACGGAGACGTGTCTCGGTCATGTCTACATTGTTCTCGAACCGTAGGGTCCGCACGCTTAAGGTTTCGATGGCGGTTATATTATGAGTTTATGTATTTTGATGTACCGAAGAAGTTGAGTCCCGGATGTGATCACGGACATGACGAGGAGTCTCGAAATGGTCGAGACATAAATATTGATATATTGGAAGCCTATATTTGGAGTTCGGAATGGTTCCGGTGAAATCGGGATTTTCTTAGGAACACCGGGGTTACCGGAACCTCCCGGGGTTATTGGGCCTTAGTGGGCCATGAGGGAGAAGAGGAAGGGCCGGCGGGGGCAGGCCACGCGCCCTCCCCTAGTCCGAATAGGACAAGGAGAGGCGGCGGCCCCTTCCTCTTTTCCTCCCCAATCCTACTCCAACTAGGAAGGGGGGAGTCCTACTCGGTGGGAGTAGGACTCCTCAGCGCCTCCTCCAAGGGCAGCCACCCCCCCTTGCTCCTTTATATCTGAGGCAGGGGCACCCTAGAACACACAAGTTGATCTACGGATCGATCCTTAGCCATGTGCGGTGCCCCCTCCACCATATTCCACCTCGGTCATATCGTGCATAAGCTTAGGCGAAGCCTGCGCCGATAGAACATCAAGATCGTCACCATGCCGTCGTCTTGACGGAACTCTCCCTCCCGCTCTCTTTGGATTGGAGCCGAGGAGCGTCATCGAGCTATCGTGTGTCAAGAACTCGAGGCGCCGAGTAACGGCGCCGGATCGGTCGGATCGCGAGGAGAGCGTCGACTACTTCCTCTACGTTGTGATCGCTTCCGCTTCGGTCTACGAGGGCACGTAGACAACACTCTCCCCTCTCGTTGCTATGCATCACCATGATCTTGCGTGTGCGTGGGAAAATTTTGAAATTACTACGTTCCCCAACAAATCCTTGGTGGGGAGAAGTGAGATGATCTCCCCAAGGACGGCGTCTGGGAGATCGTTGATGCGGTCCACCCGCGTTCCTGGGATCTGGTGGGGGTGGGGTCGCCACTTCTCCCCGTGCTGCCAGGTGCGGGATCTACAACATGCATCACCGCTGGTGATAGCCTCATCTTCTTGGCGCTGGGGTTAGCCGACTCCATTTTCCTCGAGGGCATCGCGTCGCGCTCACGGATTTGAGCAGAGTAACGAATGACGAGCCTAGTTGTAGTGCGAGTGAAGAAGAAGGGGAGCTAGGGTTTTCTGTAGGAGGTAGGTGAGGAATTTGGGGGTATGAGTGGAGCGAGCTGATGTGAGGTGGGTGGGAGCGAGGAGGAAGAAGAGCACCCAGGTTTTTTTGGGGGGCGGTGTGCTGGGAGTGGGTAGCGCCTCTCATTTAGTAAATATATGGGCTTTTGAATTGATTTTACTATTTACTAGTGTGGATGGGCTATTTTGTCTTGGGCCCAGAGAAACAATTACTACTAGTAAAGTGGAGACACTCTACAGCTACCCAGAAAAACAATTACTACTAGTACAGTGGATACAATACCGCTTCTGGCTCCTCCTAGGTCAATGAAACGTCTCCCTCTACTAAATACCATTATACTTTTGTTCACCGACATGCGGGCCATGCAGCGCGCGGGCCCAAATGCCATCCACCAAATTAGAAGGCAGTATGCAGGCAGAGAGTCACCCGGTCGTGGCCGGCGATGTGAGCCGTCGAATCACAAAACCCCACCTCCCCGCAGTCTAAGTTTAACGGACGAAGCAACCATCATTTCACTCTTCGCTGAATCCCCTTCTCCCTCACCGTCTTCAAGAAAGGCAGCACTCGCATCTGCCACTTTTCTTCTCTCCCAACGAAGGGAAGGTAAGCGGATCCGTGACGTTGGTATATTTTTGTTCAGAGAAAAAAACTTTTGCAAAGCAGTAACCGATCCTCACTCTCTTTTTTGTTTCATTGTCATTGCGATTGTGTTTTCCTTTCAATGGTCTCCTAGTATTCGTCAGTTTCATGATGGACAAGGGAGAACCAGGCAAAGATCTGCCGATATTGGAGCAGAAGTGGGAGGCTTATCCCCACGAGACAGAGAGCTCCAAGAAGATGGAGGCAGCCACCGAGCCGACCCCAGATACGCTCACGGCCACTATTGAGATGGTCAACGCCCCGTTTGAGGTTACAACCCTCGTGGCACTGCAGGAGCAGTTTTCCCCCTTCGAGAATGTGTCCCCCCCTGCTGAGCTACCCAAGGTGATTTTCTTCTTTGCCGATCTCGATTGTAGTTTTTCATCTAAGTATGTGGTGATGAATAATGCAAAATTTTATTAGCTTCGATGTCATGCTATACATAGTG
This sequence comes from Aegilops speltoides, assembly GCA_021437245.1. Lineage (NCBI taxonomy): Eukaryota > Viridiplantae > Streptophyta > Magnoliopsida > Poales > Poaceae > Aegilops > Aegilops speltoides. The sequence goes on along the minus strand of CM038141.1, from coordinate 93,393,433 downwards.
GTTTAAATAACTTGTGTTTCTTATACTGAAAAGTAATTCAGAATTTGTTTCGCTTCAATTAGAGCCACGATGCGGATAAGGATTGTGTGGTTGTACATGTCACTCGCTATGAGGCGGATGACCTGAATATATGCACTGGGAAAACAGAGTTCTTAGGCTATTGGATCCTGGAAGCCATTTGCGGTTATACCAATGAAGAGTTGTATTCCAGCCTCACTGTTGTCAGGCGTGTTGTCCAGGGTGTACTGAAGCACAAGAAGTTCAAAGCTACTCCTTCGTTTGTGAGGCATACTGTTCTTGTCAAGCTTACGCAGGAAGATGATGTGGCATGCCTCCACAAACAAGTTTATCAGTGGCAAGGCCATAAGGTTGTCTTCATGAAGGTTCACATGATTGAGCTGCTATGGGACGTCCTCGATGATGTTCATGGCAAGGTCCGTCTTGTGTCCAGCCCAAATTAGATCAAGGCATGAAATAGTTGCCCCAACTAGTGTTTAATATTAGTTTGGATTGTGTCTAATTATACGAACCTTGCCTGTTATCGACCCCTTTGGGGCTAGTACTCTGTTTGAATCCTTCTATGGGACTGCTGCTACTTTTGTGTGCCCGTGAATCATGTGAGAACCATCGTAATTGTTGCCGAAACAGATGCGTCCTCACTAGTTTTTTCATGAATATGGCATGTTAAGACATAAGTTGTCATAGTTTATCATACGAGTAGTGTCTGTTTTGATGAAATAGAGCACTCGTTCGAGAACTATGCGTTGACGTATACATAAGTACTTGTAAACATTGTTGGTGCTACCCCACTTGTAAGCAGTTGTGCAAAACACGGCACATTGGCTCAGCTCGCTTCAACACTAGGCTATCGACCAGCTAACAATCAACAATCTGCTATCTGACATATAAGCAACTATGTATCTTGTTACAATGGTTCATGCAGTTAACTGAGGCCACAATGTAAATTCCAAACGTTCACACATTAGTCTAGCGCTCATGTGGAACACTCACATTAAACTCGTCTTCATAAAAAACTTGAAAAGCATAAGTTAAGCAATTTTATACATCTCAATGATTCATAGAACATAACAAACATATACTAGTTCACAGCAAAAGACAAAGTTGTGAGAAGGTTTACAAATCAGGAAAAAACAAGCAAGGCTTCTCTGAGCAAAGGGACTCCCGGCATTCTTAAATTTCCTGGAGTTCACTCTGGTTTTTTGTTGTTGCCACCATCCAGGGTTAGGTTCTCTCATTCCAGAATAACCAATTATAATTGTGGTCTCAACTGGAATGCTGAACTGAACCATGCAATTATCTTGACCAGGTGAAATTCTTGTGCATTCCACTAAATTTAAGCGCCGCTATTTGCGAAATAAGCGCACCACAATGCCTCTTGTCCGCAAGACCGTCCAAAAACCGATGTGCAGCCGTGCCAGCTAGTCCTCGGTCCATGGATGAACTGGTAGAAAGTGCATTCCGGACTAGGATGCAGTTGTTTTTGCTCATCCCTACACTGCAATCAGGAAGTAAAACGTACGAATCAACTTCATTTAGATTGCGTTGGTCATTCTACCTAGTAACTACCAATGTAGGAATACCTGGAAGACGGGTGGTTAGACGACAACAACGAGGGATAGCCATCTCATTTTGCGAAGTTCTACTAAAATTGAGGTGTGTGCTTTTGATTGCGCGGATAGAAACGATACAGAGACAGACATCCCGAAACGATATGGAGACAAACATCCCTGTTTGCGCAAATACGAAATACGGTTATTTAAACAGTGATAGATATTTGCAGTGGCGTATGATTAATAGCAGCATCTATTGTGTTATAATTGGCACTAGATTGACAGTATGAAGAGTCCTTAAGTAAGTAGCATCACATCACATCAACACTGCCACTAGATTAACATGCAAAACAATAGCATTAGTATTACCGTCATGAGAGTAGCACATGGTCAGTAAATGTGCAATCAAATTTGCGCATGTTCCACTGGGATGAAGCAATGTTAGCGGTGTGAAATTTAAGTGTAACTACAAAGACACAATTCATGGGAAATAAAGCAAGACGGAAGCACTTCATAAAATGGTGGTGGCATTGCTTCAATTTATCGACGGCACTATACCATTACTTATAGTGACATTAGGTGGCATTGCTTAATGCTTCATGTGATTTTACATTAACGGTAGAGATATGGGCGTAGGGACAGCGAGGGCATAAAGTGGTGAGGCAGATGTGGCTGCCGAGAGCGGCAAACACTCAGTCAACACGTCTGCATTTGTCCCATTTTTTATCTCCTGGCGATATTTTCCTATGTGAGCACAGGAAATCTAGACATTCTCATTCTCATTTGCATTGTCCCCCAACACCCGTCACTTTCTTTCCTTTTTCAACCAAGAGATAGGTCCACTTCCCCCCACCCTTCGCCATCCACCATGCTTTCTTTGTCTTTTCAACCAAGAGACCGGTTGGGTAGCCAGTATCTACTACTTTGCCCCGTTTCCTCTTAGAACCAAGTCCTAGATTCATGCTACAGCTTTCCCACTTTCTTCCCTGTTTTAACCAACTCTTAGAGTCGACTGTATGAACTAGCTTTACCTCTAATAATAGTAAAAGTCTAGGTGGCTTTGGAACAGCGGACGGAAGTAGAAAAAGATCAAAACGAAGGAAGCTGGGGCAGTAGAGCAAGGCAAGTTTCGAAGGAATATATACCTGAGGGTCGTCGGCATGTGGCAAAGATGGCGTCCGGAGGCCGCATCTTGGCCACAATACCGCAGGGAGGAAGAAGGGGTCGGAGGCCCTCCCGAGCCGGTGCTCTCTCAGAGAGAAAGGCACGGCCGCCAATCGAGACGCGCGGGCAGCCGTTGGTCTCCTCCCTCACCGCCGATGACAGCGTGCATGATGCACCTACACCCCTGCCCCGGTCGAGGTTGTCTGGCCAGATTTGTGACCAACCGTGAGCTGAGAGAGAGTGTGGCCACCTATCTCTTGCTTAGATCTGGAGAGCATGAGAGAGTGAACAAGAGGAACCCTAGTAAAGCAAGCGCTAAGGCTCCTGCTTATATATATAGTGGAGTGATTTTGTTGTACCAGCTTCAAAAAAATGCGCTCCTACATGTACCCGCGAGTGGGTGTGAGAGAACTAGTGCGTGCGTGCACCGCTTCTCTTCGTGAGAGTACAATATACTATGCCCAAAGAACGTTCTCCGCAAGAGTAATAGTATAAGTGTGTGACGTGTGAGCTAAAATAAAATGTGCACGACGTCTTTTGTTTTTTAGAATTTCTGAGGGTAGGGTGTGAAGAGCACATATGTGCATGACGTCTACCTGTAGATAGACGGCGGGTGCGACATGTGAGTCTGTGAGAGGACTCGGGAGAGTCGTGACTCGTGAGGGTGCGTGTGCGTGAGAGAGAGGGGGGCATGTATCAATGCAATGCATGTGTCATAAACCATTATCCGACAAACGTTCGCCACAAGCCTTTTCCTGACGAACGCCGTAAGAACCGTTAGATCGGCATCCGACGGTGTCAGTTTTGACATGTCATTTAACAGAACAGCCGCTCCTCCTACACACAAATCTTCCACGTGAGTGTTAGCAACTATCGTATGCTCCCTCCGTTTGGAAATGCAGTGCATATAGCTTTATTGAAAATTCGAACCTCGCAAACTTTTACCGAGTTTTCGTGTACCAAATTGCACATGTAGAATACCCTGTATATATCATTTCATTCATCTTCGAGAGGTAACTATAAAGATGGGGAAGGATTCTACAAAGAAAGACCATCGTATCACCCGCAGCAATTTCAACCATCCTTTGGTGTCGAGGAATATCATAGGAACTCTATATGATATGATTTTTATAGGATTTTTTCCTGTAGAGCCAATTGGTTCATAGGAATAGATTCATATACTCCACATTTCAAATGAAATAAACATGATATCATTTCTATAGCTTTAGAGCCACTTGGTTAATATGAATGGATTCCTATACTCCCTTAATTTCAAAGGAAAATAAACATTAGCGTATATTCAATAGAAAAGTTCCTATGATATGAACCAAATTACATCTCTTTTCTAATCCCTCCTCATAGGAATTGAGATACATGTCATCTCTAGATTCAATAGAAAAGTTCCTATGATGTGAACCAAATGACATCTCTTTTCCAATCCCTACTCATAGGAATTGAGATACTCCATTTCATCTCTTTCCCTACAACTTCCATGTATACATCTTCTATTCCTAAATAGATAGTACAACCCACTAGTAGCTTTTTTTCCAAGACATGCAACTATGGCACAAGAACTATATAGTGTGCCAATAACTTTGAAAGATGGTCGCTGGATGAAGCTAACCCGACAGATCTTGAGAGATGGGCAAATCCGAGCACTCTCGGCCATTGGATATCATCAACATTCCACCAGATCGCCACATGTACAATTTAGAAGACTCCATGGTTGAACTTAAGCATAATGCACAAACCTCAAAACACAAGCACTTCTCCTTTGTTCTAGAATCTTACAGATCATAATTGATTATTTTTTCTAAATGAATTGCCATTATTTGTTTTTTACTTTATGATTTACAATGCACAACCCCATGAATCTTAACATTTTTTATAAAACTAATTGATTTTGAATGAGATGAACTATAAGAACTAAACGAACATCTACATCATGCATATATGACTCAAAGCTTTACATGCTATAGTGTGTATTTATTCATAATTTGGTTTCGAAATCTCATGCATTCAATACATGTGTACCTTACTAGTTTTGAGTAGAGTAGCAAATTTCACGCGGCCCGGGTACATCAAAATGCAGGGCCCATGCATCATTGCCTTTTGGTCGAACCTACGTCCACAATTTTTTGTACGTGCTATATCTCCACTGGTCCCCGAACCCAAAATGCTGCCTCGTTCCCATAAAACCAAGCGGCCCACACATATTTAAGGCGTTGACTCGAACCCGTTTACTACGACGTGGCCCCGCACGCCGTAGTACTCCTACAAACCCTACCGCCGCACTCATCATCGGTTTTCTTCAAGAGGACGAGGGAGAAGCCGATTTGTAGTGGAGGCGCTTTCAAAAAAAGGATCTGTAGTGGAGACCCCTACCCTAGGGTGCCCTAGGTAGCTGCCACACGCATCATTGTTTTCTCTTTTCTTTATGCTCTTGCGCGCTAGATTGAAATGATTGTTGCTTCGTCTGTCCAGCTTAATGCGGGAAAGGTGGGGCTTTGTGATTTGACCCCTCATCGCTCATTTTCTACTACTGCGACACTACAACCTGGGTGCCTACAATTCCAACCGCTGCTCCGAACTGTAATTTGGTGCATCGCACGTGGAACAAGATGGTGGATGAGCCACATGTCGGCCAAAGGGGTCATGTTAAGTGTGTCGCCATTTCATGTGCGGACTGACCCTGCTTGAGTTGCTCCACCAACACGACAGGAGCAGCCTACCACTTGGTTTTGCTCCGTGGTGAATCCCGACTATATTCATCTAAAAAGATACGTGCTGAACTACCCTCTCCATCTCAGATTTTATTTTTAGGCATCTCGGTTTATAGGGCGTGCATGTAGTTCTAGGTCATCCATTTGACTAACTAAATATAGTTACCATGTCACAAAAAGTATATCATTGGATTCTTAAGCGGATGCAGTTGTATTTAAAAGTCGAGGATGGGGCTTTTCCTGCGCGGTAGGCGGGGCAGTTCCGCCTAGTCGGTTTGACAGAGACACGAGAAGATGAGGGAGTAGGCCGCTGCAAACGTAGGGCTGTGTGATTTGACAACGAGTTACTGCTGGACAGGTGGGGCCCTGTGATTTGACTTGCCATTATCATTTTAACTACGGCGCTACGACCAGCGTGAGTCTCCTGATTCCTGACCACCTCCATACAGGTGCCTCTCCGAATGCTCCACCATGTAGTTGAGGCTGGCTCTTGCATGAGAGCCCACTTCTCCACTTTTTCCTTGCCTCTTTCCTCCACATATGTAAAAATGCCATGTAAAGCGGGCTTATATCCCACTATTGTAGTACTTACTTCCTCCTACAGGTGCTAAGCTTGCCACATAGGCATAAAGTCTGATGTGGCAAGTTTGGTGACCCAAGGAAGAAACGGTGCTAAGCGCATGTACCTAGGTGAAAAGACAATTTTGAGTCTATAGCTAATTAAATGAAGCAAACTTAGCAACGAAAAATTAATAAGCACCTACGCATTGGGGACTTGATTGCTAAGCCATTTAATGCCCTTAGCACCTCATCTAAGCACCATTTCATTGGAAGAGGTCACTCCTTGGCAAATGCAATAAATACTACTCCCTCTGTCCCATAATATAAGAACGTTTTTGGCACTACACTAGTGTCAAAAACATTCTTATATTATGGGACGGAGGGAATACGAAGAAAGAGATAGAGAGAAGTAAAAAAATACACTTATAGCCAACCTTATAGCTAACCTTTTTGTAGTATGAGTGACTAAGTGATAACTATGTATGACATGCCAACATCAGATAGCCTAATGCACCGTGTTAAATCTCCAAGGGCGCGACCGCACGAGCGACGCGATGGTCGTGGTAGGCGCGACCATGATACAGGCTACTTGCAGCCCTTGGATCTGAGATCGAACGGTCGCATGCTAAGTTGCTGAAAATTTGCAGAATAACCCTCCAGGATAGGATATTCACCCATAGGTCTAGAATCACGCCATGCAACCGTTCGATCTCAGATCCAAGGGCTCTCGGAAGCCCATATCATGGGAGAATGGAAAGCCACTACCCTACCATTCGCACGCTGGCAGTTCGCCCCTACTCGTCTCGGCACGTCCTTTAATATTATGGTGGTTCGCTCCTAGTCGTCCCGTCCTTTCACATTATGGCAGTTCCACTGATCCTAACCCTCCTCCCAAATCCATGGCGTCCCAAATCTCCATGATCAGTGGTGAGTACAAGGTTAGAACCATCACCGGTGATGAGTTCGACGTAATCTACACCCGTTCTTCCGCGACGGTGAAAGGATGCCTTTCTCGCTTCAGATGCATGTTCGAAAAATCAGATGATGAGTGGGTTGCTGGGCTAGATGTTGAGTACACCACAGTCCTAGGACGAGAGAAGGATCTAAAGGAGGAAGAGAGGAAGAAGCCCGCCGTGATCCAGGTTTGCGTGCATGACTTATGCTTGGTCTACCACATATGCCGCCCCGACGTTGAATGCCTGGATTTTAAGAACTTCCTCGAGAGCAACCTAGTCAAATTCGTTACTGTAGACTTTACGAACGGCAAAAGAGTCCTGGGTCAGATAGGCCTCGTTGTAGGCAACCCCTTCGACCTCCAGAAGAATCAGCTGCTGCCCTCCAGTGTCCAGCCTTCAATGCTGACCCTGGCAGGAGCCATGGTTCATCCTTCGTACGGTAAATTGGAGAAACCTCATCACACGTTTCATCGTCATGCATGGCAGCAGAATGTACTAGATATAGACCACATCCACTACGCTTGCCGGGGGAAACTGTCCGCCACGAACACCTATGGGGCCGGAGCCCCTTGTCTGTGCGGTACGAGGGCGGAGGGAGCACAAAGAGCAGATCGAGGCGAGCACGCGGGCGGTTTTTACCCAGCTTCGGAGCTCTCCGGAGAGATAAAACTCCTACTGCTGCTTTGTGTTTCTATTCAGCTCGGGAGCTTGAAGAGCTACAGTAGCAGCTACACCGAGCGCGAGAGTGGCAAATGTTTTGAACCCCCCCCCCCCCGGTTGTGCATGGGCCTCCTTTTATAGTACAAGGGTCACCGACAGGTGTCAACGTAGGAGAAAGGGGTAAAAATGTAAAAGAGGTGGTAGTTGGAGCAGTCTTGAGGAACAAAGTGAAGCTACAATTGCATGAACAATGGTCGCTACCTACTCGACAAAGGGGGACAAGGGCATTTAATGCCCGTCGCCGTCGACCCCAAAAGCTCCCGCCTTGCGTCTCCGCTCGCCACGGCGATGGATCCACCATCGTGAAGTGCCACCGTGTCCCCAGTTGCACAGCATCCGCCACGTCCCCAGAAAGGCCCTGGCGCACGCTGGGGTGATGAGCTGGGCGCAGCACACAAGCAAACTCTCCCGGCAAGTGCCTTGCCGGGGTCTTGACCTTGCCGGGCCCGGGAGCTTGCCGGGCTCTGTAACTTGTCGTTCCCCGGGCCCTTGCCGGGACGCATATAGCGCCGAGGCGTATCTTCTATGATGTAGTCTTCTAGTCTTCCTGGCGAGCTCCTCTTGCCAGGGCCTTGCGTGAGTGATGTAACCTTGAGCCTGGAACGGCCTTCCTGGCAAACTCCGCTTGCCGGGGTCTCGACCTTGCCTGGAACGGCCTTCCCGGCAAGCTCCGCTTGCCGGGGTCTCGATCTTCTGTCTTGTATACTTTGTTCTTGAATGGCTTGATATGGAGCAGGAAGGTCTCCGGCGAGCACGTGTAAAACCCTGCCGCGGGAAGCTGCAACTGCCCGTGCACAAGTTGGGGTACTGAGGTACCCCTACCTTAGTACACCGACAGGAGCCCCGGCTGGGCCATACACGGTGCCGTGCGCTGTTGGGCGAGCCCAAAACAATCTGCGGGCACACGCGCCCACGGCGCGCCGAATCCACTTCCGCATCTGCCGCATCCCCCATAGCAGCACGCGTCGATTGCGGCGCGCCAGGATGGGGCGTGCCACGTTCTTTAATGGGAAGAGCGGAACGCCCCCACTTCCCCATAAAGCAGAGGAAGCGGGCGGTTCCCTCTCCTCGCTCTCATTGCATCTTCTTCCTCCTCCAGAGATCCCCTTTGCGCTCCGCCTCCTTGACCTACCTCCCGAACTCCTGAGCAGAGAAACAGGAGAGGATTCTGAGCATCTTATCTTTCAATTTGTAAGCCCTCGGGCCTTAGTTGCATTTAAAATATGTAATCCTCTCTATCATGTTTTTCATCCTCTATGGACTTGTACTAAACTAGGATGTTTTTAATGAGAAGAGGGGAACGCTTGCTGGACCGAGTCTTTTACTTGACTTCGTGCCTTGTATGTTCCCATCCTACGCTCTCGGGGAGCTTGCCGGCGCGAACACGCTTGCTGAGTGCGGGACATCAGCAGCCCGCTGGCGGTGTTGCTTCCGCAAGCAACCTTCTTTGGGCGATTCAGCGCACTTGTGTTTGTTGAGCGGACTCGGAAACGAAACAAGGGCGCGACACTCGTCGCAGCTCACTTAAATCGTTGAGCGTGCTCGAAAACAAACTAAGGGCACGACACTTGTCGCAGCTCACTTAAATCGTTGAGCGTGCTCGAAAACAAACCAAGGGCGCAACTGGGCCACGACCTGGTTCCTCCGCGCACGGGTTTTACAAGACACGCTCGTTCAAGGACGCGGCCCCGCTTTCCCCGGTCCATGAGAGGATGCATGACGAGTGGATGAAAAACTTATCTGATATCACAGCCCCCGGCGACTCTGGCTTGCCGGGGATGAATCTTGGTATTTGCAGCCTCCGGCAACTCTGGCTTCGCCGAGACCCAGGTGCCGGTGTGCCTTCCTTTGCCTTTGCCGCTGGCATCGTGGTCCCCGGAGATCCTGGCTTGCCGCGGAGGAATTTTGGTACTCGCAGCCCCCAGCAAAGCCGGTTTGCCGGGGCCCAAGGTGCCGGCGCGCCCTTCTGTCCTTTCTTGGTCGCTGTTATTTTAGTCACGAAAATAACTTAGACAGCGCCGCAATAAGTTACTCTTTCGTGGCGTAACTTTAGGTTGGGCAACGCAATGCCATGCTTCGCCCTTCGTATGTTTATACTCTACGCTTTTTAGGGAACTTGCGGTGCATACACGCTTCTTGAGTCGCGGAACATCGGCAGCCAGGCGGTGTTGCCTCGGCAAGAAACTTCGGGCTAGTTGCAGCGCTTGTGTTTGTTGAGCGGACTCGGAAGCGAAACAAGGGCGCGACACTTATCGCAGCTCACTTAAATCGTTGGCGTGCTCGAAAACAAACCAAGGGCGCAACTTCGATCGCGAGTCAGCTCCTCTGCGCAAGTTTCTTATCTGAAGGGCGTCTCATGGCAAGGCTTGCTATGTTACTTCCTCTACTTTACACCCTTTGTGCGCTTTTACCCTACGCTTCTAGGGAACTTGCCGGCAAGGGGCCCTTGCCGCGAGCGCTGAGTGCTGAACTCGAAGCAGCCTGCTGGCCAAGGTCTTACCGGCAAGCAACCTTGCCGCGGCTAGTCGCAACGCACTTAGCTTGCTGAGCGGACTCGGAAACGAAACAAGGGCGCGACACTTGTCGCAGCTCACTTAAATCGTTGAGCGTGCTCGAAAACGAAACAAGGGCGCGACACTTGTCGCAGCTCACTCAAATCGTTGAGCGTGCTCGGAAACAAGATAAGGGTGCGGCTATCCACGGGTAGGTTCCTCCGCGCACAGGTATTGCGTACAAAGGACGAACGTACGAGGAACATAACATAAAAAGCATGGAACTAAAGAGTGCTCTGTACAAAAGTTCGGACAACTTAGCTTTTCCATCTTCTGCGATCCGGCAAGGCCGCATTTCTCCCTTGATTTCCTCCCTTGTACGTTTTCACCCTCACGCTTCCAGGGAACCTACCGGCGCAAACACACTTGCTGAGTGCGGAACATCAGCAGCCCGCTGGCGGTGTTGCCTCCGGCAGGAAGATCTTGTCGGGCTAGTTGCAGCGCGCCTTCACCGTTGAGCGGACTCGAAACAGATTAGGGGCGCAACTTAGCCACGACTCGACCCCTGTGCGCACAGGTTCTCCATACAAGGTACGGATTTTCAGGGAATATAACTCAAAAGTTTGAAACTGGTTGCTTTCTCTGCCCTACTGGCCGGTGGAGCTCGATGGCACGCCCTCGACGGCGGCGCAGCACTCCGGAGAGGTGCGCTTGTCGAAGCAGGCACCAGAGCTGTTCTACTCGCCGATGGAGCTCGATGGCACGTTCTCGACGGCGGCGCAGCACTCCGGAAAGGTGCGCTTGCCGGAGCAGGCACCAGAGTTGTTCTTGCCGGGCTTAGTCTTTGGCTGGTCTGTCTTTGTTTCCTCGCACTCGCCGGTGGAGCTCAATGGGACGTCCTCGACGGCAGCGCACTCCAAGAGGTGCGGTTGCGGAGTGGGCCCCGAGCACTTGCGGACTTGGTCTTCGTCTTCTTCCGTGGAGTGCAGAACATCCCGCGAGCCTCCGGTGTGTCCTTGCCCAAAGATGCGGATACCACCTCCGTGGTATGGCGCTGCTGGGTTGTCGTCTCTTGAGATGGGCGCGTATGTCCACGGAGACCGAGGCGCGGTCGTCCGTCTTGTCCTTGGATCTGGTGGCGCCGCGAGTGTCCTCGCCGGCGACCACCCCTCCGACGGCGTCTCCTCCGCCCACCGTTGGCTCTGGTGGCGGCGGATGAGACGCAGACGGGCCTCCGACCTCCGAAGCCTTCTTATTCGGGGCCACGGTGCGATTGTTGATGAAGTTGCTGATGAAACTGGAGAGGTTGATGAAGAACGCGCCCGCGCGAACGCCGGATCAGGTCCGCACAACCTCGACGCCCCCTACCTGGCGCGCCATAAGATGCCGGGGGAAACTGTCCGCCACGAACACCTATGGGGCGGAGCCCTTGTCTGCATCTTGATGCGAGGCGGAGGGAGCACAGAGAGCAGACGAGGCGAGCGAGCAGGCGGTTTTACCCAGCCGGAGCTCTCCGAGAGATAAAACTCCTCTCGCTGCTTTGTGTTTCTATTCAGCTCGGGAGCTTGAAGAGCTACAGTAGCAGCTACACCGAGCGCGAGAGTGGCAAATTTTTGAACCCCGGTTGTGCATGGGCCTCCTTTTATAGTGCAAGGGTCACCGACAGTGTCAATGTAGGAGAAAGGGGTAAAATGTAAAAGAGGTGGTAGTTGGAGCAGTGCAGAACAGTGAAGCTACGATTGCATGAGCAAAGGTCGCTACCTACTCGGCAATGGGGACAAGGGCATTTAATGCCGTCGCCGTCGACCCCAAAAGCTCCGCCCTTGCGTCTCCGTCGCCACGGCGATGGATCCACCACCGTGAAGTGCCACCGTGTCCCCAGGCTGCCAGACCATCCGCCACGCGTCCTGGAAAGGCCCAGGCGGCGCTGGGGTGATGAGCTGGGCGCAGAGCACAACAAGCAACTCTCCCAGCAAGTGCCTTGCCGGGGTCTTGACCTTGCCGGGCCCGGGAGCTTGCCGGGCTCTGTAACTTGTCGTTCCCCGGGCCCTCGCCGGGACGCATATAGCGCCGAGGCGTATCTTCTATGATGTAATCTTCTAGTCTTCTGGCGAGCTCCTCTTGCGGGGCCTTGCGTGAGTGATGTAACCTTGAGCACAGAACGGCCTTCCCGCAAACTCCGCTTGCCGGGTCTCGATCTTACTCGAGCGGCCTTCGAAGCTCCGCTTCTTGGGGTCTCGATCTTCTGTCTTGTATACTTTGTTCTTGAATGGCTTGATATGGAGCAGGAAGGTCTCCGTGAGCACGTGTAAAACCTGCAGCATGAAGTCTGCAATCGCCGTGCACAAGTTAGTCTTGAGGTACCCCTACCTTAGTACACCGACAACGCTGCAATGGATGGCTACCTTTGTTTCAATATCTACAAGGGTTGGATGAAGAGCAAGAGCCAAGTGTGTGGTTCAAGCAAAGAAGTATCGGCCAAGAGGAAGAGGGACAAGGATGAGGACTTCGATTAAGGTGGCAGTGTCGTTGCTCATGGTGGTTCTAATGAAGTGTCTACCAGATTAGTTGCATAGTTTAATTTCAGGTATGCTTAGTTTAATTTGAGGGGTGTGTTGTGCTGAGCCCCCAGCAGATCTATGTTATGTTTCTTCTCGTTACTTTAACTCTTCAGTACGTACATACTAGTATTTCTTACATCTCATTTAGCACCCCATTTAAGCACGTACTAGCTTTTTTAATAGTACTATATGCATAATTTGGCGACGAGCGCTCTCTATATGTACCACCTTTTTTTTAATTTCAATTTTTGCTCCATGGCGCAATCCATCGATACTACTACTGTACAAAAGTATCCATTTTTAAAAAGGCTAGAGTACTGTTCATCACATATATAGCCAGTTAAATTCTCAACCTAGAACGACGTGCATGCCATGTAAACCGATACGGAGGAAGTATAGTAAAATGAGGTGATTTTACCGAAGCGATCGGCGGGGAGCATGGCACATCATGCGGTCCCGTGTCATGATGTACCAAGGCGATGCGTGTGTCCCTCTTGAGGCAGAAGCAATACTATGTGGTTTGAGATGATGGCGAACCGAAGTGTGAAATAATGGTTGCTTTGTCCGTCTGGGATGGTGCGGCATTGTGATTTGACGTCTCATTGCTCATTACTACTCTTGGGCGATGCGAGTGGGGTCGTCCCCTGTTGTTCTCTGCTTTGTTATTTGGTGCTTGACACGTCGACCCGGTTGCTATATGTCCCACATGTCAGCGACAGGAAGTACAAAATTCATGAAAGGGAGCGTCGACGGAGGAGTATACTACAAAATTCATGAAAGGGAGTGACTTAGTTTTGGAAAAATCTGATTTTACGGAGTACGTACCCACTAGGGTTTATAGGGCTCATCTAAAAAACATTCGTTTTTCCGTTTGATAAGTCTCAATTCTACTGCTAGTAATAGTACCATTACATGTTGGATTTCGAGGTGCGTTAGATCACCCGATGCAAGTAGTGTCAAGTGGAAACTCACCAATGCATGTAGAAGTTCATGGAAATTTAGTGGTCATTCATGCATTCGTTCTAATTAATGCCTCAGTAAACATAACTTCTTGAGAAAAACGAGCGTACTAATTACTTGTGCAAACTACGAAATTAATTCGACCACTCACCGTCTACCTTGGTTGGAGAGATTTTGAAATTGAGCCATAAACTGGAAAGGAGGGAGTAGTAACTTTTGTCTCGATTACTATTTCTGGTCTTGTATAGATGCAGAATTTATTTTTTTATAGTGGCCTTGTATAAGTAAATGGAGGGAGTACTAAAGGACATATATATTCCAAACAATATGATAATATCTCTAACCAAGATAGTAGGGACGAAGAGTAAACGGAGGGAGTAGTAAAATTTTCTCCTCGTCCTACGAGCCACCGCGCGCGTGGGCGAGGGAGCGGGCGTAAGGCGTACAGTAGTAGTACTACTACTCGTAAGAAAGCTTCACCTCATCCTGCGAGCCACCGTGCCCGTGGGCGGGGGAGACGGCGTATTAAGCAAGCTTCCCCTTGTTCTGCGAGTTGACGGGACACATCAAAAGTACTCCAGTGTATAGAGCCTTGCCTCTACGGTAGGCCCCACATGGTTTGCCTCTTTTTTTAACATAACACATCAAGTTGCAATTTGTTTGTTCACCCGTGGTAGACGATCCTCCGTCCACCAAGTGGACAACCAGTACACGTGTCAAATTACCACGTGGGCTGCCTTTTCGTACAGAAATGAGCTCCGCCATGTACCCGCGCGGGTGTGGTTGGGAAAGAGATGGGAGTACGTGCGCCATGCGTGCACCTCTTCTCTTCGTGCACGTCCCCCACCTATGTGTGTGTGAGAGAGAGAGAGAGATACAAACCTATAAATAATGCGCCGTCCATCCCCATGCCTCCGCCCGGTCCGACCACCAGTCACCACCACGCCCCACTCCTCCTCACCTTATCTCTCATCTTTCTCCCTCCATTTTTATATACAAGGGGCCACTATCAAAATTACAATTTGCAGATATACAAGGCCACTAACACTAATCGATGCAATATTAATGGTGTTTGCCTCGTAGTACTAGCAAAGGAGGACATTAATTATCCCTTGCATGCATGCGGGAGTGTGAGCATTGGCTTGATGCGCATGAAAGAGAAGAATACACGGCAAACAAGGAAACAAGGTGGCTTGCAACATTGACATAAAAGACATTAATTTTACCCTTGGTACCTGTAATATGGGTTTGTGTCCTTGTATACAAAAATGGAGTCCAATAAAATTCTCGAGATACCATTTATCCGATAAAATTCTCGAGATATCATTAGTTTTTACAAAATGGGATTACTCCTGCATGGGTCAATCACAACAGGTGTTTTGTAAAAAAAATGCATCATTATGTTCTGTGCAATGCACGGGCATCTTGCTAGTCCATGATAACAACACATGGCAAAATTCCACGGCGAACGAGGGATTTGAATCTGTTGGGAGGGGCTGTTTGGATCTTGCCTGGGGTAGCCAAAATATTGGCGACCCTTTTGTCCACCGGTGCCTTTGCCACCGATGAGCGAGAATGGCTCGGTGCTCATGCATCCTCCAAATAGCGCGTTGGAGCGAGCTCGCATAAGCTGTGTTTTTGTCCCACCACGCCGCATGAGACCGACCGGTGACCCGCAAATTCGCCATCCAACCGTAGCCGCACACATTATGACAAAACTCAATCAACGCATTTAAATTCACGCAAACAGGTAGACAAACTGATATTTCATATAAACAACGACGGAAATCATATAAAATACCGTATTTTCATACAAACATGATGGATTTCATTACATTCAAATGAACTACGCGGTGCTAGTTCTGGACAGCATAGGTATATAATACCTGGCGTAAATGGTCGCCCGCCGATCGGTTTGTGTTCCTCATGTCCGGCAGCACGATCACCGGACTGCCGGGAGCCTCGGAGGTATATGTTTCAGCGCAAAGGACAGCTCGCTTCCCTACTGTCCAACTGATATCATTGGCTGATGCCGAAGATGATGGTGGTGGGCACCGGTTCGAGTTCATCACCGGCCACTACTTCGCCATGGTCGGCACCGGCTTGAGTTCATCCTAACATTCCCCTCTTCCGTGGAGCCCATGTGGGGTTGACGAAGGTCCTCGCAACAAAAGGATCCGGCAAGACACCTGTTGTGTACGCCGACGTTGCCTCCGTGGTGGCATTCATGGGACCCAAGCGGCGGCGGCCTCCCGTGTTCTACTTCTCTTCGATGATGGCGGCGGACGCGGAGGCACTGGCCACCAACTCGTCGCTCTCCACACACCCGGATTCTGTCACTGCTTGCATGGCACGGCCGCCGGCATGGGAGTCTCGGCCACAGAAATGGGAGACGTGGTACCAGGCGGTGGCGTGGACGGCAGCAACGACGCCCATGCGCCACTCCTCGTCGAGCTGGCTCGAGCGGCGAAGTTGTTGAACCGCTACCGCTTGGCTTAGGCAATCGCTTCATCGGGTGAGGGGAGGGAGGTGGATCATCGAGCTGCATAGAACGTATACGGCAGGCTACCCAGCCGGCTTGGATGCGGAATAACTACTCTTCATAAGTCATTGTAAGAGTGGACAAAATGGTGAAGGATGAGATAGGGGAGCGGCGGAGGTGTGCGATTCTTGGCCGGCATTTGGCCTCGTTTAAATAGGAGATTAAATAGACGGCGGACGGGAGGAGCTCGGCCGGCGTTGCATTTAATGTCGGCCCGGTCATGAACAGACATGTGTCCAGAGTGGGTTTCTCGGCTTCCACACGGGCAGGTTTCATGGAGGCGTTTGAATGCTGCAAGGATGCATGTTCGGCCGGGCGTGCAGCAAGTGGCACCCTCGACTCTGACCTAGGACACCGCGCCGTTCCTCAACTGACGTGTGGGCTCTTTGGGTGCATGGCTTGCATATCAGTGACCCAACACAGGCAGCGCACAACAGAGGAACCTTTGGTGGGCCAGGGCAGTCAGAAGCAGGCATTTCATAAACCGATGATTGTTCATTGACTGTGACGTCATCTTTTTCATGTGGATAAGCCTACTATGTTGATAGCCCATTCGATACGTTGCGATTCATAAAGACCGCTGCAAACATCAATGATCTTCTTATCACAGATAAGATTGATTAATACCCGTAACAATCCATGTCCTTAACAAAGGGTGCATGCACATATAGGTTGAGCGTGTGTCTTGCATCGTGTGTTGTGTGCATGCAGGCGTGCGAGTGTTGCGTGCGTGCTAGGGTACGTTTCAGTGTTGCATGCATGGGTGCGTACGTGTGTGTGTTCATGAGTGCATGTGTACGTGTCAGTGTTGCACGCCTGCATGCGTGTGTACGTTATTTGTACGTGTCAGTGTTGCCCACCTGCGTGCGTGCCTGTCTTGTGTGTGTGCATGTGTACGTGCGGGGTGAGACTACACGTCAGTCGACTGACTTTTTCATCTCTGGTCATTAGATTTTTCAGCCGTTTGATACGAAATCAAGGGTCTCCAGTTTATCATCAAACTCCACCCCCCTGAGCCGCCAGCCACCACCGGCCGAACCGCCGGCCCGCGCCGCCATGCCGCCCCGCCCTCCCCGAAACCACTCCCCACCACCGGTCCGCCGCCGTACCGGCCATCACTCTAGGCCCCCCGCGCCGAGCTTTTTCTCCAGTGATCCCCACCCCACCGCCCAATCAACGCCCGCCCCGTCGGCGACTGCCAACCAGAGGTCTCATGACTTCGAATACCTGCCGACCACTAATTTATTACCATTTCTGTCCTTCATATACGCGCTGACGGGTGGGCCCTATGGTAATGTGCGCTGCTGAATGTGGACCGTTTGACTGGCTAATTGATTGTGTTATCTGAAAGTGCGTTATATCGACTAGAGGGGGGTGAATAGGCGATTTTTATGAATTCTTCACTGAGGAATTTGCTGGTGAGGAAATTCCTTAGCGAAGAACTACTTGCAGCGGAATGTGTACTCAGAAGTAAACATAACAGATACAAACATAGTCATCATGATGAAATGAAGACTAGCACAGTCTGAAAAGCGTAAACACACAGGATAACAAGATGAAGACAAACGGTGAAGAAATTGAACGAGGAATTTGTGAAAGTCTTGATCGAAGTCTTCAAGCACGAATATGAACAACATATAACACGAAGAATGGGGAAATGAAAGAGTTAAGGAAATAGAACCGATTAGTTTGTGAAGACAATGATTTGGTAAACCAGTTCCAAGCTCTGTCTCGGTTATGCGTCAGTTGGAGCGGTGATATTTAAACTCAAGGACACGCATCCGGACACCCGATCTCGAGCAGCAACTCAGGACACCCAGTCCTCACCGTATTCTCCTTGAACTAAGACCACGCAGGCCTCGTCCAATCACTCATGGTAAGTCTTCAGGTGACTTCCAAACCTTCACAGACTTGGTCACTCGGCGATCCACAATTCCTCTTGGATGCTCTAGACCTGGACGCCTAACCGTCTGGAAGAAGCACAGTCTTCAAAGGTAACAAGCGTCGGATCCACGCCAGTGATGCTCAATCACTTTGGGTTTGTGGGGGTTTGGTTTTGGGATTTTCCTCACTTGATGATTTTCGCTCAAAGTCCTCGGAGGATGGGTTGCTCTCAAATGACAAGTGTCAAGTTCTCTCGGAGCAGCCAACCAACTAGTGGTTGTAGAGGCGGCTATTTATAGCCTAGGAGCAGCCCAACATGATAAGACATAAATGCCCTTCAATGATATGACCGTTAGGTGGATAAGATATTTTGGACAGCCAAGCAAGACAAGAACGATCGAAATTTGACTATCAAATTCCTCGGGGCTATCATGTTCCTCCTTTGTGTAGGCAATTCGACTGGCGAATTCCTAACTCCTCGGTCGAAACAAAGTCCTCGGTGACTGAAGAACTGCGTCTCATCCTTTGAAGAAATTGATTGAAGCTGTATGAGATTTCAATGGCTTCACTCGAAGGATTGGTAGGTGTAGGATTTTGAGTTGAGCATCACATGGAAATTTTTCCTTAGTATTTCCTCGACCCCTTTAACGATCACGGTGTTTCCTATGACTCAAGAAGGAGAAAATGAAACTACGAAAACAAAAGTCTTGAGCTTCATGTTCCTCAAATGAATACCAAGTCTTCAAGGTCACACCAATTTCTTCACTTTCAAAGTCTTGAAAGTCTTGAATATCAAAGTCTTGATCGAAGAACTTCATTTTAGAGTCGACTTTCTCTGTAAATATCAAACTCCTCATAGACTTATAGACACATGTACACTCACAAGCGCATCAGTCACTTAACCTATAAGTCTTCAATACACCAAAATCACTAAGGGCACTAGATGCACTTACAATCTCCCCTTTTGGTGATTGATGACAACATAGGTTAAGTTTTCAACGAGGATAAACATATGAAGTGTAAATACTAATATTGAGGAATTTGATTGCAAGATATAGAAGAACTCCCCCTGAATGTGTGCATAGTGAGGAATTTGCTTTTAAGGCAATGCACATTTGAAGAATTGAATCATGGAGATCTCCCCCTATATCTTGTAATTCATACGCATTTGATATATAATATGAAGAATTTGAAATGCATGATGAAATATGGTGCTGATGAGATTCACATCGTGCAATAATATTAACGAGGAATAAGCATGCGAATAACACATCAAAGGTATCGAGCACAAAGCAAAGTCGGCACAATGTAGCGTTCAAAAGTATCGAGGCACCATCGGTTTAAGATTACAACTCGATCCAATAAAAGTTTGGAAGAGCGAGAGTTGTATCTTAACAAAACGCCCATAATATAAACCGGCGCTTGAAGACTAACTCAGATTTCTCCCCTTTGTCATCAAATGACCAAAAGGATCGGCGAGGACTAACGCATCAAGAATTTCAAGTCGATGGAGGCGCGCCGGCGTTATCGGGGTTGTTCGTTGAAGTAGGGCCTGCCGCAGATGTCGTTCAAATCTTCATGTTCATCGGTTTCACGCGATCAAGAATAAGAACCGCCACGGATCGGGAACTTTGACTCTCTTGAGTTTCTTGGAGGTGGTGCGACCGGTCAAATGCTTCACAGAGACCCATAGTCTTGATTCTTCCGCTGGAATATACATGAGTGAGAACAGCCAGTGCGGTTGAGGGTTTCATGAAGGTGATACTGATTTTCTTCACCGCATTATGGGTTGAGGTCATGTTGTGAAGAATTGCAGCAAATTGATGTTTCACCCATTTGTGATTGCGATCAACCTTCTGATGAAGACTGAGGAGTAACTCACGGTCAATCATCACCCTGGGTGTTGTTGCTTGAGGCTTTTGCTTGGCTGATGTATTTGCGGCAGTGTCATGTGTTGCGAGAATCGTCATTGGTGGAGTAAGATGTAGCTAGGCGGAATTGACCATCCAATGGGCGAGTGCCTTCATCGATCACAAGAACTGCCTTGCCCTTATCATCGGATGATGAAACCGGTAAACGAGGACTTCAATGGGCGGCAAGTAGCTACCATGGTTGAGTGTCGACCTTGTAATTCGGTGAAGATCTTGCCCTTATGAATCTCATAATCCAAGGCGCATAGGGCTTGACTCAAAAGGTGACATTGCAACATTAGCGAGTCCTCATGAAGAAATCATGGAAGTTGGCGGAACGCCATGAATGATGTTGAAAAGCATGTTCTTCATGATGCCAGCGACATCTTCATCATTTGAGTCGTGGCCTTTGATAGGACTCATTGTCTTCGTCGAGATTCGATAGACGATCAGAGGCACATCTGACAATTCCTTGACGAGGAATTTGGTTCGAGGGCCTGCCACGCTTCAAAGGCTTCATGAGCACTTGCATATAATGATCTGTCAGTTTGTGGTCATTGTAGATGCAACGTGCACTGTCATGGGGAGGATCAAGAGGAAGGACACGAAGCAATTCAGTTAATGGTGCCTTGTAGTGAGTGTTTTCGGTCATCCAATCCAGCACCCATGTATTGACATCTTCAGCATCTTCGGTGATATGCAAAGTGGCATAGAACTGAAGAATGAGTTCTTCATTCCAATCACAGATATTAGTGCAGAAATTCAGTAGTCCTGCATCATGAATAACTCGGAGGACTAGTTCGAAGCACGGCAGAGATTCCATATCCACATGAGGAATATGCTCATGATCGAAGATTTTGTCCTTGTCAAAACGAGGAATAGAAGTTGGCTTGATGGCAGTCCGAAGCGTCTTTTCCTTATGCGGCGAGTCATATGGATTATGTCGATGAAGAACACATGCTCGGAAAAGAAGTCTTCACCTTGAATTTTTGCTTGCTAGAGAACGGATTCTTGGTTTGGGCGGAGGAGTGTCAATGATTTGCGGCACAACCTCGAGAATTACGATCTCGGGTGCTTGGTGAGAATTTCTCGTTCCTCTTCTTGTGCAGTTTGGGGATCGGCGAAGAGTTCTTGACACTAGCGGCTGGAATTTCTTCATGAGCAGACGATGTGGGATGAGTTTCTTGAGCCCATTTGAGCAGTTGTAGCCGGGGGTGAGGAATTTGTTGAATAGGAGTGAAGAGAGGAGTATTGGATGCTGACTTTCCCAAAAGTCATCATTCATCACTGGTGTAGTGCATCCAATATCCACATCTTCTTCTTCTTTTTCAATTTCCTCAACACCAGCCTCTTCAGCTGTGAACTGAGGCATAGGTGAGGAAATGACTGGCGTTGAAGGGAATGCTTCCACTTCAATCTCTTCACCAAACTGTTCTGAGGTAGCAACAGAATGATTTTCTTCATCAGATCCGCTTGGGATCTTGTAGTCTTCTCCATAAGGAACAATTTCCTTAGACGACATGGAGGAAATGGGAACGACATCAATAGGATTTTCAAGCGAGCTGGTCATTGGCTTCATTTTCTTCGCGGCCGAAGAATTTGACGCAGCTGATGCCTTCCTTTTCTTCACTGCAGCTCGCTCTGCAGCCTTGGTTTTCTTCACTTCATAAGCAGAAGGAAGAATTGGAGTTGGTGTTGGCGCAGGAGGAGCTGAGGACTGTGGTTCATTTTCTTGAGCGCAATTGGTGCGATTGCCCTTATTTCTTGATTTCTTGAGCGCACCACTAGTGAATTCCTAGGATTTTCTTGGTGGCCGGAATGGAGTCATCAGCCACGGAACTTGTATTCTCATCGGCAGGTGAAAGTCATCAGCGATCGCAGGATGTTCTTCAAATGGTGATCGAGTCTGCAGCTGAGGATTTTCTTGTTGCGATGGGGCTGCAACAGTTGTCATTTTCTTCATCAAATTGACGAATCTCACTTTGGCTCCTTGCCAATCAGCATTGTATGCATCGAAATCTTTGCTGAGGGCTTGGATCTCAGATTGAGCCTTGAGAAGTTCTTCAGGTGTTAGTCTGACAATGTTCTTCTTCAGAAGCTTCTTTTTTCTGGCTTGTGCTCTCTTTATCTCACGAGCCTTTTCAAACTTCCATTTCTCTTCAGAGATGAAATGGGTCAGCATATGACATTGACCAGGAGTCAGAGGCAGATCAGGCATTGGAGTGTTTGGATCCTGATGCCATAAGTCAATGTAGTCAAGGATCTTCTTCGGATCCAGAAGCAGAGGCACAGGTGTTCTTTTGCTCTAGCGGCCTTTGCTTGTCTGTCTCTGATGATTTCTGCAAGTTCTTCATCAGAGGCTTCATCATCAGAAGGCACTTGGAAGGCAACTTGTTTCTTTCTTGGACTTGGCCGAGGACCGCATCCAGCTGTTGCTTTTATCTTCAGCAGAGTGGGGCCTGATGAGGACATTGGTGTAGCTGAGGAACTTGCTGAGACACCAGAAGCAATTGAGAAACCCTGAGTCCATTGACATGTAGCCAGATGCACAGGAGTTGAGGACTTGGAGGGAGCTGCTGAGGACTTTGGTGGAGCAGTAGTAGTCTAAGGAATTTGCCGTGAGGGCGCAGCTGAGGAACTTGGTCGTGAGGGCGCTGATGATGAAGCACTTGGCTTGCGAGCAGGCTTCTTCGGCATTGATTTCCTCGGCTTGACCGAGGTCTCAGCGGCAGCAGCAGCAGAATCCTCATTGAATTTCCTCACTGCCTCTTTGGCTTGTCTTGCCAATTTTGCTTGGCGCCTAGCCCATTCTTCAGGAAAGTCTTCACCACTTTTGATGCTAGTGGGATCAGCAACTTGGCCAGGTGCCAATGGAGCTCTTGGGCATGGAGGATTTAAGGCGAATTTCTTCATGTACTTTGGAGTAACATATCGATATTCCCTCCATTCTCGTGCCCATCTTCGTTCAATCCTCTGAATGCGCACCTTGCGTCGATTCTTGTTTTCTTTGCCAAACTTGGCTTCATCAGGTGTGCAATAATCCTTGTATATTTCATCAGGGATCTCGAAAGCAGTCATGACCTCTGGTCTCTTTCCTCCTTTCTGCGGTCTTTTTCCTTCAGCCATTTTCTTCAGGTGAGGAATTTGAACAATTGAACACTCTGAAGAAGTATGCAGTTTTTCTTCGAGGAACGCTGCAAATGAGTTAAGTTGATGAGAACCTAGTGATTCAGCGCGACATGAGTACTGTGAGCGAGTGTAGGTGCGAGGAATTTGGAGAGGTCATATCGTTCTCGGAAGATTTTTCAAAAGACAAGTTTTGAGGAATTTGACCAGGTGAGCCTTGAGGAATTTCACTAAGCGTTCTTGTCTTAGGTTCCAGAGTTGTACAGATCGAAAATCCGCACAATTGAGGAATCTTGAAGAAATGAGTGCTTAGAGAGATGGATCAAGAGAATACAGTGTGTGAGGTGTTCGTATGTGAAGATTTGAAGAATAAAACACCTTTGAGGATTTTCAGAAAAGTTTGAGAATCAAAGCGAGTAATAAAAGTGACTTTTAATTACCCGAACTGAAGAACACGACGAACTGAGATGAAAAGATGTGAAGTTCGTTTGGTTCAATCTCCCACGCCCTAACTTGGCAGAGGGAAACAGCTACGGCAGCGGCGGAGTGAAGATTTCCGCAGCCGGCGCGAGTACGACAACGACGAGGTCGAGGCAGTGAAGCTCTTCCTCACCGGCGGCGATAGGGTTTGAGGAGAGCTCGAGCGAGAGACAGCGACCGAGCGGAGTAAATGAAGTAAGGAAGGGGAGAGGGGGTATTTATAGCCACGGTAAAAACGGTTCACCCGAAGATTTCGGGAAGAACATGCCCCTGCCCTTTCTTCTTCACGCGACATGTGTCACCCACGTACTGTGCAGATGAGATCGTGTAAGATCGTGGGTGAATAAACTAATGCATCATGGGATGCGGAACGGTTTGAGCGGTAAAACCGAAAATCTGGATAAGATTTGTTTTAAAATTTCGTTCGCAATTTCTTCAGCTGACAAGGACACAGTGAAGACTTTGAACGAGTTTCAATCAGAACGCACATGAAGAATTTGTGAATAGATTGGGTTGAGTATAGCATAGAGGGGGAAGGGTCCGATCACATTCACTTAGCAGAAATCGCAACTTGAAGAAATAGCAATAAGTGAATGCTGTAGAGGACATAAACTCACTTATATATATATAGTCAATGAAGAAAAACGACGGAAACAGTGAAGATTTTGCAAAGTTAAAGAATTTGAAAGACTGAGGAAGTTCAAAAATGAGGAAAAACTCAAATTGAAGATTTTCAACTTTTGTGGTGGCGTGACCCACCGTATAAGAATGATGATTTCAGGACACCGCGTACAATTGTCGTGGGTTACGAGAATCAAATTCTTCATTAATTTCTTCACACTTAGAGTGTTATTCTTCATTGATTGAAGAAAACGTTTCTTCATGTGTTGCACATCTAAGTCATCAATTCTGCATAAGGGTTAGGATGTGTGTCCTTTTCAAAGAACATTCAAGATTCTAAGATATTTAGCTCACACCGCAACTTGCTAAATCTCTTCTCATCCAAGGGCTTAGTGAAGATATCAGCTAGCTGTTCTTGATCTTCACATGCTCGATGGAGATGTAAGCCCTTCAACACATGATCACGAAGAAAATGATGACGAATATGGATGTGCTTAGTCTTGAGTGCTGAATCTGGGTTGTGAGCAATCTTGATGGCACTCTCATTGTCGCAGAGGAGAGGCACATTCTTCACGTTGACACCATAGTCCTTGAGGTTTGCTTCATCCAGCGCATTGAGCCTGACATGAGCCAGCAGCAATGTATTCAGCTTCAGCGATGAAGCGGTGATCGCATTCTGTTTCTTCGAGGACCAACGGACCAAAGATCGTCGAGAAATGACAAGTGCGGATGTTGACTTGCGGTCCACGATCACCAAAGATAGTCGAGTCGAATATCAATGAGATCAAAAGCGAGCCCTTGGGGTACCATAATCCTAGTGTTGGTGTGTGAGCTAGATATCGAAGAATATGCTTCACACCTTATGGTGTGATTCCTTTGGTGCAGCTTGAAATCGGGCACACATGCAAACACTAAGCATTATATCTGGCCTAGATGCACATAAGTACAATAAGGAACAAATCATGGGCGGTATACCTTGTGATCAAGTCAATACCATTTTCATCGATTGCATAGATGGCCATTTGTGGGCATAGGAATTTTAGCCTTTGCAATCTTGCATGCGAATTTCCTCGATTACATCTTTGAGGTATTTCTCCTCGATTATGAATATGCCATTTAAACTCTTGTGAATTTGAAGACCTAAGAAGAATTTCAACTCTCCCATCATAGACATTTGATATTCTTCACTCATCATATAAACAAATTCATCACTATATCGTTGGTTAGTACAGCCAAAGATAATATCATCAACATATATTTGGCACACAAACAGTTCACCATCATATGATTTAGTAAAAAGAGTAGGGTCGAGTGAACCGGGTGTGAAGCCATTCTTCACGAAGAATTCCTTCAATGTATCATACCACACCCGAGGGGCTTGCTTGAGGCCATAGAGGGCCTTATTGAGTCTGAAGACTTTGTTAGGGTTCTTGGGATCTTGTAGGATCGTTGAAGGTGAGAGTGTCTAGAGGGGGGGTGATTAGACTACTCGACAAGATAAAAATTATGCCTTTTGACAAAGACAAGTTTGTGGCAGATTTAGCATATCATACAAGTCAAGTAGCTTACTACACATGCAATTCTAGAGTATGGGCAGCGGAAAGTAATTTGCACAAGTAGTAAAGAGAAGTGGAGAAGATCAAACGCAGTTTGGAGACACGGAGATTTTTCTCGTGGTTCCGATAGGTGGTGCTATCGTCAATCCACATTGATGGAGACTTCAACCCACGGAGGGTAACGGCAGGCTGCGAGAGTCCACGGAGGGCTCCACCCACGAAGGGTCCACGAAGAAGCAACCTTGTCTATGCCATCATGGCATCGCCCACGGAGGACTAGCCTTACTGGGGTAGATCTTCACAAGTAGGCGATCTCCTTGCCCTTACAAACTTCTTGGTTCAACTCCACATCTTGTGGAGGCTCCCAAGCGACACCTAACCAATCTAGGAGGCACCACCCTCCAAAAGGTAATAGACGGTGTTGGTGATGATGAACTCCTTGCTCTTGTGCTTCAAATGATAATCTCCCCAACACTCAACTCTCCTCACTGATTTGGCTGTGGTGGAAGAAAGGATTGAGTGGAAAGAAACTTGGGAAGGCTAGAAATCAAGTTTCATATGGTGGGAGTGGAGCAACTTGATCTCAACACAAGGGTAGGTAGTTTTCTTCTCAGAAATGTAAGGTAGGAGTGGTAGTTCTTTCGATGGCTCTCTCCACGAATGAAGAGGAGGTGGAGGGTATTTATAGCCTCCACACAAATTCCAACCGTTACACACATTTGACCAATCTCGGTCGGACCGAAGTTGACAACTCGGTGAGACCGAAAGTTCAAATCTTGTGAGCGTTGGGATTTTCGGTGGGACCGAAAATACAATCTCGGTGAGTCCGATTCTTCCAAAGACTAGGGTTTGCCAATCTCGGTGGGACCGACTTTATCATCTCGGTGACACCGATATGATGACGAAGATTCTGAAGCTTGGCAACACTAGTTTGGTGAGACCGAGTTTGGAATCGGAAAACCGAAATTACTAGGGTTTGCCTTTGTGGTGAGGTGGTTCATCTCGGTGTGGTGAGTTTATGGAATCGGTGGGACCGAGATTACTTATGAGTGTATATTGGAATGAAAGATTGCTGATGGTTTGGGAGATAGATCACTAAGCACTTTGAGCAACCAGATCATTATCATAACCTCATCCCCTTTTAATAGTATTGGCTTTCCTATAGACTCAATGTGATCTTGGATCACTAAACCAAAAATGGAGTCTTGAGCTTTTGCCAATGCTTTCCTTAGCATCCTAGGGGTCCACCTCTTGATCCTTTTGCCATGCCAAAGTGATTGACTTTCTGAAACATACTTGATAAAAGCATTAGTCAAACCACAAAGTATGTTGTCATTAATTACCAAAACCACCCGAGGAGCAAATGTGCTTTCAATCTCCCCTTTTGGTAATTGATGGCAACACACAATAGAAGATATCAAAGCTTCTTGAAAGAAGGATAGAATTATCATTAAAGCTTTGACAAACATGTAGTACAGGCTCCCCTACAAGTGTGCAAGATTTTCATAGATTATGGTTTTGGACTACCACAAGCACACTAGAGAGAAAAGCAAGATGTGCTACATGCAGCTTGGCTATATGCATCAGAGCAGATGAAAATAAGTGAGTGATAATGCATATGTGCATGGTGATTTCTTGCAAACAGATATTCACAAGCAAGTCACCATCATGCACATTCTGCAAGATGCATATACTTACCTTGAGGTTCCTTGGCATTGTACCTGAAGAAATAGACTTGGGAAAAACAGGGTTAGATAACACAAGAGTATTACTTCAACTAACAGCAAGAACATCAAGAGTACCAAGCCAGGGATTGACATGTATAAAGAGTGTCTCATATTGAGCACGAGCTTGAATCGACAAACATGTCTCCCAAGACTAAAAGATTTTCAATGAGCTCGAGAGATTTTGCTTTTCATAAGATACCAATTGTGCTTTTCATAAGATACCAATTGTGATAGCGAGAAAGCAAAATCAAAAGAATGATACCAAATGTAATATCCAATGTGGAACAGGGCAAAGCTTTGATGTGATTCTCTCCCCTTAAGGTAAGATTGTTCTTCCCTTTAAATCTTCTCTTCTCCCTTATCTTCCAATCTTCCTTAAACTCCCCTAAATCTTCTCCCCTTTGACATCAAGTGCGAAAAGGACGATAAACTAGGAAGGTCCGGAAAGATGAAAGGAAAGAAGTGGGATCCTTAAGAATCACAACTTGTTCAATAAGAAGCGGGCATAAAGAATCATTAAGTTGAGCTGCGAGAAGGTGCTATCTGAAAGAAAATCGGTGACACCAAGTGAGATGGATCGGTGGGTCCGAAAGTGCAGGACTTAGGGCAGATCCTTTTTCGGTCGACCGAAAGTTTTGAGTCGGTGGCCTTGAGTTTAATTCAAGGAAATTCAGAAATAATTCAGCTCACTTTGCAAAGAATGTTTCAAAAGATTTGCAATGAATTTGTAAATGATTTTCAGGGAATTGATCAGAGCCAAAATGATATTCACAAAAACAAAAGAGTAGAAATAAAAAGATTGCTAGATGAAGTTTTTTTTTTTGATTAAAAAGAAAACTCAATGAGAGAATCATAAGAGACAATAGCAAAACTCCAAAACATATGTACTTCATCTAGACAGGGGTCGGCGACAAAGTCACCTATGTTTGAGTATATTGACTTAGGAGTCAAATGAGGACATTTGATCAGAGGTCATACTCATCGTTTAAGCTCAAAATGGGGTTGCCATTTTTCAATTAAGCATTTGATGTGATCACATCTTATGAAGCTGCTTGTACTCATAACTTTGAGCAAAGCTCCTTCAAGATGTGAAGAACATACCTTGGGCTTGTTGTTGCTTTGTTCATGTAGGTGAACTTGATGTAGGTGCTCATAGAATGTGAAGTTGGAGCACCATTTCCAATTGTGTAGTTCATCTTCCTACATGGGTTAGGCAAGCAAGGAAATACTCAAGAATATCCAAGGTGACAAGAGTGAAATACTAGGTGTATAAGGTGTCAAAAAGGATATGTGGAATCTTGTTCCTTGAACTCAACATCCCAAAGGGCTAGATACTTGGTCAATGACAAGATTACTCATGATTTGAGTGAGTGGTAATCTTGTGGAATGTAGACCATCCAAGTACACGCAAGGAGTTAGATGCAATACAAGGGGCAAATGTGTCCAAGACATATGATCATCATCATAAGAGAAATATCAAGGATTAGTCAATAAGGCTCATGCCTTGCATGCATCAATGGAGTTTTCACTCCAAGTTTGAAGCATCAATGATGTTCAACTCACTCCTTAGCGACAAAACACTTTCTCATCAAGTGGTTTTGTAAAGATATCTGCAAGCTGTTTGTCGAGACTGAACATGCTTCAGATCGATGTCACCCTTGGCAATGTGATCACGAATAAAATGGTGACGAACTTCAATATGTTTCGTGCGAGAGTGTTGCCTTTGGATTGTGTCCAATCTTGATCGCACTCTCATTGTCACAAAGCAAAGGAACATGTCTCGCATGTATCCCATAATCCTTAAGCGTTTGTGTCATCCACAAGAATCGAGCACAACATGAGCCAGCAGCTATATATTACCTTGGCGATAGATAATGATACGAATTTTGTTTCTTGGAGGACCAAGATACAAGGGATCGTCAAGGAATTGACACGTGCCGAAGTTGACTTTCTATCAACCCTGTCTCCGGCATAGTCCGAGTCGGAATAGCCAACAAGATCGAAAGAGGCCCTCTTAGGATACCAAATGCCAAAGTTAGGTGTGTGAATCAAATATCTCACAATTCTTTTAACAGCTTTAAGATGACATTCTTTAGGGGCTGCTTGATATCGAGCACACATGCATACACTCAACATTATGTCAGGACGAGAAGCACAGAGATATAGTAGAGAACCAATCATGGATCGATAAACCTTTTGATCAACAGGTTCTCCATCTTTTGTCAAGTCATTATGTCCACTAGTAGGCATGGGGGTTTTCATACCTTTGCTTTCTTGCATGTTGAACTTCTTGAAGAGATCCTTGGTGTACTTTGTTTGTGAGACAAAGGTACCCTCCTTATATTGCTTGATTTGCAACCCAAGGAAGAATTTGAGTTCACTCATCATGGACATCTCATACTTCTCCGACATGAGTTTTCCAAACTTCTCGCTAAAATGAGGGTTAGTTGAACCAAAGATAATATCATCAACATATATTTGGCACACAAATAGTTCACCATCAACCCTTTTAAGTGAATAGCGTTGAGTCTATTTTCCAATCTCAAATCCTTTTCAAGAAGAAAGCTAGTCAAGCATTTGTACCAAGCTCTAGGGGCTTGTTTAAGACCATAAAGAGCTTTGTGCAACTTGTAAACATGATTAGGCTTTTTAGGATTCACAAATCCGGGAGGTTGTTTCACAAATACTTCCTCCTCAATTTCACCATTAAGGAAAGCACTTTTAATGTCCATTTGATAGAGAGTAATATCATGGTGGTTGGCATAAGCAAGAAGAATGCGAATAGACTCAAGTCTAGCAACGGGGGCATAGGTCTCACCATAGTCCATACCTTCGACTTGTGTGTAACCTTGTGCTACGAGACGAGCCTTGTTGCGGATGACTTGTCCATCTTCATCTTGCTTGTTCCGAAACACCCATTTGGTTCCAATGACGTTTTGGTCATCATTTGGCTTCTCTACCAAAGTCCAAACGTTGCTCCTCTCGAAGTTGTGTAGCTCTTCGTGCATAGCGTTCACCCGATCCGGGTCTTCAAGCGCTTCTTCTACCTTCATAGGTTCAAGACTAGAAATAAATGAGTAATGCTCACAAAAGTTAGCTAAACGAGTTTTAGAGCGAGTAATTCTCCCGGAGTCGATGTCGTTCATCATTTGTTCCACGGGATGATTCTTCTTGACTCTTGCTCGAACTCGAGATAGCTTTTGTTGTGGCCGCGGCTGAGCTTCCTCATCATCCTCATCTTCCTCTTCTTCTTCATTGTTGTTGGTGTTGTCTTGAGGTGGTGGAGAAGGAGGTTGTGGTGGATCTTCTTGTCGCACTTCCTCATCTTGGTGAGTTCCACTTGTGGAGGCCTCCGTGTTGCCTTGAGGTTCATCTTGCCGTGAGGTAGGGGGCTCCACATATGTAGATGAGGTACTCTCCTTCACTTCCATGGGATGGATCTTTCCAATAGATAAATCTTGAATGGCTTCCGATGGGTCCTTGTCTCCTACATCAATAGGCATTTGCTCTACTTGCGAGCCATTAGATTCATCAAACTTCACGTCTACCGTCTCTTCAACCTTTCGGGTGAAATTATTGTAGACACGGTAGGTGTGGGAGTTTGATCCATAACCGAGGAAAAAGCCTTCATGGGTTTTAGGAGCAAATTTAGACCGACGATGCTTATCAAGGATATAACATTTTGAACCAAAGACACGAAAGTATCCCACTTGGGGTTTGTTACCGGTGAGGAGCTCGTATGAAGTCTTGCCGAGGAGCTTGTGAAGATAGAGCTGTTGATAGCATGACAAGCTGTCTCGACGGCTTCACCCCAAAAGTGCTTGATGTCTTGTATTCATCAAGCATCGTTCTCGCCATCTCAATGAGCGTTCGGTTCTTCCTCTCAACAACTCCATTTTGTTGAGGAGTATCGTAGTCGAGAACTCATGTAGAATCCTTCCTCATCGAGAAAAGAGTCCACATGGGCGTTCTTGAACTCCGTTCCATTGTCACTCGAACTTTCTTGATCTTCACCTCAAATTGATTTTGGGCCTTTCGGCAAAGGTTTTGAAGATTCTCTGAACTGTGACTTGTCATCAAGGAAAAATACCCACGTAAATCTG
Organism: Aegilops speltoides; assembly: GCA_021437245.1. Taxonomy (NCBI): domain Eukaryota; kingdom Viridiplantae; phylum Streptophyta; class Magnoliopsida; order Poales; family Poaceae; genus Aegilops; species Aegilops speltoides. Next base: position 93,361,776 of record CM038141.1, on the reverse strand, counting down.
GAATAATCATCAACTATAACTAGACCAAAAGAGTTACCACCAAGGCTTTTGTAAGCATTGGGACCGAAGAGATCCATGTGAAGAAGCTCAAGCGGTCTCCTTGTGGTCATGATGTTCTTCACGGGATGACTTCCACCTACTTGTTTTCCCGCTTGACAGGCACTCTGAGTCTATCTTTGTCAAAGAAAACATCTTTAACACCAAGAATGTGATCACCTTTGATTAGCTTATCTAGATTACGCATACCAACATGTCCAAGCCTTCTATGCCATAACCAACCTTTAGCAGATTTAGCAATGAAGCAAGTTCTAGGTTGAGCTTTCTTAGTGAAATCAACAATGTGTAGATCACCTCTACGGATACCGGTAAAAACCATGTTATGATTGTCACGACGAAAGACTTGGCAATCTACTTCGGTGAATAGCACATTAAACCCAAAGTCAGCTAATCTAGACACGGAAAGTAAATTGTATCCAAGTGATTCAACAAGCATGACATTTTGAATAGAGCTATCATGAGATATGGCCACCTTACCAAGGCCAAGTACCTTACCCTTGGAGTTGTCTCCAAAAGTCACATACTTGCGTGGGCCATCGTTCTTTGCGAGCTCTCGAAACATGTCTTCATCTCCGGTCATGTGATCGGTGCATCCACTATCAAGAATCCACTCTTTTCCACCGGATATGTAGTCTCTCAAATTTTCCATAAGATTGAGACTCTTCATGATCTTGTCTAGCTCAGTGTCCGAATCGGAGTAATCATCTCATGCTCATGCTCATCATCATATTGACCCATAGATAATTCATCATCAATACCTAGGTCAATTTGACAATGACTTGCATTAGTTTTGTCAATGTGACAATAATCATCGGAATGCAATACAAGAGCATTTCTAATTAGAACATTGATAAGTCCGGGATCACCCTTCCTTTTCATAAGGTCACTAAGCTCAAAGAAGCATTTATCAAAGTTGGGATCATTGGGGCGCATCATATCAAATTCAATAGTCTTGTATAGAATTTCATCAAGACCTCTCAAGGAGTAGTCCGGATAAAGTTCTTCCAAGAACTTCCACATAGCATAGGCGCACTCAAAGTTTGTGACGAGCTCAAGCAAGTTATCGGGCAAGCCTCTAATGATGAGATTTACAGTTCTAAGGTTACGAAGCAAATCAAGCTCTTCATCCATAGTAGGGTGCAAGGGGTCAAATGGAGGTACATATGGGGTTTCAACATATTTGCGCAAGTTGTACATCTTAAAGATAGCAAGCATTTCAATCCTCCACGAGTTATAGGACACTCCATCAAGAATAGGCACACTATGACTAACACTCCCAAACGTAGACACGTCCATCTTCCTCCAATGGTGTGCAAACCAAAGCAATGGAGACCAAGGCTCTGATACCAATTGTAGGATCGTTGAAGGTGAGAGTGTCTAGAGGGGGGGTGATTAGACTACTCGACAAGATAAAAATTATGCCTTTTGACAAAGACAAGTTTGTGGCAGATTTAGCATATCATACAAGTCAAGTAGCTTACTACACATGCAATTCTAGAGTATGGGCAGCGGAAAGTAATTTGCACAAGTAGTAAAGAGAAGTGGAGAAGATCAAACGCAGTTTGGAGACACGGAGATTTTTCTCGTGGTTCCGATAGGTGGTGCTATCGTCAATCCACGTTGATGGAGACTTCAACCCACGGAGGGTAGCGGCTGCGAGAGTCCACGGAGGCTCCACCCACGAAGGGTCCACGAAGAAGCAACCTTGTCTATGCCATCATGGCATCGCCCACGGAGGACTAGCCTTACTCGGGGTAGATCTTCACGAAGTAGGCGATCTCCTTGCCCTTACAAACTTCTTGGTTCAACTCCACATCTTGACGGAGGCTCCCAAGCGACACCTAACCAATCTAGGAGGCAAAACCCTCCAAAAGGTAATAGACGGTGTTGGTGATGATGAACTCCTTGCTCTTGTGCTTCAAATGATAATCTCCCCAACACTCAACTCTCCTCACTGATTTGGCTGTGGTGGAAGAAAGGATTGAGTGGAAAGCAACTTGGGAAGGCTAGAAATCAAGTTTCATATGGTGGGAGTGGAGCAACTTGATCTCAACACAAGGGTAGGTAGTTTTCTTCTCAGAAATGTAAGGTAGGAGTGGTAGTTCTTTCTGATGGCTCTCTCCACGAATGAAGAGGAGGTGGAGGGGTATTTATAGCCTCCACACAAATTCCAACCGTTACACACATTTGACCAATCTCGGTCAGACCGAAGATGACAACTCGGTGAGACCAAAAGTTCAAATCTTGTGAACGTTGGGAATTTCGGTGGGACCGAAAATACAATCTCGGTGAGTCCGATTCTTCCAAAGACTAGGGTTTGCCAATCTCGGTGGGACCGACTTTATCATCTCGGTGACACCGATATGATGATGAAGGTTTCTGAAGCTTGGCAACACTAGTTTCGGTGAGACCGAGTTTGGAATCGGAAAACCGAAATTACTAGGGTTTGGCTTTGTGGTGAGGTGGTTCATCTCGGTGTGGTGAGTTTATGGAATCGGTGGGACCGAGATTACTTATGAGTGTATATTGGAATGAAAGATTGCGATGGTTTGGGAGATAGATCACTAAGCACTTTGAGCAACCAGATCATTATCATAACCTCATCCCTTTTAATAGTATTGGCTTTCCTATAGACTCAATGTGATCTTGGATCACTAAACCAAAATGGAGTCTTGAGCTTTTGCCAATGCTTTCCTTAGCATCCTAGGGGTCCACCTCTTGATCCTTTTGCCATGCCAAAGTGATTGACTTTCTGAAACATACTTGATAAAAGCATTAGTCCAACCACAAAGTATGTTGTCATTAATTACCAAAACCACCCAGGGAGCAAATGTGCTTTCAGATCTTCAAAACCTGGGGGTTGAGCAACATATACTTCTTCCTCAAGCTTACCATTGAGGAATGCACTTTTCACATCCATTTGATATAAGATGATATCATGATGGTTAGCGTAAGCAAGTAATATGCGAATAGCCTCAAGTCTAGCAACAGGTGCAAAAGTTTCATCAAAATCAATTCCTTCAACCTGTGTGTAGCCTTGGGCTACTAGTCGTGCCTTATTCCTCACCACAAGGCCATTTTCATCTTGCTTGTTGCGGTAGATCCACTTTGTGCCAATGATATTATGCTTGCGAGGATCAGGCGATTGACCAATTCGGACATTGTTCAGCTCGAATGATGTAATTCTTCTTGCATAGCTTTGAATCCACTCCGGCTCGAAATGCTTCATCTACCTTAGTGGGCTCTGTGATAGAGACAAAAGCATAGTGCCCACAAAAGTTAGATAAATGTGATGCTTTTGAGCGTGTGAGAGGACCTGGTGCACTAATGTCATCGATGATCTTCTCCACTTGCACTTCTTTTGCAGCGCGTGGATGAGTTGGTTGTCGTGAGGATTTTGATCAGCATTTTCTTGACACCATTTTCCTCATCTTGTTCTTGGTGCATCAGCTCGGCGTTCTTCATGAACAGGAATGAATTCTTGATGAGATTCTTGATTGGAATGACATCCTCGGTTGCCTTGAGCTTGATAGCATCTTGGTGCTGGTTCATCTAACACGGAAGGTAGGTGCTCTCTTTGCGAGCCATTAGTTTCATCGAACCGCACATCTCTGATGTCAACAATCTTGTGAAGGACAATGTTGAAGACTCTGTAGGTGTCTGAGTCCTTTCCATAACCAAGCATAAAACCTTCATGTGCTTTCGGTGCAAATTTAGAGTTGTGGTGAGGATCTCTAATCCAACATTTAGCACCGAAGACTTTGAAATAACTCACATTGGGTTTCTTGTCAGTGAGGAGTTCATAGGCAGTCTTCTTGAAGAATTTGTGAAGATATACTCTGTTGATGATGTGGCAAGCAGTATCAATTGCATCAAACCAAATACGCTGAGGCGTTTTGTATTCATCAAGCATAGTGCGAGCCATCTCAACAAGAGTTCTGTTCTTGCGCTCCACGACGCCATTCTGCTGAGGAGTATAGGGAGCAAATAACTCATGAGTAATACCAAGTTCATCAAGATATGCATCAAGATCGGAATTCTTGAACTCAGTTCCATTGTCACTTCTGATATGCTTGATCTTCACACCAAAGTTGGTTGAAGCCCTCGAGGAAAATCATTTGAAGACTTCCTGCACTTCATGTTTGTAAGTAACAATGTGTACCCATGTATAGCGAGAATAATCATCAACAATGACAAAACCATATAGAGATGCATCATTAGTGACTGCTGAATAATGATTTGGTCCGAAGAGGTCCATGTGAAGCAATTCGAATGGACGGGTAGTGGTCATGATAGTCTTCGCTTGGATGCTTGGCCTTGGTCATTTTCCGGCTTCACAGGCTCCGCATAAGTGATCCTTGAGGAATTTGACATTCTCAATGCCAATGACATGCTTCTTCTTCATAGCGTGTTCAAATTCCTCGTGCTGCATGACCAAGTCGTCGATGCCATAGCCAGCCTTACGAAGCTTTTGCAAGTAGACACATGGCTGGTTGTGGTCTTGTAGAAAATCAACAATATCTGAGATCTCCTCTCCTAAAGCCTTGAAGACTTTGGAATTGTCGACTTCGTAATCACAACACAACGATATTTGCCAAAGACAACAACCATATCAAGATCACAAAGCATTGAGATCGACATGAGATTGTATCCTAAGGACTCAACAAGCATGACTTTGTCCATGTGCTTATCCTTAGAGATAGCAACCTTACCAAGACCCAATACGACTTTTGCCTTTGTCGGCCAAAGATGATATGCTTGAGAGGTGACGGTGATAAGGAGCATCCATCAATAGATTCTTGTCACCGGTCATGTGATTTGTACATCCACTATCGAGGACCCATTCGGTGGTTTTGGGTTGATCATCCTGCAGATGAATTAGTGTAGCTTACAATCTCATATGCTTCATCGGTGAAGAATATGATATCAAGTTCATCGGATGAATTTCATCAAGCGATAAATGATATAGCGATATGAGGGCGTGTGAAATGAAAGTTCATTTCATCATGATTCGCTGCGTCCCTTGAACATTTTGTCGGTCCCCAAGAAATTCTTGAGACGTTAGAGCACGTCCGGAGACTGACCTCAGAAGAGATTAGTTCTTTTCTTCACCACCCACATCTAGAGGGTGGCAAAGAGTTCATCATTCTGCGAGCACCATGTGAGAAAGGTGGCAAAGATGCCAAACCATTTCGCTTCACATAAGAGGGGTTAGGGTAAGCATATGAATAAGCGAGTAATTCTTGAGGACTTATGAACATAATGGTTTGAAGAATAATGCACATATTCATAACCCTTAGCTCTACCTGCGAGACAGAGTTGTTAGCACGATGATAATCATATGAGGACTTTGATCCAGTTGAGAATTTGATCCATATGAAGAATTTGGTCCATATGAAGAATTTGATCTGGGGTTCTGTTCTTCACGGTGGTGTCATGAGGACATTCACCAAGACTTTCAACACAACTTGTGGGAACCCAGATTTTCTTCATAGGGAACCGTTCTGCGATTAATGCCAACACATCTAGCAAATACTTCACCATTCGATTTTTGAACAGTTTATAGTTGAGTCAAATGACTCATCGAAGAATGAGGAGATTCACATGTAAAGCCAGATAAGTTAGATGGATCAATCGGAGGTCCCTTTGCAGCAACCCATGAGGTTTTGGGGTCTTGCTCGGGCTTCAATATGTTCCATCGGTATTGAGTTTCCTCTCAAAGGCAATACCCTCTTTCCTAGGGTTTCATTGAGGATCTGCTTTTGAGAACATCACAAAGTGTCGATGCCCTTTGAGGCTTTTGTACATGCTGTCATGTACAATTCCTTCAACCCTGCATTGTCGGTGATACTAGCAATGTCCTCGGATGAGGAATTAGTGATAGCAGAGGCGGATGAAGAATTTGTAACATTTGAAGCATTTGAACATTCAGGTGAAGAATTAGCAGATTCACGTTCAATGCACTTTAAGCATGGAGGAACAAATTCTTCCTGAGAAGCGCTGATTTGTTGAGCTAGTAATGAATCGCGCTCCTTCTGAAGATCTTCATAACACACTCTTAGCTTTTCAAGATCTTCCTCTCTTTGAAGAGATTCAAGAGAAAGCTTCTCGTGATCAGTCAAGAGGGTATTATGTTGATCTTGAAGGGCGTCAAGCTTGGAGTGAATTCTCTGAAGACATTCACCCAATGCTTTTGACTGATCCATTTCTTTGCGCAACATATTATCACTCTTTTCTAGCATATCTTGAGTTTGTTCTAAAACTGTTTGTTGTTTAGTGGCAACACAAATAAGTTTGGTATAGCAGGTTCAATATCATCATCAGATTCATCATTGTCAGATTCATCATTATCAGATTCATTATCACAAGACTCGGATGAGGAGCATTCGGTTACCTCAGCACCGTTTGCCATGAGACAAGATGCAGAAGATGATGATTCTGGCTCAAAAGTCATCGTTTTGAGAGATTCCTTGAAGTCCTCAAACCAGGGATCATGACGAGTTCGATGACCTTCATAGACATCAGAGATTCGGTCCCAGATGAGCTTCGAATTGCCAAGATGCATAATTCGCCCGAATTGATCTCTAGATAGGCAGGAGCAAATGATATCCTTCGCTATGATGTCAAGTCAAGTGTACTTGTGAATATCATCAGCATTCGCTATCTTGCATAGATCAGTAAGACCAATCTCAGTGACGGTCCACAGCTCGTTGTTCTTTGCCATGAGGTGCTTCCTCATCATGGCCTTCCACTTGGGATAGTCATGACCGTCAAAGATAGGGCATGTCACTTTCTTCATACCTGCGGTCGACATAACTAAAACTCGGTAGGTTAAACCAAAATCACACAGAACAAGGGAGTACCTTGCTCTGATACCAATTGAAAGTGCGTTATATCGACTAGAGGGGGGTGAATAGGCGATTTTTATGAATTCTTCACTAAGGAATTTGCTGGTGAGGAAATTCCTTAGCGAAGAACTACTTGCAGCGGAATGTGTACTCAGAAGTAAACATAACAGGATACAAACATAGTCATCATGATGAAATGAAGACTAGCACAGAGTCTGAAAGCGTAAACACATGATAACAAGATGAAGACAAACAGTGAAGAAATTGAATGAGGAATTTGTGAAAGACTTGATCAAAGTCTTCAACACGATATGAACAATATATAACACAGTAATGAGGAAATGAAAGAGTTGAGGAAATAGAACCAGTTAGTTGGTGAAGACAATGATTTGGTAAACCAGTTCCAACTGCTGTCTCAATTTTACGTCTGGTTGGAGCGGCCGAGTATTTAAACTCGAGGACACGCAGTCCGGACACCCGTCTCGAGCCGCAACTCGGGACACCCATCCTCACCGTATTCTCCTTGAACTAAGACCAAGCAGGCCTCGTCCAATCACTCGTGGTAAGTCTTGGTGACTTCCAAACCTTCACAGACTTGGTCACTCGGCGATCCACAATTCCTCTTGGATGCTCTAGACCTTGGCGCCTAACCGTCTGGAAGAAGCACAGTCTTCAAAGGTAACAAGCGTCGGATCCACGAGATCAATTTCTTGATGATGCTCAATCACTTTGGGTTTGTGGGGGTTTGGTTTTGGGATTTTCCTCACTTGATAATTTTCGCTCAAAGTCCTCGGAGGATGGGTTGCTCTCAAATGACAAGTGTCAAGTTCTCTCGGGCAGCCAACCAACTAGTGGTTGTAGGGCGGCTATTTATAGCCTAGGGAGCAGCCCGACATGATAAGACATAAATGCCCTTCAATGATATGACCGTTAGGTGGATAAGATATTTTGGACAGCGGTAGCAGACAACAACGGTCGGAAATTTGACTATCAAATTCCTCGGGGCTATCATGTTCCTCATTTGTGTAGGCAATTCGCCTGGCGAATTCCTAACTCCTCGATCAAAACAAAGTCCTCGGTGACGGAAGAACTGCGTCTCTATCATTTGAAGAAATTGGTGAATCGTATGAGATTTCAATGGCTTCACTCGAAGGGATTGGTAGGTGTAGGATTTTGAGTTGAGCATCACATGGAAATTTTTCCTTAGTATTTCCTCGACCCCTTTAACGATCACGGTGTTTCCTATGACTCAAGAAGGAGAAAATGAAACTACGAAAACAAAAGTCTTCGAGCTTCATGTTCCTCAAATGAATACCAAGTCTTCAAGGTCACACCAATTTCTTCACTTTCAAAGTCTTGAAAAGTCTTGAAATATCAAAGTCTTGATCGAAGAACTTCATTTTTAGGGTCGACTTTCTCTGTAAATATCAAACTCCTCATAGACTTATAGACCTGTGTACACTCACAAACGCATCAGTCACTTAACCTATAAGTCTTCAATACACCAAAATCACTAAGGGGCACTAGATGCACTTACATTATCAACAAATTACGGAGCTGTATGGTGATCCAGTGACCGTATGATCACCCTAAAATGTACTCCTATTTTATTAACACAGTATAGACTCAAACTACCATTTATTCCTTTCATATACAGGCTGACAGGTGGGCCCCACAGTTACACGCCCCGATGGTGCAACACTAGTTGCACCGTGTGGAACGTTTGACTGGTCAATTGATTGTGTCATCAACAAAATATGGAGTTGTGCGGGTGAGACAGTGACCGTATAATCATGACATGTATTTGTTTAACACGGTACAGATGCAAGGGCTCACATATACGCGCAAGCACTCACCGCTATAAGTGCACACACGCGGACCCTACCCCTATGAGCACCTTCGAGAGAGTGGGCCAGCATATGATCTTGAGATTTTACGAAGTCACCATAGGTGCCTCGTAGTCGAGTGGAACGTCTCCTCCCTCTAAACGCACATCACCGGAAAATATTGAAATTAACACAAGATAAATGCGAGCACCGGGACTTTAACCTTGGTGGGCTCGAGAAACCACTGTCCTCCTAACCATCCAACCACATGTTAGTTATCACGATAAAATGTATGTGGTGACTGTGATGAGCTTATTCTGAAGTCCAGTGACCATATTGTTCTTTCGCTTCAAATACAGTGATTATAAGTGTCGTCAACAAAATACAGAGCACGCCTCAAATGCAAAGTCCATCAGTGTCATCAATAAAATATGAGACGTATCGTGAGCTAGATACCATATGGTCACCACGAGAGTGTATACAATGACCGTAATGAGCATATTCTGAAGTCCAGTGACCGTATAGTGCTTTAGCTTGAAATATATTGACCGTCACGCATGAATGTGTCGTGGGCATTGCTACCTCTTGAGCACTGCGTTGGATTTTCCCGAAGAGGAGAGGATGATGCAGCAAAGTAGCGTAAGTATTTCCCTCAGTTTTTGAGAACCAAGGTATCAATCCAGTAGGAGACCACGCACAAGTCCCTCGTACCTACACAAAATGATAGCAATTCGCAACCAACGCGATTAGGGGTTGTCAATCCCTTCACGCTCACTTACGAAAGTGAGATCTGATAGAGATGATAAATAATATTTTTGGTATTTTTGATAGATAGATGCAAAGTGAAAAGTAAAAGACAAAGTAAAAGCAAAGCAAGTAAATAAAGTGATAGAGATTGATATGATGAGAATAGACCCGGGGGCCATAGGTTTCACTAGTGGCTTCTCTCAAGAGCATAAGTATTCTACGGTGGGTGAACAAATTACTGTTGAGCAATTGATAGAATTGAGCATATTTATGAGTATATCTAGGCAATGATCATGTATATAGGCATCACGTCCAAGACAAGTAGATCGAAACGATTCTGCATCTACTACTATTACTCCACTCATCGACCGCTATCTAGCATGCATCTAGAGTATTAAGTAAAAACAGAGTAATGCCTTAAGCAAGATGACATGATGTAGAGGGATAAATTCATGCAATATGATAAAAAAACCATCTTGTTATCCTCGATGGCAACAATACAATCGTGCCTTGCAACCCTTTACATCCTTTGGTAAGGACACATAAAGATTGAACCCAAAGCTAAGCACTTCTCCCATTGCAAGAACTACCAATCTAGTTGGCCAAACCAAAAGGGATAATTCGAAGAGACTTGCAAAGATAACTCAATCATACATAAAAGAATTCAGAGAAGAATCAAATATATTCCATAGATAATACTGGATCATAAACCCACAGTTCATCGGTCTCAACAAACACACCGCAAATAGAAGATTACATCGATTAGATCTCCACGAGAGAGGGGAGAACATTGTATTGAGATCCAAAAAGAGAGAAGAAGCCATCTAGCTACTAGCTATGGACCTGAAGGTCTGAAGTAAACTACTCACACTTCATCGGAGGGGCTATGGTGTTGATGTAGAAGCCCTCCATGGTGGATGCCCCCTCCGACGGAGCTCCGGAACAGGCCCCAAGATGGGATCTCGTGGATCTGAGAAGGTTGCGGCGGTGGAATTAGGTTTTGGCTCTGTTCGATTGTTTGGGGATCGTAGGTATATATAGGAGGAAGGAGTACATCGGTGGAGCTTGAGGGGCCCACGAGGTGGGGCACGCCAGGGAGGGGCGCGCCCTCCACCCTCGTGACCGCCTTTGTGGCTTTCTTGACGGAGGTCCAAGTCTCTGGATCACGTTCGGTTGGAAAATCACGTTCCGAAGGTTTCATTCCGTTTGGACTCCGTTTGATATTCCGTTTCTTGAAACACTTGAAATAGGCAAAAATAGCAATTACAGGCTGGGCCTCCGGTTAATAGGTTAGTCCCAAAAATAATATAAAAGTGGAAAATAAAGCCCAATATAGTCCAAAACAGTAGATAAAGTAGCATGGAGCAATCAAAAATTATAGATACGTTGGAGACGTATCAGGCATCCCCAAGCTTAATTCCTGCTCATCCTCGAGTAGGTAAATGATAAAAAGAGAATTTTTGATGCGGAGTGATACTTTGGCATAATTTCAATTTAAATCTTCTTGATTGTGGCTAGAATATTCAGATCCGAAAGATTCAAGACAAAAGTTCATATTGACACAAAAATAATAATACTTCAAGCATACTAATCAAAGCAATCATGTCTTCTCAAAATAACATGGCAAAAGAAAGTTCATCCCTACAAAATCATATAGTTAGGCTATGCTTCATTTTCGTCACACACAGATGTTCCCAACTTCTATACCCCCAATGACAAGCCAAGCAATTGTTTCATACTTAAATAATCTCAAACTTTTTCAACCTTCACGCAATACATGAGCATGAGCCATGGATATAGCACTATGGGTGGAATAGAATATGATGATGGGTATTGTGTCGAGAAGACAAAAAAGGATAAAGTCTCACATTGACGAGGCTAATCAACGGGCTATGGAGATGCCCATCAATTGATGTCAACATGAGGAGTAGGGATTGCCATGCAACGGATGCACTAGAGCTATGAATGCTCAACAAAGGAAAACTAGTGGGTGTGCATCCAACTTGCTTGCTCATGAAGACCTAGGGCATTTGAGGAAGCCCATCGTAGGAATATACAAGCCAAGTTCTATAATGAAAAATTCCCACTAGTATAAAAAAGACAACTTATGAGACTCACTACATGAAGAATAAGGTGCTACTTTGAAGCACAATATATGAGACTCACTACATGAAGAACAAGGTGCTACTTTGAAGCACAAGTGTGGAAAAAGAGATAGTAGCATTGCCCTTTTCTTTTTTTTTCTTTTTTTTGGGCCTTTCTTTTTTTTGGCCTTTCTCTTTTTTTTATTTGGGCAATGCTCTAATAATGATGATCATCACACTTCTATTGATTACAACATAAGGATTAAAACTCGAAACTTAAAACAAGATATGACTCTATTTGAATGCCTCCGGCAGTGTACCGAGATGGTGCAATGAATCAAGAGTGACATGTATGAAAAATAGTGCATGGTGGCTTTGCCACAAATACGATGTCAACTACATGATCATGCAATGGCAATATGACAAAAGTAATGTATGTCATGATGATAATGTTGGAAGTTGCATGGCAATATATCTCGGAATGGCTATGGAAATGCCATAATAGGTAGGTATGGTGGCTGTTTTGAGGAAGATATAAGGAGGTTTATGGGTGATAGAGCATATCGTATCACGGGGTTTGGATGTACCGGCGAAGTTTGCACCAACTCTCAAGGTGAAAAAGGGCAATGCACGGTACCGAAGAGGCTAGCAAAGGCGGAAAGGTGAGAGTGCGTATAATCCAAGGACTCAACATTAGTCAAAAGAACTAATATACTTATTGCAAAAATTTAGAAGTCATCAAAAATCAAGTACTACGCGCATGCTCCTATGGGGATAGATTGGTAGGAAAAGACCATCGGTCATCCCCAACCGCCATTCATAAGGATGCACAAGCCAGGTACACTTCATGTTTCAAATTTGTTACACAACTTTAACCATACGTGCATGCTACGGGACTTGCAAACTTCAACACAAGTATTTATCAAATTTATAATCACCCAACTAGCATGACTTTGGTATTATCACCTCCATATGTCAAAACAATTATCAAGCATCAAACTTATCTTAGTATTCAATTCACTCAAAAGAAAGGTTCACAAATCTTGAATACCAAGTATATTAACATTAAGCAAATTACCATGCTATTAACGACTCTCAAAATAATTTAAGTGAAGCATGAGAGATCAATAGTTTCTTTAAAACAAATCCACCACCATGCTCTAAAAGGTATAAGTGAAGCACTAGAGCAAAAATTATCACGCTCAAAAGATATAAGTGAAGTACTATGAGCAAAACTATCAAGCTCAAAAGATATAAGTGAAGCACATAGAATTTTCTAACAAATTCCAATTAATGTATGGCTCTCTCAAAAGGTGTGTACAGCAAGGATGATTGTGATAGACTAACAAGCAAAGACACAAATAATACAAGACGCTCCAAGCAAAACACATATCATGTGGTGAATAAAAATATAGCTCCAAGTAAATTACCGATGGAAGTGGACGAAAGAGGGGATGCCTTCCGGGGCATCCCCAAGCTTTGACTTTTTGGTGTCCTTGGATTATCTTGGGGGTGACATGGGCATCCCCAATCTTAGGCTCTTGCCACTCCTTGTTCCATAATCCATCAAAAGAATTTACCCAAAACTTGAAAACTTCACAACACAAAACTCAACAGAAATCTCGTGAGCTCCGTTAGAGAAAAAAAAAGACTACTTCAAGGTACTGTAATGAACTCATTCTTTATTTATTTTGGTGTTAAACCTACTGTATTCCAACTTCTCTATGGATTATAAACTATTTTACTAGCCATAGATTCATCAAAATAAGCAAACAACACACGTAAAACAGAATCTGTCAAAAACAGAACAGTCTGTAGCAATCTGTAACTAACGCAAACTTATGGAACTCTAAAAATTCTACCAAAATATGAAGTCCTGGAAAATTTGTTTATTGAACAGAATCAAAAAGAATCAACTCAAAAGCTCGTTCCTGTGATTTAACATAACTATATTCGTGCGTGCAAAGTTTCTGTTTTTCAGCAGAATCAAATCAACTATCATCGTAGGTTGTCCTATAGGTTCTACTTGGCACAAACACTAATTAAAAGATAAAACCACATCCAAACATAAGCTAGATGGATTATTTATTCCTAAACAGAAGCAAAAACAAAAAACACAAAATAAAATTGGGTTGCCTCCCAACAAGCGCTATCGTTTAACGCCCCTATCTAGGCATAAAAGCGAGGATAGATCTGGTATTGCCATCTTTGGTAGGATATCCATAAGTGGCTCTCATGATAGATTCATATGGTAATTTTATTTTCTTTCTAGGGAAGTGTTCCATACCCTTTTTTAAGGGAAATTTGAAGCAAATATTCCCTTCCTTCATATCAATAATTGCACCAATCGTTCTAAGGAAAGGTCTACCAAGAATAATAGGACATGAAGGATTGCAATCTATATCAAGAACGATAAAATCTACGGGCATATAACTCCTATTTTCAACAATAAGAACATCATTAATTCTTCCCATAGGTTTTTTAATAGTGGGATCCGCAAGATGCAAGTTTAGAGAGCAATCATCAAAATCACGGAAATCTAGCAAATCACACAAAGCTTTGGGAATAGTAGAGACACTAGAACCCAAATCACACAGAGCATGAAACTCATAATCTTTAATTTTAATTTTAATAGTAGGTTCCCACTCATCATAGAGTTTTCTAGGGACAGAAACTTTCAACTCAAGTTTTTCTTCATAAGATTGCATCAAAGCATCAACAATGTGTTCGGTAAAGGCTTTATTTTGACTATAAGCATGAGGAGAATCTAGCACGGATTGCAACAAGGAAATACAACCAATCAAAGAGCAATTTTCATAATTAAATTCCTTGAGATCCAAAATAGTGGGTTTAGCAACATCTAAGTTTTTATTTCTTTCTATCCAACTTTTATCAATTTCATCATCAAGATCTAGAAACTCCGAATTCTTAGAACGCCTTCTAGGTAAAGGAAGATCATATTCAGTTTCATCAAGATTCATATTTCAAAACAAAGATTTAATGGGGGACACATCAATAACTTTTAGATCTTCATCTTGATTTTCATAGGAATTGGAAGAACACGCTTTAATAAAGGCATCTTTGGAAGCATGCATCCTAGCGGTTCTTTCCTTGCACTCATCAATGGATATTCTCATGGATTTGAGAGACTCATTGATATCATGCTTAGGAGGAATAGATCTAAGCTTTAAAGAATCAATTTCAAGAGAAATTTTGTCAATGTTCCTAGCCAAATCATCAACTTTAAGCAATTTCTCTTCAAGCAAAGCATTAAAATTCTTTTGTGAATTCATAAACTCTTTAACACTACTCTCAAATTCAGAGGGCATCTTATTAAAATTTCCATAAGAGTTGTTGTAGGAATTTCCATAATTATTAGAAGGATTACTAGGATAAGGCCTAGGATTAAAATTCCCTCTATAAGCATTGTTTCCAAAACTATTCCTACCAACAAAATTCACATCCATAGATTCATTATTATTCTCAAGCAAAGTAGACAAAGGCATATCATTGGGATCAAGAGGAGTATTTTTAGGAGCAAACATCTTCATAAGTTCATCCATCTTTTCACTCAAAACGTTGATTTCTTCTATAGCATGCACTTTTTTACTAGAAGATCTTTCGGTGTGCCATTGAGAATAATTAGCCATAATATTATCAAGCAATTTGGTAGCATCCCCTAACGTAATTTCCATAAACGTGCCTCCCGCGGCCGAATCTAAAAGATTTCTAGAAGCAAAATTCAATCCGGCATAAAATTTTTGTATGATCATCCATAAATTCAAACCATGAGTAGGGCAATTGCGAAGCATTAATTTCATTCTTTCCCAAGATTGGGCAATTGTGAAGCATTAATTTCATTCTTTCCCAGTGACCGTATAGTGCTTTAGCTTGAAATACATTGACCGTCATGCGTGAATGTGTCGTGGGCATTGCTACCTCTTGAGCACTGCGTTGGATTTCCCCGAAGAGGAGAGGATGATGCAGCAAAGTAGCGTAAGTATTTCCCTCAGTTTTTTAGAACCAAGGTATCAATCCAGTAGGAGACCACGCACAAGTCCCTCGTACCTACACAAAAAGATAGCAACTCGCAACCAACGCAATTAGGGGTTGTCAATCCCTTCACAGTCACTTACGAAAGTGAGATCTGATAGAGATGATAAATAATATTTTTGGTATTTTTGATAGATAGATGCAAAGTGAAAAGTAAAAGACAAAGTAAAAGCAAAGCAAGTAAATAAAGTGATAGAGATTGATATGATGAGAATAGACCCGGGGGCCATAGCTTTCACTAGTGGCTTCTCTCAAGAGCATAAGTATTCTACGGTGGGTGAACAAATTACTGTTGAGCAATTGATAGAATTGAGCATAGTTATGAGTATATCTAGGCAATGATCATGTATATAGGCATCACGTCCAAGACAAGTAGATCGAAACGATTCTGCATCTACTACTATTACTCCACTCATCGACCGCTATCTAGCATGCATCTAGAGTATTAAGTAAAGACAGAGTAACACCTTAAGCAAGATGACATGATGTAGAGGGATAAATTCATGCAATATGATAAAAAAACATCTTGTTATCCTCGATGGCAACAATACAATACGTGCCTTGCAACCCTTTACATCCTTTGGTAAGGACACCGCAAGATTGAACCCAAAGCTAAGCACTTCTCCCATTGCAAGAACTACCAATCTAGTTGGCCAAACCAAAAGGGATAATTCAAAGAGACTTGCAAAGATAACTCAATCATACATAAAAGAATTCAGAGAAGAATCAAATGTTTTCCATATATAATACTGGATCATAAACCCACAGTTCATCGGTCTCAACAAACACACCGCAAAAAGAAGATTACATCAAATAGATCTCCACGAGAGAGGGGAGAACATTGTATTGAGATCCAAAAAGAGAGAAGAAGCCATCTAGCTACTAGCTATGGACCCGGAAGTCTGAAGTAAACTACTCACACTTCATCAGAGGGGCTATGGTGTTGATGTAGAAGCCCTCCATGGTGGATGCCCCCTCCGACGAAGCTCGGAACAGGCCCCAAGATGGGATCTCGTGGATACAGAAGGTTGTGACGGTGGAATTAGGTTTTTGGCTCCTGTTCTGATCATTGGGGGATACGTAGGTATATATAGGAGGAAGGAGTACATCGGTGGAGCTTCGAGGGGCCCACGAGGTAGGGGGCACGCCCAGGAGGGGCGCGCCCTCCACCCTCGTGACCGCCTTGTGGCTTTCTTGACGGAGGGTCCAAGTCTCCTGGATCACGTTCGGTTGGAAAATCACGTTCCCGAAGGTTTCATTCCGTTTGGACTCCGTTTGATATTCCGTTTCTTCGAAACACTGAAATAGGCAAAAAACAGCAATTCTGGGCTGGGCCTCCGATTAATAGGTTAGTCCCAAAAATGATATAAAAGTGGAAAATAAAGCCCAATATAGTCCAAAACAATAGATAAAGTAGCATGGAGCAATCAAAAATTATAGATACATTGGAGACGTATCAGGCATGCATACTTTTAGAGGGCCAAGAGATAGTTTGTGTGCGTGAAAGTGGCGTAGAAAGAGGGGGTGTCCGATGGAGACAAGGAGAGATATGCCCTTCGTTTCTCTTTCTCGTGACTAATATTTTAGGAGAATATATAAACATTCACAATGCAGAACAAATATTTTTGGATGCTCCATGCAATTAACTTTCATGTATAACATTGTACTATTGTATATGCTTATTTTCTTAGTGGCCGATCGCGTGTGTGGTGTGGTGGGCACATCATTTCTAGTTGTGGTGGGTCAACATGAAGACTCATGTGTCGGTTCCATCCTACGCCACATATAGGTTGGACTGAGACGTGTTATATGAAGACCCATGTGGAGGACTCAGCGTAAAACATGAAGCTACCAGAGTCGCGGAGGACTCTATCCCCACTAGTGATAAGCCGACTATATATGATTTGTAACCCTAGGCCCCTAGTATGTTATAGAAGCTTGGGGGCTAGTTCGTCGATAGTATACACACATGCACAATGCCTGGTATTCACATGTACTTTGTACACACCCCTATCACTAATATACAGTACCAGAAGTAGGCTCTTTCTTCAACTGCAAGGGTCCGAACTAGGGTAAAACTTTGCCTCGTATTACCATCCAGCCTAACAGTCTGGGATAGCCTACCGAATGATATGATGAAATCATATCTGCCAACTACTAAGAGAGAGGTGTGTCTGGGGGGGCAATGTGTGCGAGAGAGGCCTAAAGATAATGTCCGTGCAGGAGACACGTAGGCACATATATGTGCGTATAGAGGGCTAGTAGAGACCGTGCGTGTGTATATATGCATGTGAAAGAAATAGTGTTTTCCAACTGAGATTAGTGAAAAGAGTGGTACATAGTAGTTAGAGAGAGAGAGAGAGAGCATGTGCGTGAGACACCCTGGCACCCTGAGAGAGATTGTGAGCATGTGTGAAAGAGAAATGCCAATGCATATAAAGTGTGTGCACTTATGCGTTAGATAGAGAGATATATAACGCGTTTGTGAGAACGGCCGAGGCATAGTGCATCTACGTGTAAAAGGTGGTTCTAGCATTAAATAAAAATATAAATGGCATTATTATTTTTCGATGAGATCATGAATTTTGCAAATTGCGTATGGACGAAAATCGGTCTATCATACACCCATACTCTATTGAATTCTAGCATGTGCATGTGTTTATTTCATATTATCGATCCATAGAGTGAGACCGGTTTGAAATACAGGCAATGGATGCTTCTGCAATTCATATATAAACATTAATTAGTGCACTCCATGTTGTTAGTGTGAAGCACTTTATACATTTGTCACTTGCATGGATACATTCCAAATTGCTAGCTACAAAATAGAATACATGTCGAGTTCAACATAAAGGGGGTTTTGAAGATTCGAATTCATAGGAAGTGCATTCATCTATTTGAACCCGAGATAATGGCATTTGTAAATTAGATGTAAAAGGGGGCATCAATCTTTGTTGTGAGTTTGAACATGTTATATATATTCATACGCATGTCTAACTTTTTTTTGCAACCAAGGAGATTATATCTCGAACCATGCATGAACTGAGGTAAGTTACATATTTTTTATAATATACTCGTGTACAATGTATATTCAAATGTACCCCCTCCATTCCAAAATAATCGTAGCTTTAGGATTTTCAAGAGTAAAGATTTGTGAAGTTTGACAAATCCTGAAAGTTCAATTCCAGAGAACCGTAAACATTAATGCTTCTGCTCCCAAATATTGAACGAAGCGCCAAATAGGCCTCTGGTCACCCGAAACCGCGCGAGACTAATGTTTGGTGGTAGGAAATTACTGTCCTAACTCTGGCCTGTGTAGCCTATCGGCCCGATGTCCAAAGGTTTAAACCGGGGTAGGTTTGTAACTTCACCAAGACGCCATTCTCAACCGCCTCCGAGAAGCATTCATACGCCGTGGGAACCTAAACACCCATGCGCTCAGCCGAAATCTATCCCGCCCACATTTGGGACACTTGAGATTACTGTCCTACCCCAAACCCGCAATATGTCCAAAATTTTAGATGGGGGCAAAGTTTGTAACTTTCCCCAAATTTCAAAACAAGTGTATCTCAAATGAAACATTGTTCCCCCTTAGTTCCCTGCCTCCCTTTGTTTCCCCATTCATACTCTGTGGGCACCAAAACGCCCTCTCCACCAGCCGCGAAACCCCAGCCTCCTCCGTCCTCCACCCCATAGCGGCCAATCCACCGCCGCCCTCCTCCATCACGGCGGAGCCGGTACCCCGACGTCGTCGTCCAACGCAACCGCAACCGCAACACCCTCAAGGACTTAGCAGCTGAAGCCGAGGCAGAGCTGCCTCCACAACACCGACGCCGACGTGCGCCGTACCAGAACCACTCTGACCACGCCATCCTGTGCCTCACTGCTACCGCTCCACTGTCGCAACCGTCCACCACACCGGAGTTATTCCCGTTATGCCATCGGCCGCCGCCTTGGATCTGGTTCCCCACCGCCGACAGACGGCCATCGCACCACACTCAACAACTTGGCCATGGGTTCGTCCAAGGCTCCACCGTACTCCACAACTTCTCGTTTCCAGCGAACCACAAGAAGATCGTTGCAAAAACAGAAGGAGGACACAGCACTGCCAGCAGAAAGAGGTACTCCTCTTCCCTTATTCGTGCAAATCTTACGTCTCTGCTCACACCGTATTCATCCCACGAAAGAAACTAGTTGAGCGCTTCTTACTGCATCTTCTTCGTGATACTAAATGCACAAGGTTTCCTCCCTTTACTATTTCACGTTTGCTAGAGGTCAGTAGTCCGCCTGGATTTCAATTCAGGGTCAGTTGAACCGCAATTAAAAGAACCAGCACCCGCTTAGGCGCGCGGAGCACCAAGTCTGCCTATTTCCCGGGGAAGCGGCGCATCGGTGTCTATCATAGGGGTGTGGGGTGCAGGAGCTGCTTGCGCACGATCTGGAGGTCAGCGGGGCTTGAATGGATGGCCGAGGGGCGGTGCCAAGCACGGCGGTGCGGTGAGGTCGAGGGGAGGGTGCAGGCAGGGGAGGAATACTGGGCTGGTGGTCGCTGGCGTTTCGAGGAAGATCGTCAACACTAACTGGCTGGAGGTAGATGAAGGCGATCTGCCCGTTCTTTGTACATCGAGCGGTGCAGAAAAAATGGACTGACCTATTTGTTTTCAGTCATCTGTTATTTTCATAGAATCCTGTAGTAATTTCGTGTGCCATGCATGTTGTAGAGCTATCATATGTCTCCCGTCATTTATTTCTCACCAACCTGCTATCGCTACCTTTACACTGTACTAATTGTGCACACACTTCACCCATACTGACACTATTGTTTTTTTTATGCGTGGGTATTTCAGACTCTGACGCAGTGTTGATGAATGCAGAAAAGAAAAGACAGAAGTCGCTCCAATGTAACTCGAAGATAAGCACTAAGTGTTTCAGCGCTCTAAAGGGTGCGATGTCGTGATTGGAGACGATGGCGTAGCTCTGCGGTTGATGATCTCAATTGCCACACACAACCATCCCAGGTGCTTGCTTTAACTTCGCGCTGTCAAATTGTTGGGTAACATAGTAATTTCAAAATTTTCCTACGCACACGCAAGATCATGGTGATGATATAGCAACGAGAGGGGAGAGTGTTCGTCCACGTACCCTCATAGACCGTAAGCGGAAGCGTTAGCACAACGCGGTTGATGTAGTCGTACGTCTTCACGATCCGACCGATCCAAGCACCGAACGTACGGAGCCTCCGAGTTCAGCACACGTTCAGCTCGATGACGATCTCCGGCCCTCCGATCCAGCAAAGGCTCCGGAGATGAGTTCCGTCAGCACGACGGCGTGGTGACGATGATGATGTTCTACCGGCGCAGGGCTTCGCCTAAACTCCGCGATGATATGACCGAGGTGGAATATGGTGGAAGGGGGCACCGCACACGGCTAAGGAACGATCCGTAGATCAACTTGTGTGTCTATGGGGTGCCCCCCCCCCCCGACCCCGTATATAAAGGAGCCAGGTGGAGGAGGCCGCCGGCCTAGGGGGCGCGCCAAGGGGGGGAGTCCTACTCCCACCGGGAGTAGGACTCCCCTTTTCCAAGTAGGAGTAGGAGAGAAAGGGAAAGAGGAGGAAGAGGGAAGGAAAGGGGCGCCCCTTCCCTTGTCCTATTCGGACTAGGAGGGGGGCGCGCCCCCTCTGGCTCCTTCCTCTTCTCCTCTTGGCCCATGTAGGCCCATTAACCCCGGGGTTCCGTAACCTCCGGTACTCGGTAAAATGCCGATTTCACCCGGAACCATTCCGATGTCCAAACATAGGCTTCCATATATCAATCTTTATGTCTCGACCATTTCGAGACTCCTCGTCATGTCCGTGATCACATCCGGGACTCCGAACAAACTTCGGTACATCAAAACTTATAAACTCATAATAAAACTGTCATCGAAACGTTAAGCGTGCGTACCCTACGGGTTCGAGAACTATGTAGACATGACCTAAAACCATTCTCGGTCAATAACCAATAGCGGGACCTGGTGTCACGCCCAATATGCGACCCTATCCAAAAGGAACTCGAAGGTCCCACCAAGGATAGACCCGCATATTGGAACACTTTTGCAAGGTGGATATCATTACATCAACACTACATAATAGATGGGGATAGATACATAAGGCATACAATGCCACACGAATACAACATCATCTTACATAAGAGCGCCATCCGACTACGGATGAAACACAAACAAAAGCTCAAATGACATCCACCCTGCTAGCCCAGGCTGCCGACCTGGAACCTATCCCCTGATCAAAGAAGAAGTAGAAGAAGAACTCCAAAACAAGCAAACATCGCTCTCGCGTCAAGATCATCGCAACCTGTACCTGCAACTGTTGTTGTAGAAATCTGTGAGCCACGAGGACTCAGCAATCCCATTACCATGGGTATCAAGACTAGCAAAGCTTAAAGGGTAAGGAAGGGGTAAAGTGGTGAGGTTGCAGTAGCAACTAAGCATATATGGTGGCTAACCAACGCAAATGAGAGCGAGAAGAGAAACAAGCGGAACGGTCGTCAACTAGCAATGATCAAGAAGTGATCCTGAACTCCTACTTATGTCAAACATAACCCAGAAACCGTGTTCACTTCCCGGACTCCGCCGAGAAGAGACCATCACGGCTACACACGCGGTTGATGCGTTTTAATTCGGATCTGGTGTCAAGTTATCTACAACCGGACATTAACAAATTCCCATCTGCCACATAACTGCAGCACGGCTCTCGAAAGTTTATACCTGCAGGGTGTCCCAACAAGCCCATGATAAGCTCTCGCGATCAACGAAGAATAGACCTTCTCCGGGAAGACCCGATCAGTCTCGGAATCCCGGTTTACAAGACATTTCGTCAATGGTAAAACAAGACCAGCAAAGCCGCCCGATGCGCCAACAATCCCGATAGGAGCTGCACATATCTCGTTCTCAGGGCAACACCGGATAAGTCAAGCTACGAGTAAAACCAGCCCTCGAGTTGCCACGAGGTGGCCCCGCAGGTTGCTCGTTTCGGACCAACACTTAGACAAGCACTGGCCCGGGGGGGCTAAAATAAAGATGACCCTTGGGTTGGCCGACCCAAGGGAAGGGTATAGGTGGTGGTGAGGCAAATGGTAAAACCAAGGTTGGGCCTTGCTGGACAAGTTTTATTCAAAGCGAACTGTCAGGGGGTCCCATAAATCACCCGACCGCGTTAGGAACGCAAAATCCGGGAACATAACACCGGTATGATGGAAACTAGGGCGGCAAGAGTGGAACAAAACACCAGGCATAAGGCCGAGCCTTCCACCCTTTACCGAGTATATAGATGCATTAATAATATAAGAGATATTGTGATATCCCAAACAAAATCCTGTCCACCATGGAGAAATCTTCAACTTCACCTGCAGCTAGCAACGCTATAAGAGGGGCTGAGCAAAAGCGGTAACATAGCCAATCAATGGTTTGCTAGGAAGGGTGTCAAAGGTTAGAGGTTCATGGCAATTTGGGAGGCTTGAAGAGCAAATGATAGGTAACACAACATAGCGATAGAACGAAGCAACTAGCATAGCAATGATAGTAGTGAGATCCAGGGTAGCGGTCATCTTGCCTGAAATCCCGCTAGGAAGAAGAACGAGTCCATGAAGAAGATGAAGCCACGAAGACGAACCACACGTAGACGAACGAATCCTCACGATCGCAACGAAACATGAACTATCGAGAAGAAGCACACAACATGGTAAACACACCACACATGAACAAGGCATGATGCACAACAAGCATGATGCATGACCAAGCTACATGAAGCTACTCATGGCAAGAGATGATGCAAACAAGAACAACACATCAAGGCAAGTTTAAATGAGGCCGGGAACAACATATAACAATTCCAGTAAGTCCTCATATGCATATTTCGAAATTAGTCCAGATCTGAACAAACCTTATGTTCAAGTTGTTAAACAGCAAGTTAAGATACACCAGGATGATCTACACGAAATTCTAGTCAAGTTACATATAAAGTTCATTAGATTCGGAGCTACGGCCTAGAAGATATGTGCAAAACAAGTTAAACATGGCATTGATGCAAAATGCATACAAACATCAAGCAAACACCTCAAAACATGGATGCAACATGATAATATGAAACTACATGCAAAATCAAGCAAGTTTCATATAGAGCACACTCAAAACGGAACAACGTTTCAACACACACTCCATACAAGTCATAACAACAATCTGTCCATAACAGCGACTAGGCATCTTGCAAGCATCAAAACAACATGCTACAGCACCCCAACATAATAACAAAAGGCATGGGCATGAAGTACAGGTAAATCATAACAAAACATGAACACTGAGCTATCTCCATAAACAACTAGAACATGCTCAAAAAGACATGGAGAGATTGCAAATAATAACAGTTTCAGACTTGGCAGAAATAACATCAGGTTGCAATGTTTAGAGCTATCAAACAACATGTTACAGGAGCATATCATGGCAAACAAAGGCATGGCATGAATCTACTAAATGCATAGAACAACAGTCCCTTACTGACCATGAGCCAAAAAGGATCAGAAAATATGATGGCACCCATGTAAACATAGCAAGTTATATTACAGATTCATACATGGCAGGAACAACGATAAGTAGGCATGTTGGTGAGCTTGAACCACTCACCACAGAGGAAAGCATGGCATGGAAAGGCACCCAACAGTAAGAAGGCATGTTTATGAAGCTAAGCATGGCAAGAGAAAGTTCATAGGGTGCATGGATCATTAACAATAAGCATGGAAGCAACTGAACTTAATGTTAACAGGCTGATAGCAACATTATCAAGCAACTTTGGAGCAAGATAACAAGAAGCTACAGCAGGCTATAATTGCAACCAAGGGCATGAATGGATAGAGCATGACATGTAGATCAAAAAATGTTTATATAACATCTCCAGATTATGCATAGAATGATTAGTAGCAACATGTTTATATAGCATCTCCAGATTATGCATAGAATGATTAGTAGCAACATGTTTATATAGCATCCATAAGAATGATTCACCTAGCAAAACAAAGAACAAAGTACACTACTTAACAAGCTCGATTCACTCACCACAAGTCATTGCATGACAATATAAGCATAGCATCATCAAGAAGACATGTTTATGTAACCAACCAAGGCAAGAACAAGTCCATAGCATGCAAGGATGAACTATAGCAACCTTGGCTAAATTGAATAACAAGTAAACAATCTGCCAGGAAACATTTTGAAGCAAAAGTAGAGCACTCAAATGACATGCTAGCCTACTCCAAAATTGCAACCAAGGGCAGGGATGGATAGACAACAACCATATGTTCAAAACACCCTTACTGAAGTATCTCAAAATATGCATGGATCTCTCTGTAGCATCAAGTTTACATGGCATCAAAATAACAGCAGAACGGGGACTGAAATCAGCAACATCACGAAGCCTAGTTTGCATGCTTGTGCTAGTCACCACATTGATCAAAAAATACATGGTAAGCACCTCTGGAAAGATGCCATGGCCTAGATCAAAACACATGAAGACATCAACCTCATAGGATGCACACATCAATCATGGCAAAAATGACAAATGAGCATGTTATAACAGTTTCAGCAGATTAACAGCAACATGTACTCTTCCAACAGCATTTCGGGCATCAAGATGAGCTCAAATGAAAATGATGCAATGAAATGAAATGATGTACTCGTCGAGACGAACAATTTGACATATTACACGCATGAAACGGAGCTACGGATGCAGAGATGTGACATGTCAAACATAGCATGATAATTACAAAAACTGGGGACTTGGAAGAAAACGACCTCGCAGGGGGGGGTGGACATGTCCGGGCCAAATCGGACACGTCCGGCGTTGGAGGCTGACGAGCGGGCCCCACGTGGTCGCTGCGTGGAGGTGGCTGGGCGCGGTGTGCCGGCGCCATGGCGTCGGGCGGCGCAGGGAGGCCGGCGGCGAGGGGACTCGAGACGAGGCGGGTCCGGCGGGTCGACGAGGCCGGAACGGACGGATCCGGTCCGGGCGCCGGATCTGCTGCGAGGGAGGCCGCCGGCCGGCGCGGAGGCGGCGGCCGGCGCGGCGGCGGCGGAGGGAGCCAATGCTGAGATCCGGCGGCGGCGGCGGAGGGCGAGGCGCCGCTGCGAGCTTCATGTGAGCCATGATGGCGGGCGCGACGGCGGCGGGGAAGATCCGGGCGGGCGCCTCCTCAAGGCGCGGGTCGCGGAGGAGCGCCAGAGGGCGGTCGGCGGCGGAGCGATGGCTGGGCGGCGGCGCCTGCGCGAAGCGCGGAGGCGCGGCGGCAGCCCGCGGCGGCGGCGGCCTCATGGCCCGCGATGGGCTCATGGGCGGCGGGCTGGGCGGCGAATGACACGTGGTAGGCGGAGATTGGGCGCGGGGCGGCGGCGCGGACATGTCCGGCCGATATGGGCATGTCCGGCGGCGGGAGGAGGACGAAAGCTGGGGTTTCGGGGGGATTAGACCGTGAATTTCGGGGGAGGGGCTATATTTATAGGTAGAGGGAGCTAGGAGAGTCCAAATGAGGAGCAGTTTTCGGCCACGCGATCGTGATCGAACGACCGAGAGCATGGAGGGGAGTTTGGTGGGTTTTGGGCCACTTTGTAAGGGGTGTTGGGCTGCAACAAAAGAGGGCTTTGCGGTTACCCGGTTAACCGCTGGAGTATCAAACGACCTCCAAATGGCACGAAACTTGACAGGCGGTCTACCGGTGCTATACCAAGGCTGCTTGGCAAACCTCGGGCCATTTCGAGAACGTTTAACACCCGCACAAGGGAAGAGGTCAAAAGGGACCGCCGGAGGACATAGGAGCGCCGGATTGCAAAACGGACAACGGGGAAAAAGCTCGGATGCATGAGACAAACATGTATGCAAAATGAAATGCACATTATGACATGATAAAATGCAGATGATGACATGGCAAAATGCAACACGCAAGCAAACGACATGGCAATGACGGCGAATAATCGCGCGGACACTGGCGCGCGAATCCGTATGTTACAACACTCCTCCACTAACAAGAGATCTCGTCCCGAGATCTTAGGACCGAGACGGAAGAGAAAAAGGAATGAGGTGAAACAAGAACTCAAAAGAAGAAGCAAAGAATCAAGAGCACTCGAGAAGAAGAGAGGAATGACGAGAATGACGAGAATCAAAAGCTCACGGAATCGCATAGACTGTGAAACGACTCGTTCTAACCGGAGTGGTCAGAATGAGAAAAGAAACGAATAAGACTGAAAGAATTTAGGCAGCACTCCAGCTGAAAATAGATGGAATAGAACACGACTTGAGAGGATGGAATGGTACTTGATGAACTCTTGACGAATGAATTAAATCATGAAGAATCGCCATGATGTACTCCGGTAAAATAAAGGATGATGAGATAGAATGAAGGATGAAAGAATAAGATCAGTCTTGCGATGCTTTACATGGAGGTTCCGACGAAATGGCAGAGGAAAAATTTGAACTCCGGAAAAGAAAAGATGAAAACACTTGGAACTAGAGTTTATTCATCAAGAACAAACTCTGATGGAAAGGATTAATCACTTTGAGGAAATAAGAATAAGATTTATTGTATGCTTATCCTTCACCAAATTAAATTGATGACAAGCAATGGACTTTGCATACTACTTATTCTTCTTGAAAAGGATTGAGAAGTGACATATCTCAAACTTGAGAAGGTCTTCATGAATCACCGGTAGGATTGAAAGAACGAATGGATTAATACGATAAACAAGGAAAAAGAATCTTGAATGAATCACCGTAAGAATTCGGAAATGACTGATGAAAGAGTATGAATCACCGGGAAGAATTAGCAGAACAAATATGCTAGAGGGGAATATAGATGCACAAGAACGAAGAGATGACGAGCTGATTAAAGAACACTTGAGCGAAGCACCGGGATAAATAGAGAACGATAACTGTAATATGAGGGCGAAGAATTCTTCTGGAACGATGGCCTCCGGTGAAAAGAAACAGGAAAACAACTCCTGACATGCTCCGGATGGGTAAGCAAAAGAATATCTGACAGATGGAATAATTCGCAAGGATAACATGAAGCTAGAACCACGAATCTTTGGGAGAACGGGCAAGATTTAGAGGAAAAACTCTTCTTCGGTCTTCAAATGGCGACGAAAAACAACACCAAAATTACTGAGATACTCCGGGAGAATGAAAAGCAAAGAGGTTGAGCCGACGATGAAATGATTTGAAATCGATCTTGGAAAAGGCATGTGACTGATGGGATCCATTCTTACATCACACTTGAAAAGAATATGGGAATAACTCCGGGGAAATTAGAAGAGTCAGGTAAGATCCTAGGGAAAGACCTGTGGGTTAGGGCCCACTAAAGAGAAAAACACCGTTAGAAAGGATTGTTGAACAGATAGATGATGCACCGGAACAATTGAAATATTTGAATGAGGTGACAACCTCGAATTAATTCAAACACAGACAAATCTCCTGAGATGTCTTGAACACTCCGGAAGGATAAACTGGCGAGAGTCGAACGAGCAAGGAGAACACTTGATCCGAGGAAAAGAATATGATCAACCCGAAAAACTTGAATTGGGTCCATCGGAAAAGAAAAGAGATGAAGAATGTCAAACGAGGCGAGAATTCACCGGTTGAAATAATTGAGGGAAGGCTGAAGCGGTTCCGTACGAATGGAATTGATGCTCGAAAGAGAATCAGACTCCGGGAAGGAGAGGGTGGGAGGGCGGGAAAACAAAGTCAACTAGAGGGGAGAATCGACGAATAACTAGAAGAGAAAACACCAGTTGAACTCATTGAGGAAAGAAAGCAAAGACTTCGCACGAGTAGGATGGATACTCGATTACGGACTCCGGTTTCGAGGAGAAGAAGGGAGGGTGGGTGGGAAAATAAAACAACTGAGGATTGAACTTGGCAAAGATGAAGACTCGAGTCAACTTGACAAGAAATGCACCGGATAAAAGAGGATGGACAACGATCGGAAAACCAACTACGTGATCCTAAAGAAAAATTTGAATGGGAAGAGGAGTAATACAAAACACCTACGTCAAGATTCCTCACCAGAGCGACGAAGGGGCTGAGGAGTAAAAAGAATTCCTACTCTCCGATATAACTAGACTCCGAAAAAGTTTTCTTCTAGACTCAACAGCGGCCAAACTACACGATCAATCAAGGGGGGCTCCTAGGGTCGGTCGAGGCTCTGATACCAACTTGTCACGCCCAATATGCGACCCTATCCAAAAGGAACTCGAAGGTCCCACCAAGGATAGACCCGCATATTGGAACGCTTTTGCAAGGTGGATATCATTACATCAACATTACATAATAGATGAGGATACATACATAAGGCATACAATGCTACACGAATACAACATCACCTTACATAAGAGCGTCATCTGACTACGGATGAAACACAAACAAAAGCTCAAACGACATCCACCCTGCTAGCCCAGGCTGCCGACCTGGAACCTATCCCCTGATCGAAGAAGAAGCAGAAGAAGAACTCCAAAACAAGCAAACATCGCTCTCACGTCAAGATCATCGCAACCTGTACCTGCAACTGTTGTTGTAGAAATCTGTGAGCCACAAGGACTCAGCAATCCCATTACCATGGGTATCAAGACTAGCAAAGCATAAAGGGTAAGGAAGGGGTAAAGTGGTGAGGTTGCAGCAGCGACTAAGCATATATGGTGGCTAACCAACGCAAATGAGAGCGAGAAGAGAAACAAGCGGAACGGTCGTCAACTAGCAATGATCAAGAAGTGATCCTGAACTCCTACTTACGTCAAACATAACCCAGAAACCGTGTTCACTTCCCGGACTCCGCCGAGAAGAGACCATCACGGCTACACACGCGGTTGATGCATTTTAATTCGGATCTGGTGTCAAGTTATCTACAACCGGACATTAACAAATTCCCATATGCCACATAACCGCGGGCACGGCTCTCGAAAGTTTATACCTTGCAGGGGTGTCCCAACTTAGTCCATGACTAGCTCTCGCGATCAACGAAGGAATAGACCTTCTCCCAGGAAGACCCGATCAGTCTCGGAATCCCAGTTTACAAGACATTTCGACAATGGTAAAACAAGACCAGCAAAGCCGCCCGATGCGCCGACAATCCCGATAGGAGCTGCACATATCTCGTTCTCAGGGCAACACCGGATAAGTCAAGCTACGAGTAAAACCAGCCCTCGAGTTGCCCCGAGGTGGCCCCGCAGGTTGCTCGTTTTGGACCAACACTTAGACAAACACCGGCCGGGGGCTAAAATAAAGATGACCCTTGGGTTGGCCGACCCAAGGAAGGGTATAGGTGGTGGTGAGGCAAATGGTAAAACCAAGGTTGGGCCTTCTTTGGACAAGTTTTATTCAAAGCGAACTGTCGGGGGTCCCATAAATCACCCGACCGCGTTAGGAACGCAAAATCCGGGAACATAACACCGGTATGACGGAAACTAGGGCGACAAGAGTGGAACAAAACACCAGGCATAAGGCCGAGCCTTCCACCCTTTACCGAGTATATAGATGCATTAATAATATAAGAGATATTGTGATATCCCAACCAAAATCCTATCCACCATGGAGAAATCTTCAACTTCACCTGCAGCTAGCAACGCTATAAGAGGGGCTGAGCAAAAGCGGTAACATAGCCAATCAATGGTTTGCTAGGAAGGGTGTCAAAGGTTAGAGGTTCATGGCAATTTGGGAGGCTTGAAGAGCAAATGATAGGTAACGCAGCATAGCGATAGAACGAAGCAACTAGCATAGCAATGATAGTAGTGAGATCCAGGGTAGCGGTCATCTTGCCTGAAATCCCGCTAGGAAGAAGAACGAGTCCATGAAGAAGATGAAGCCACGAAGACGAACCACACGTAGACGATAGAATCCTCACGATCGCAACGAAACGGGAACTATCGAGAAGAAGCACACAACATGGTAAACACACCACACATGAACAAGGCATGATGCACAACAAGCATGATGCATGACCAAGCTACATGAGCTACTCATGGCAAGAGATGATGCAAACAAGAACAACACATCAAGGCAAGTTTAAATGAGGCCGGGAACAACATATAACAATTCCGGTAAGTCCTCATATGCATATTTCGAAATTAGTCCAGATCTGAACATACCTTATGTTCAAGTTGTTAAACAGCAAGTTAAGATGCACCAAGATGATCTACACGAAATTCTAGTCAAGTTACATATAAAGTTCATTAGATTCGGAGCTACGGCCTAGAAGATATGAGCAAAACAAGTTAAACATGGCATTGATGCAAAATGCATACAAACATCAAGCAAACACCTCAAAACATGGATGCAACATGATAATATGAAACTACATGCAAAATCAAGCAAGTTTCATATAGAGCACACTCAAAACGGAGCAACGTTTCAACACACACTCCATACAAGTCATAACAACAATCTGTCCATAACAGCGACTAGGCATCTTGCAAGCATCAAAACAACATGCTACAGCACCCCAACATAATAACAAAAGGTATGGGCATGAAGTACAGGTAAATCATAACAAAACATGAACACTGAGCTATCTCCATAAACAACTAGAACATGCTCAAAAAGACATGGAGAGATTGCAAATAATAACAGTTTCAGACTTGGCAGAAATAACATCAGGTTGCAATGTTTAGAGCTATCAAACAACATGTTACAGGAGCATATCATGGCAAACAAAGGCATGGCATGAATCTACTAAATGCATAGAACAACAGTCCCTTACTGACCATGAGCCAAAAAGGATCAGAAAATATGATGGCACCCATGTAAACATAGCAAGTTATATTACAGATCCATACATGGCAGGAACAACGATAAGTAGGCATGTTGGTGAGCTTGAACCACTCACCACAGAGGAAAGCATGGCATGGAAAGGCACCCAACAGTAAGAAGGCATGTTTATGAAGCTAAGCATGGCAAGAGAAAGTTCATAGGGTGCATGGATCATTAACAATAAGCATGGAAGCAACTGAACTTAATGTTAACAGGCTGATAGCAACATTATCAAGCAACTTTGGAGCAAGATAACAAGAAGCTACAGCAGGCTATAATTGCAACCAAGGGCATGAATGGATAGAGCATGACATGTAGATCAAAAAATGTTTATATAACATCTCCAGATTATGCATAGAATGATTAGTAGCAACATGTTTATATAGCATCTCCAGATTATGCATAGAATGATTAGTAGCAACATGTTTATATAGCATCCCGCAAGAACAGATTCAGCCTAGCAAAACAGCAACAGCAAGTACACTACTTAACAAGCTCGATTCACTCACCACAAGTCATTGCATGACAATATAAGCATAGCATCATCAAGAAGACATGTTTATGTAACCAACCAAGGCAAGAACAAGTCCATAGCATGCAAGGATGAACTATAGCAACCTTGGCTAAATTGAATAACAAGTAAACAATCTGCCAGGAAACATTTTGAAGCAAAAGTAGAGCACTCAAATGACATGCTAGCCTACTCCAAAATTGCAACCAAGGGCAGGGATGGATAGACAACAACCATATGTTCAAAACACCCTTACTGAAGTATCTCAAAATATGCATGGATCTCTCTGTAGCATCAAGTTTACATGGCATCAAAATAACAGCAGAACAGGGACTGAAATTAGCAACATCACGAAGCCTAGTCTGCATGCTTGTGATAGTCACCACGTTGATCACAAAAATACATGGTAAGCACCTCTGGAAAGATGGCATGGCATAGATCAAAACACATGAAAACATCAACCTCATAGGATGCACACATCAATCATGGCAAAAATGACAAATGAGCATGTTATAACAGTTTCAGCAGATTAACAGCAACATGTACTCTTCCAACAGCATTTCGGGCATCAAGATGAGCTCAAATGAAAATGATGCAATGAAATGAAATGATGTACTCATTGAGGCGAACAATTTGACATATTACATGCATGAAACGGAGCTACGGATGCAGAGATGGGACATGTCAAACATAGCATGATAATTACAAAAACTGGGGACTTGGAAGAAAACGACCTCGCACGGGGGGGTGGACATGTCCGGGCCAAATCGGACACGTCCGGCGTTGGAGGCTGACGAGCGGGCCACACGTGGTCGCTGCGTGGAGGCGGCTGGGCGCGGTGTGCCGGCGCCATGGCGTCGGGCGGCGCAGGGAGGCCGGCGGCGAGGGACTCGGACGGAGCGGGTCCGCGGGTCGACGAGGCGGGAACGGGCGGATCCGGTCCGGCGACGGATCTGGCGAGAGGAGGTCGCCGACGAGGCGCGAGGCGGCGGCAGCAACGGTGGCGGCGAGGGAACCAGCATGGGGATCCGGGCGGCGGCGGTGGGGCGAGGCGCTGGCCAGGCTCATGAGCCATGATGGCGGGCGCGACGGCGGGGAAGATCTCTGGGCGCGCGCCTCCGGCGAGGGCACGGGTCGCCGAGGAGCGCCAGCGAGGGCGGTCGGCGGCGCGAAGGGCTGGGCGGCGGCAAGACGGGCGCTGGCGCGGAGGCGCCTTGGCCACGGGCGACGGCGGGCGGGCCCATGGTCCGCGATGGGCTCATGGGCGGCGGCGGTGGGCGGCGCGAACGACACGTGGCAGGCGGAGATTGGGCGCGGGGCGGCGGCGCGGACATGTCCAGCCGATATGGACATGTCCGGCGGCGGGAGGAGGACGAAAGCTAGGGTTTCGGGGGGATTAGACCGTGAATTTCGGGGGAGGGGCTATATTTATAGGTAGAGGGAGCTAGGAGAGTCCAAATGAGGAGCGGTTTTTGGCCACGCGACCATGATCGAACGACCGAGAGCATGGAGGGGAGTTTGGTGGGTTTTGGGCCACTTTGTAAGGGGTGTTGGGCTGCAACAAAAGAGGGCTTTGCGGTTACCCGGTTAACCGTTGGAGTATCAAACGACCTCCAAATGGAACGAAACTTGACAGGCAGTCTACCGGTGCTATACCAAGGCCGCTTGGCAAACCTCGGGCCATTCCAAGAACGTATAACACCCGCACAAGAGAAGAGGTCAAAAGGGACCGCTAGAGGACATAGGAGCGCCGGATTGCAAAACGGACAACGGGGAAAAATCTTGGATGCATGAGACGAACACGTATGCAAAATGAAATGCACATGATGACATGATAAAATGCAGATGATGACATGGCAAAATGCAACACGCAAGCAAACGACATGGCAACGACGGCGAATAACTGGCAGACACCTGGCGCATCGAATCCGGGGCGTTACACCTGGATGCCCATATTGGTTCCTACATATTCTACGAAGATCTTTATCGGTCAAACCGCATAACAACATACGTTGTTCCCTTTGTCGTCGGTATGTTACTTGCCCGAGATTTGATCGTCGGTATCCAATACCTAGTTCAATCTAGTTACCGGCAAGTCTCTTTACTCGTTCTGTAATATGTCATCTCATAACTAACTCATTAGTTATAATGCTTGCAAGGCTTAAGTGATGAGTATTACCGAGAGGGCCCAGAGATACCTCTCCGACAATCGGAGTGACAAAACCTAATCTCGAAATACGCCAACTCAACATGTACCTTTGGAGATACCTGTAGTACTCCTTTATAATCTCCCAGTTACGTTGTGACGTTTGGTAGTACCCAAAGTGTTCCTCCGGTAAACGGGAGTTGCATAATTCTCATAGTTACAGGAACATGTATAAGTCATCACGAAAGCAATAGCAGAATACTAAATGATCAAGTGCTAAGCTAACGGGATGGGTCATGTCAATCACATCATTCTCCTAATGATGTGATCCCATTAATCAAATGACAACACATGTCTATGGTTAGGAAACATAACCATCTTTGATTAATGAGCTAGTCAAGTAGAGGCATATTAGTGACTATATGTTTGTCTATGTATTCACACATGTATCATGTTTCCGGTTAATACAATTCTAGCATGAATAATAAACATTTATCATGATATGAGGAAATAAATAATAACTTTATTATTGCCTCTAGGCCATATTTCCTTCAGTCTCCCACTTGCACTAGAGTCAATAATCTAGATTACATAGTAATGATTCTAACACCCATGGAGTCTTGGTGCTGATCATGTTTTGCTCGTGAGAGAGGCTTAGTCAGCGGTTCGCAACATTCAGATCCGTATGTATCTTGCAAATCTCTATGTCTCCCACTTGGACTTGGTCCCGAATGGAATTGAAGCGTCTCTTGATGTGCTTGGTCCTCTTGTGAAATCTGGATTCCTTTGCCAAGGCAATTGCACCATATTGTCACCGAAGATCTTCATTGGTCCCGATGCACTAGGTATGACACCTAGATCGGAAATGAACTCCTTCATCCGACTCCTTCATTCGCTGCTTGAAGCAGCTATGTACTCCGCTTCACATGTAGATCCCGCCACGACGCTTTGTTTAGAACTGCACCAACTTACAGCTCCACCGTTTAATATAAACACGATCCGGTTTGCGATTTAGAATCGTCCGGATCGGTGTCAAAGCTTACATCGACGTAACCTCTTACGACTAGCTCTTTGTCACCTCCATATCGAGAAACATATCCTTAGTCCTTTTAGGTATTTCGGGATGTTCTTGACCGCTGTCCAATGATCCACTCTGGATTACTTTGGTACCTTCTGCTAAGCTTATTGCTAAGCATCGTCAGTCTGGTACACAACATTGCATACATGATAGAGCCTATGGCTGAAGCATAGGAACATCTTTCATTTTCTCTCTATCTTCTGCTTTGTGGTCGGGCATTGAGTTTGACTCAACTTCACACCTTGTAGCACGAGCAAGAATCCTTTCTTTGCCTGATCCATTTTGAACTTTTTCAAAATTTTGTCAAGGTATGTGCTTTGTGAAAGTCCTATTAAGCGTCTTGATCTATCTCTATAGATCTTGATGCCCAATATATAAGCAGCTTCACCAAGGTCTTTCATTGAAAAACTTTTATTCAAGTATCCCTTTATGCTATCCAAAAATTCTATATCATTTCCAATTAACAATATGTCATCTACATATAAAACTAGAAATGCTATAGAGCTCCCACTCACTTTCTTGTAAATCTGAGGCTTCTCCAAAAGTCATATAAAACCATATGCTTTGATCACACTATCAAAGCGTTTATTCCAACTCCGAGATGCTTGCACCAGTCCATAAATGGAATGCTGGAGCTTGCACACTTTGTTAGCACCTTTTGGATCAACAAAACCTTCCGGCTGCATCATATACAACTCTTCTTCTAGAAATCCATTCAAGAATGCAGTCTTGACATCCATTTGCCAAATTTCATAATCATGAAATGCAGCAATAGCTAACATGATTCGGACAGACTTAAGCATCGCTACGGGTGAGGAAGTCTCATCGTAGTCAACCCCTTGAACTTGTTGAAAACCTTTCGCAACAAGTCGAGCTTTATAAACGATTACATTACCATCAGCGTCAGTCTTCTTCTTAAAGATCCATTTATTCTCAATAGCTTGCCGATCATCGAGCAAGTCAACCAAAGTCCATACTTTGTTTTCATACATGGATCCCATCTCAGATTTCATGGCCTCTAGCCATTTTGCGAAATCTGGGCTCATCATCGCTTCCTCATAGTTCGTAGGTTCATCATGGTCAAGTAACATGACTTCCAGAATAGGATTGTTGTACCACTCTGGTGCGGATCTTACTCTGGTAGACCTACGTGGTTCAGCAGAAACTTGATCTGAAGTTTCATGATCAATATCATTAGCTTCCTCACTAATTGGTGTAGTTGTCACAGGAACCGGTTCTTGTGATGAACTACCTTCCAATAAGGGAGTAGATACTGATTATCTTATCAAGTTCTACTTTCCTCCCACTCACTTCTTTCGAGAGAAACTCCTTCTCTAGAAAGGATCCGAATTTAGCAACGAAAATCTTGCCCTCAGATCTGTGATAGAAGGTGTACCCAATAGTCTCCTTTGGGTATCCTATGAAGACACATTTCTCCGATTTGGGTTCGAGCTTATCTAGTTGAAGTTTCTTCACATAAGCATCGCAGCCCCAAACTTTAAGAAACGACAACTTTGGTTTCTTGCCAAACCACAGTTCATAAGGCGTCGTCTCAACGGATTTTGATGGTGCCCTATTTAACGTGAATGCGGCCGTCTCTAAAGCATAACCCCAAAACGATAGCGGTAGATCGATAAGAGACATCATAGATCGCACCATATCAAGTAAAGTACGATTACGACGTTCGGACACACCATTCCGTTGTGGTGTTCCAGGTGGCGTGAGTTGCGAGACTATCCTGCATTGTTTCAAGTTTAGACCAAACTCGTAACTCAAATATTCTCCACCATGATCAAATCGCAGAAACTTTATTTTCTTGTTACGATGATCTTCTACTTCACTCTGAAATTCTTTGAACTTTTCAAATGTTTTAGACTTGTGTTTCATTAAATAGATATACCCATATCTGCTCAAATCATCTGTGAAGGTGAGAAAATAACGATATCCGCCACGAGCCTCAACATTCATTGGACCACATACATCTGTATGTATGATTTCCAACAAATATGTTGCTCTCTCCATAGTACCGGAGAATGGTGTTTTAGTCATCTTGCCCATAAGGCACGGTTCGCAAGTACCAAGTGATTCATAATCAAGTGATTCCAAAAGCCCATCAGTATGGAGTTTCTTCATGCGCTTTATACCGATATGACCTAAACGGCAGTGCCACAAATAAGTTGCACTGTCATTATCAACTCTGCATCTTTTGGTTTCAACACTATGAATATGTGTATCACTACTATCGAGATTCAATAAAAATAGACCACTCTTCAAGGGTGCATGACCATAAAAGATATTACTCATATAAATAGAACAACCATTATTCTCTGATTTAAATGAATAACCGTCTCGCATCAAACAAGATCCAGATATAATGTTCATGCTCAATGCAGGCACCAAATAACAATTATTTAGGTCTAAAACTAATCCCGATGGTAGATGTAGAGGTAGCGTGCCGACCATGATCACATCGACTTTGGAACCATTTCCCACGCGCATCGTCACCTCGTCCTTAGCTAATCTTCGCTTAATCCGTAGTCCCTGTTTCGAGTTGCAAATATTAGCAACATAACCAATATCAAATACCCAGGTGCTACTGCGAGTAAGGTACACATCAATAACATGTATATCACATATACCTTCGTTCACTTTGCCATCCTTCTTATCCGCCAAATACTTGGGGCGGTTCCGCTTCGATGGTCGATCGCTTGCGGAGAAGCACTCGGCTTGTGCTTAGGTCCAGACTTGGGTTTCTTCTCTTGAGCAGCAACTTGCTTGCCGTTCTTTTGAAGTTCCCTTCTTCTTCCCTTTGCCCTTCTTCTTGAAACTAGTGGTCTTGTTGACCATCAACACTTGATGCTCCTTCTTGATTTCTACCTCCGTGGCTCTCAAATCGCGAAGAGCTCGGGAATAGTCTTGTTCATCCCTTGCATATTATAGTTCATCACGAAGCTCTTGTAGCTTGGTGGCGTGATTGGAGAATTTCATCAATGATACTATCATCGGAAGATTAACTCCCGGTTGAATCAAGTGATTATTATACCCGCACATTTTAAGTATGTGTTCACCGACGAACTATTCTCCTCCATCTTGCAGCTATAGAACTTATTGGAGACTTCATATCTCTCAATCCGGGCATTTGCTTGAAATATTAACTTCAACTCTGGAACATCTCATATGCTCCATGACGTTCAAAATGTCGTTGAAGGCCGGTTCTAAGCCGTAAAGCATGGCACACTCGAACTATAGAGTAGTCATCGACTTTGCTCGCTAGACGCGTTCTTAACATCGTTAGTTGCATCGAGAGCAGGCTCGGCACCCAGCGGTGCTTCCAAGACGTAACTTTTCTGTGTAGCAATGAGGATAATCCTCAGGTTACGGACCCAGTCCGTGTAATTGCTACCATCATCTTTCAACTTTGCTTTCTCTAGGAACGCATTAAAATTCAACGGAACAACAGCACAAGCCATCTATCTACAAAGAAACATAGACAAGCAAAATACTATCAGGTATTTAAGTTCAATTAATCATATTACTTAAGAACTCCCACTTAGACAGACATCTCTCTAGTCATCTAAGTGATCACGTGATCCAAATCAACTAGACCATGTCCGATCATCACGTGAGATGGAGTAGTTTCAATGGTGAACATCTCTATGTTGATCATATCTACTATATGATTCACGCTCGACCTTTCGGTCTTCGTGTTCCGAGGCCATATCTGTATATGCTAGG
This sequence comes from Aegilops speltoides, assembly GCA_021437245.1. Classification (NCBI taxonomy): domain Eukaryota; kingdom Viridiplantae; phylum Streptophyta; class Magnoliopsida; order Poales; family Poaceae; genus Aegilops; species Aegilops speltoides. Next base: position 93,322,856 of record CM038141.1, on the reverse strand, counting down.
CTCGTCAAGTATAACCTGAGTATTCTGCGTGTGCAACTATTTTGCACGCGTTGTATTTGAACGTAGAGCCTATCACACCCGATCATCACGTGGTGTCTCAGCACGAAGAACTTTCGCAACGGTGCATACTTAGGGAGAACACTTCTTGATAATTAGTGAGAGATCATCTTAAAATGCTACCGTCAATCAAAGCAAGATAAGATGCATAAAGGATAAACATCGCATGCAATCAATATAAGTGATATGATATGGCTATCATCATCTTGTGCTTGTGATCTCCATCTTCGAAGCACCGTCATGATCACCATCGTCACCGGTGCGACACCTTGATCTCCATCGTAGCATCGTTGTCGTTACGCCATCTATTGCTTCTACGACTATCGCTACCGCTTAGTGATAAAGTAAAGCAATTACAGGGCGTTTGCACTTCATACAATAAAGCGACAACCATATGGCTCCTGCCAGTTGCCGATAACTTCGGTTACAAAACATGATCATCTCATACAATAAAATATAGCATCACGTCTTGACTATATCACATCACAACATGCCCTGCAAATACAAGTTAGACGTCCTCTACTTTGTTGTTGCAAATTTTACGTCTCTGCTACGGGCTTAGCAAGAACCGTTCTTACCTACGCATCAAAAACCACAATGATAGTTCGTCAAGTTGGTGCTGTTTTAACCTTTGCAAGGACCGGGCGTAGCCATACTTGATTCAGCTAAAGTGAGAGAGACATACTCCTGCCAGCCACCTTTAAGCACGAGTGCTCGTAACAGTGAAACCAGTCTCGCGTAAGCGTACGCGTAATGTCGGTCCGGGCCGCTTCATCTCACAATACCGCCGAACCAAAGTATGACATGCTGGTAAGCAGTATGACTTGTATCGCCCACAACTCACTTGTGTTCTACTCGTGCATATAACATCAACGCATAAAACCTGGCTCGGATACCACTGTTGGGTAACGTAGTAATTTCAAAATTTTCCTACGCACACGCAAGATCATGGTGATGATATAGCAACGAGAGGGGAGAGTGTTCGTCCACGTACCCTCGTAGACCGTAAGCGGAAGCATTAGCACAACGCGGTTGATGTAGTCGTACGTCTTCACGATCCGACCGATCCAAGCACCGAACGTACGGAACCTCCGAGTTCAGCACACGTTCAGCTCGATGACGATCTCCGGCCCTCCGATCCAGCAAAGGCTCGGAGATGAGTTCCACAAGACGACGGCGTGGTGGCGATGATGATGTTCTATCGGCGCAGGCTTCGCCTAAACTCCGCGACGATATGACCGAGGTGGAATATGGTGGAAGGGGCACCGCACACGGCTAAGGAACGATCCGTAGATCAACTTGTGTGTCTATGGGTGCCCCCGCCCCCCGCCCGTATATAATGGAGCCGGGGAGGAGGCCGCCGCCTAGGGGGCACGCCAGGGGGAGTCCTACTCCCACCGGAGTAGGACTCCCCTTTCCAAGTAGGAGTAGGAGAGAAAGGGAAAGAGGAGGAAGAGGGGTAGGAAAGGGGGGGCGCCACCCCCCTTCCCTTGTCCTATTCGGACTAGGAGGGGGAGGGGCGCGCGGCCCCCTCCTGGCTCCTTCATCTTCTCCCTCTTGGCCCATGTAGGCCCATTAACCCCGGGGTTCCGTAACCTCCCTAGACTCGGTAAAAATGCCGATTTCACCCTAACCATTCCGATGTCCAAACATAGGCTTCCAATATATCAATCTTTATGTCTCGACCATTCCGAGACTCCTCGTCATGTCCGTGATCACATCCGGGACTCCGAACAAACTTAGGTACATCAAAACTTATAAACTCATAATAAAACTGTCATCGAAACGTTAAGCGTGCGGACCCTACGGGTTCGAGAACTATGTGGACATGACCTAAAACCATTCTCGGTCAATAACCAATAGCGGGACCTGGATGCCCATATTGGTTCCTACATATTCTACGAAGATCTTTATCGGTCAAACCGCATAACAACATACATTGTTCCCTTTGTCATCGGTATGTTACTTGCCCGAGATTTGATCGTCGGTATCCAATACCTAGTTCAATCTCATTACCGGCAAGTCTCTTTACTCTTTCTGTAATAAGTCATCTCATAACTAACTCATTAGTTATAATGCTTGCAAGGCTTAAGTGATGAGTATTACCGAGAGGGCCCAGAGATACCTCTCCGACAATCGGAGTGACAAAACCTAATCTCGAAATACGCCAACTCAACATGTACCTTTGGAGATACCTGTAGTACTCCTTTATAATCACCCAGTTACGTTGTGACGTTTGGTAGTACCAAAGTGTTCCTCCGTAAACGGAGTTGCATAATTCTCATAGTTACAGGAACATGTATAAGTCATGAAGAAAGCAATAGCAGAATAGTAAACGATCAAGTGCTAAGCTAACGGGATGGGTCATGTCAATCACATCATTCTCCTAATGTTGTGATCCCATTAATCAAATGACAACACATGTCTATGGTTAGGAAACATAACCATCTTTGATTAATGAGCTAGTCAAGTAGAGGCATACTAGTGATTATTGTTGGGGAACGTAGTAATTCAAAAAAAATTCCTACACACACGCAAGATCATGGTGATGCATAGCAACGAGAGGGGAGAGTGTTGTCTACGTACCCTCATAGAACGAAGCGGAAGCGTTGACGCAACGTAGAGGAAGTAGTCGTACATCCTCCCGGTCCAACCGATCCAAGCACCGTTACTCCGGCACCTCCGAGTTCTAGACACACGTACAGCTCGATGACGCACCCCGATCTCCGATCCAGCAGAGGCGCGGGGAGGAGTTCCGTCAGCACGACGGCATGGTGACGATCTTGATGTTCTACTATCGCAGGGCTTCGCCTAAGCACCGCTACAATATGACCGAGGTGTAATCTCGTGGAGGGGGGCACCGCACACGGCTAAGGAACGATCTCAATGATCAACTTGTGTGTCTATGGGGTGCCCCCCGCCCCCGTATATAAAGGAGGGAGGGAGGAGAAGGCCGGCCCAAGGGGGAGGCACGCCCTAGGGGGGGAAAACCTACTCCAAGTAGGTTTGGCCCCCCCTTTCCTATTCGGAGTAGGAGAAGGAAGGAAGAGGGGGGAGGAGAGAAGGAAAGGGGCGGCCCCCTCCGGTCAATTGGGCTTGGGGCGCGCCCCTCCTTGCTCCTTCTCCTCCTTCCACTAAGGCCCAATAAGGCCCATATACTTACCGGGGGGTTCCGGTAACCTCCCGGAACTCCAGTATAATCCCAATCTCATCCGGAACCTTTCCGGTGTCCAAATATATCCGTCCAATATATCAATCTTTATGTGTCGACCATTTCGACACTCCTCGTCATGTCCGTGATCACATCCGGGACTCCGAACAACCTTCAGTACATCAAAATACATAAACTCATAATATAACTGTCATCGAAACCTTAAGCGTGCGGACCCTACGGTTCGAGAACAATGTAGACATGACCGAGACACGTCTCCGGTCAATAACCAATAGCGGGACCTGGATGCCCATATTGGTTCCTACATATTCTACGAAGATCTTTATCGGTCAAACCGCATAACTACATACGTTGTTCCCTTTGTCATCGGTATGTTACTTGCCCGAGATTCGATCGTTGGTATCCAATACCTAGTTCAATCTCGTTACCGGCAAGTCTCTTTACTCGTTCTGTAATACATCATATCGCAACTAACTCATTAGCTGAAATGCTTGCAAGGCTTAAGTGATGTGTATTACCGAGAGGGCCCAGAGATTCCTCTCAGACATTCGGAGTGACAAATCCTAATCTCGAAATACGCCAACTCAACAAGTACCTTTGGAGACACCTATAGAGTACCTTTATAATCACCCAGTTACGTTGTGACGTTTGGTAGCACACAAAGTGTTCCTCCGTAAACGGAGTTGCATAATCTCATAGTCACGGGAACATGTATAAGTCATGAAGGAAGCAATAGCAACATACTAAAACGATCGGGTGCTAAGCTAACGGAATGGGTCATGTCAATCAGATCATTCAACTAATGATGTGACCTTGTTAATCAAATAACAACTCCTTGTTCATGGTTAGGAAACATAACCATCTTTGATTAACAAGCTAGTCAAGTAGAGGCATACTAGTGACACTCTGTTTGTCTATATATTCACACATGTATTATGTTTCCGGTTAATACAATTCTAGCATGAATAATAAACATTTATCATGATATAAGGAAATAAATAATAACTTTATTATTGCCTCTAGGGCATATTTCCTTCATCTCCCACTTGCACTTGAGTCAATAATCTAGATTACACAAGAATGATTCTAACACCCATGGAGTCTTGGTGTTGATCATGTTTTGCTCGTGGAAGAGGCTTAGTCAACGGGTCTGCAACATTCAGATCCGTATGTATCTTGTAAATCTCTATGTCTCCCACCTGGACTAGATCCCGGATGGAATTGAAGCGTCTCTTGATGTGCTTGGTTCTCTTGTGAAATCTGGATTCCTTCGCTAAGGCAATCGCTCCAGTATTGTCACAAAAGATTTTCATTGGACCCGATGCACTAGGTATGACACCTAGATCGGATATGAACTCCTTCATCCAGACTCCTCATTGGCTGCTTCCGAAGCAGCTATGCATTCCGCTTCACACGTTGATCCCGCCACGACGCTTTGCTTTGAACTGCACCAACTGACAGCTCCACCATTTAATGTAAACACGTATCCGGTTTGCGATTTAGAATAGTCCGGATCAGTGTCAAAGCTTGCATCAACGTAACCATTTACGATGAGCTCTTTGTCACCTCCATATACGAGAAACATATCTTTAGTCCTTTTCAGGTATTTCAGGATATTCTTGACCGTTGTCCAGTGATCCACTCCTGGATTACTTTGGTACCTCCCTGCTAGACTTATAGCAAGGCAAACATCGTGTCCGTACACAAGATTGCATACATGATAGAGCCTATGGCTGAAGCATAGGAACATTTTTCATTTTCTCTCTATCTTCTGCGTGGTCGGTCTTTGAGTCTTACTCAACTTCACACCTTGCAGTACAGGCAAGAACCCTTTCTTTGCTTGATCCATTTTGAACTTCTTCAAAACTTTGTCAAGGTATGTGCTTTGTGAAAGTCCAATTAAGCGTTTTGATCTATCTCTATAGATCTTAATGCCCAATATGTAAGCAGCTTCACCGAGGTCTTTCATTGAAAAACTTTTATTCAAGTATCCCTTTATGCTATCCAGAAATTCTATATCATTTCCAATAAATAATATGCCATCCACATATAATATTAGAAATGCTACAGAGCTCCCACTCACTTTCTTGTAAATACAGGCTTCTCCAAAAGTCTATATAAACCCAAATGCTTTGATCAAACTATCAAAACGTTTATTCCAACTCCGAGAGGCTTGCACCAGTCCATAAATGGATCGCTGGAGCTTGCACACTTTGTTAGCTCCCTTTGGATCGATAAAACCTTCTGGTTGCATCATATACAACTCTTCTTCCCGAAATCCATTCAGGAATGCAGTTTTTACATCCATTTGCCAAATTTCATAATCATAAAATGCGGCAATTGCTAACATGATTCGGACAGACTTAAGCATCGCTACGGGTGAGAAGGTCTCATCGTAGCCAACCCCTTGAACTTGTCGAAAACCTTTTGCAACAAGTCGAGCTTTGTAGATAGTAACATTACCGTCAGCGTCAGTCTTCTTCTTGAAGATCCATTTATTCTCAATTGCTTGCCGACCATCGGGCAAGTCAACCAAAGTCCATACTTTGTTCTCATACATGGATCCCATCTCAGATTTCATGGCTTCAAGCCATTTTGCGGAATCTGGGCTCACCATCGCTTCTTCATAGTTTGTAGGTTCATCATGATCTAGTAGCATGACTTCCAGAATAGGATTACCGTACCACTCTGGTGCGGATCTTACTCTGTTCGACCTATGAGGTTCTGTATTAACTTGATCTAAAGTTCTATGATCATCATCATCATCTTCCTCACTAGTTGGTTTTGACGTCACAGAAACAGGTTCCTGTGATGTATTATTTTCTAACAAGGGAGTAGGTACAGTTACCTCATCAAGTTCTACTTTCCACTCACTTCTTTCGAGAGAAACTCCTTCTCTAGAAAGGATCCATTCTTAGCAACGAATGTCTTGCCTTCGGATATGTGATAGAAGGTGTACCCAACTGTTTCCTTTGGGTATCCTATGAAGACACATTTCTCCGATTTGGGTTCGAGCTTATCAGGTTGAAGCTTTTTCACATAAGCATCGCATCCCCAAACTTTAAGAAACGACAACTTTGGTTTCTTGCCAAACCATAGTTCATAAGGTGTCGTCTCAACGGATTTCGACAGTGCCCTATTTAACGTGAATGTGGCCGTCTCTAAAGCATAACCCCAAAACGATAGCGGTAAATCTGTAAGAGACATCATAGATCACACCATATCAAGTAAAGTACGATTACGACGTTCGGACACACCATTACATTGTGGTGTTCCGGGTGGTGTGAGTTGCGAAACTATTCCACATTGTTTTAAGTGTAGACCAAACTCGTAACTCAAATATTCTCCTCCACGATCAGATCGTAGAAACTTTATTTTCTTGTTATGATGATTTTCAACTTTACTCTGAAATTCTTTGAACTTTTCAAATGTTTCAGACTTATGCTTCATTAAGTAGATATACCCATATCTGCTTAAATCATCTGTGAAGGTGAGAAAATAACGATATCCGCCACGAGCCTCAACATTCATTGGACCACATACATCTGTATGTATGATTTCCAACAAATCTGTTGCTCTCTCCATAGTATCGGAGAACGGCGTTTTAGTCATCTTGCCCATAAGGCACGGTTCGCAAGTACCAAGTGATTCATAATCAAGCGGTTCTAAAAGACCATCAGTATGGAGTTTCTTCATGCGCTTTACACCGATATGACCTAAACGGCCGTGCCACAAATAAGTTTCACTATCATTATCAACTCTGCATCTTTTGGCTTCAACACTATGAATATGTGTATCACTACTATCGAGATTCATCAAAAATAGACCACTCTTCAAGGGTGCATGACCATAAAAGATATTACTCATATAAATAGAACAACCATTATTCTCGATTTAAATGAATAACCGCCTCGCATCAAACAAGATCCAGATATAATGTTCATGCTCAACGCGGCACCAAATAACAATTATTTAGGTCTAATACTAATCCCGAAGGTAGATGTAGAGGCAGCGTGACGACCATGATCACATCGACTTTGGAACCATTTCCCACGCCAGATCGTCACCTTGTCCTTTGCCGTGTTCGCTAATCCGTAGTCCCTGTTTCGAGTTGCAAATATTAGCAACAGAACCAGTATCAAATACCCAGGTGCTACTGCAAGCTCTAGTAAGGTACACATCAATAACATGTATATCACATATACCTTTGTTCACCTTGCCATCCTTCTTATCCGCCAAATACTTGGGGCAGTTCCGCTTCCAGTGACCAGTCTGCTTGCAGTAGAAGCACTCGATTTGAGCTTAGGTACAGACTTGGGCTTCTTCTCTTGAGCAGCAACTTGTTTGCTGTTCTTCTTGAAGTTCCCCTTCTTCTTCCCTTTGCCCTTTTTCTTGAAACTAGTGGTCTTGTTAACCATCAACACTTGATGATTTCTACCTCCGCAGCCTTTAGCATTGCGAAGAGCTCGGGAATCGTCTTATCCATCCCTTGCATATTATAGTTCATCACGAAGCTCTTGTAGCTTGGTGGACGTGATTGGAGAATTCTGTCAATGACGCTATCATCCGGAAGAGTAACTCCCAGTTGAATCAAGTGATTACAATACCCGGACATCTTGAGTATGTGCTCACCGACGTAACTATTCTCCTCCATCTTGCAGCTATAGAACTTATTGGAGACTTCATATCTCTCAATCCGGGCATTCTTCTCGAATATTAACTTCAACTCTGGAACATCTCATATGCTCCATGACGCTCAAAACGTCGTTGAAGTCCCGGTTCTAAGCCGTAAAGCATGGCACATTGAACTATCGAGTAGTCATCGACTTTGCTCGCCAGACGTTCTTAACGTCGTCGGTTACATCAAGAAGAGCTTGGCACCCAGCGGTGCTTCGGGACGTAATTTTTCTATGCAGCAATGAGGATAATACTCAAATTACGGACCCGATCCGCGTAGTTGCTACCATCATCTTTCAACTTAGCTTTCTCAAGGAATGCATTAAAATTCAATGGAACAACAAAGACGGGCCATCTATCTACAATCAACATAGACAAGCAAGATACTATCGGTACTAAGTTCATGATAAATTTAAGTTTAATTAATCATATTACTTAAGAACTCCCACTTAGATGTAGACATCTCTCTAGTCATCTAAGTGATCACGTGATCCAAATCAACTAAACCATAACCGATCATCACGTGAGATGGAGTAGTTTTCAATGGTGAACATCTTATGTTGATCATATCTACTATATGATTCACGCCGACCTTTCGGTCTCCGTGTTCCGAGGCCATATCTGCATATGCTAGGCTCGTCAAGTTTAACTGAGTATTCTGCGTGTGCAAAACTGGCTTGCACCCGTTGTAGATGGACGAGAGCTTATCACACCCGATCATCACGTGGTGTCAGGCACGACGAACTTTGGCAACGGTGCATACTCATGGAGAACACTTCTTGATAATTTTTAGTGAGAAATCATCTTAAGATGCTACCGTCAATCAAAGCAAGATAAGATGCATAAAGGATAAACATCACATGCAATCAATATAAGTGATATGATATGGCCATCATCATCTTGTGCTTGTGATTCCATCTCAAGCACCATCATGATCACCATCGCCACCGCGCGACACCTTGATCTCCATCGTAGCATCGTTGTCGCTTTCGCCATCTATTGCTTCTACGACTATCGCTACCGCTTAGTGATAAAGTAAAGCAATTACAGGGCATTTGCATTTCATACAATAAAGCGACAACCATATGGCTCCTGCCAGTTGCCGATAACTTCGGTTACAAAACATGATCATCTCATACAATTAAATATAGCATCATGTCTTGGCCATATCACATCACAACATGCCCTGCAAAAACAAGTTAGACGTCCTCTACTTTGTTGTTGCAAGTTTTACGTGGCTGCTACGGGCTTAAGCAAGAACCAATCTTACCTACGCATCAAAACCACAACGATAGTTTGTCAAGTTGATGATGTTTTAACCTTCGCAAGGACCGGGCGTAGCCACACTCGGTTCAACTAAAGTTGGAGAAACTGACACCCGCTAGTCACCTGTGTGCAAAGCACGGCGGTAAAACCAGTCTCACGTAAGCGTACGCGTAATGTCGGTCCAGGCCGCTTCATCCAACAATACCGCCGAACCAAAGTATGACATGCTGGTAAGCAGTATGACTTATATCGCCCACAACTCACTTGTGTTCTACTCGTGCATATAACATCAAACCATAAAGAACCTAGGCTCGGATGCCACTGTTGGGGAACGAAGTAATTTCAAAAAAATTCCTATGCACACGCAAGATCATGGTGATGCATAGCAACGAGAGGGGAGAGTGTTGTCTACGTACCCTCGTAGACCGAAGCGGAAGCGTTGACGCAACCTAGAGGAAGTAGTCGTATGTCCTCCCGGTCCAACCGATCCAAGCACCGTTACTCCGGTACCTCCGAGTTCTTGACACACGTACAGCTCGATGACGCACCCCGATCTCCGATCCAGCAGAGGCGCGGGGAGGAGTTCCGTCAGCACGACGGCGTGGTGACGATCTTGATGTTCTATTGTCGCAGGGCTTCGCCTAAGCACCTCTACAATATGACCGAGGTGTAATCTCGTGGAGGGGGGCACCGCACACGGCTAAGGAACGATCTCAATGATCAACTTGTGTGTCTATGGGTGCCCCCGCCCCAGATATAAAGGAGGGAGGGAGGAGGAGGCCGCCCAAGGGGAGGCGCCCTAGGGGGGCAAACCTACTCCAAGTAGGTTTGGCCCCCTTCCTATTCGGAGTAGGAGAAGGAAGGAAGAGGGGGAGGAGAGAAGGAAAGGGGCGGCCCCCTCCCACCGGATTGGGCTTGGGGCGCCCCCCCTTGCTCCTTCTCCTCCTTCCACTAAGGCCCAATAAGGCCCATATACTTACCGGGGTTCCGTAACCTCCGGAACTCCGGATAATCCCAATCTCATCCGAGCCTTTCCGTGTCCAAATATATCCGTCCAATATATCAATCTTTATGTCTCGACCATTTCGAGACTCCTCGTCATTCCGTGATCACATCCGGACTCGAACAACCTTCGTACATCAAAATACATAAACTCATAATATAACTGCCATCGAAACCTTAAGCGTGCGGACCCTACGGTTTGAGAACAATGTAGACATGACCGAGACACGTCTCGGCCAATAACCAATAGCGGGACCTGGATGCCCATATTGGTTCCTACATATTCTACGAAGATCTTTATCGGTCAAACCGCATAACTACATACGTTGTTCCTTTGTCATCGGTATGTTACTTGCCCGAGATTCGATCGTTGGTATCCAATACCTAGTTCAATCTCGTTACGGCAAGTCTCTTTACTCGCTCAGAATACATCATATCGCAACTAACTCATTAGCTGAAATGCTTGCAAGGCTTAAGTGATGTGTATTACCGAGAGGGCCAGAGATACCTCTCCGACATTCGGAGTGACAAATCCTAATCTCGAATACGCCAACTCAACAAGTACCTTTGGAGACACCTGAGAGTACCTTTATAATCACCCGATTCGTTGTGACGTTTGGTAGCACACAAAGTGTTCCTCCGTAAACGGAGTTGCATAATCTCATAGTCACAGAACATGTATAAGTCATGAAGGAAGCAATAGCAACATACTAAAATGATCGGGTGCTAAGCTAACGGAATGGGTCATGTCAATCAGATCATTCAACTAATGATGTGACCTTGTTAATCAAATAACAACTCCTTGTTCATGGTTAGGAAACATAACCATCTTTGATTAACAAGCTAGTCAAGTAGAGGCATACTAGTGACACTCTGTTTGTCTATATATTCACACATGTATTATGTTTCCGGTTAATGCAATTCTAGCATGAATAATAAACATTTATCATGATATAAGGAAATAAATAATAACTTTATTATTGCCTCTAGGGCATATTTCCTTCAACTATATGTTTGTCTATGTATTCACACATGTATCATGTTTCCAGTTAATACAATTCTAGCATGAATAATAAACATTTATCATGATATGAGGAAATAAATAATAACTTTATTATTGCCTCTAGGGCATATTTCCTTCACAAATGTGGTTGCATGTTGCATATGGTGGCTAGCTTGTATTGCTTCCAATTTGGTTAAATTGCATCTGCTTACTTTACACATTATACCTTTGATAATGACATGCCTTCCTGTTTTTGATACATACTACATATGTCTATTAACCATGTTCGTACATCAAACTAATGCTCTTTTGTATCCCTCGTCAATCACTTATGATGAGACAGTCACCCCAGTGGGTTACTATGAGACGCCCTACTCGTTTAAAGAGTGCAGTGTCATCCTCCCTACATGATTCTCAAGAAAGAGCAAGGCTAAATGAAGATAGTCAACGTAGCTCTCTAGTTGATGATCACAATTCCCCCACACCACCATCGCAAGTGCTTGCTCTTACTTGGCAGTGTGATATGTGGTTGCATGTTGCATATGGTGTCTACCTTGTAATGCTTCTAATTAGGGTAAATTGCATCTGCTTAGTTAACACATTATACCGTGAATATGACACGCCTTCCTGGTTTTTGGTACATACTACGTCTTTCTATTAACCATGTTCTTACATCAAACTATTTTTCTTGTGTATCCCTCATCAATCACTTCTGACGATACACCTTCAAGTTGACAATGTAATATTGGTTGCATCTTGCATATCATTTCAAACATGTAATGCCTCTAATTTGTTGAAGTGCCACTTATAATGAGACACATCTAACTTGGTAGAGTGATTTTGGTTGGATCTTTCATATGGTGTCTCGATTGCATTGCTTCCAATTTGTTGAAATGCCTTTTGCTTAGTGTTTTTCATACATATTCCATCCTCCTACAATGTGGTTGCCATACATAAAAGTTGTGTTTGTCAGTATCATGCATCAATGAATTTGGAAGTGCGAATTTCATTCCTTTTTCTTGTGTGTTTACTTGACAAGGCAAAATCTGAAAAGACGAAAGCACGGAATGATGGTGGTCCTCTAGAGCAACCAAAACAGATGATCTCTACAGATTCTCCTGCTACTCGTACTGCAGTGCTAGTTCCAAATCTCATCTCCCCCACTCCACAACCCAAGGTGCTTGCTCTAACATGGCAGTGTGATATCTGGTTGCATGTTGCATATGGTGCCTAGCATGTATTGCTCCTAATTTGTTAAACTGCATCTCCTTAGCTTACACATTATACATGTGAATATGACATGCCTTCATGTTTTTGGTACATACTACATCTGCCTATCACACCATGTTCTTACATCAAACTACTGTTCTTGTGTATCCTGCATCTATCGCTTATGATGAGACAATCACACGCGTGGGTTAATATGAGACGCACTACTCTTATAAAGAATGCAATTTCATCCTCTCCACATGATTCTCAAGAAACAGCAAGCCTAAATGAAGATATTGAACGTAGCTCTGTACTTGAAGACCGCACTTCCCCTACACCACCATCACAGGTGCTTGCTCTAACTTCGCAGTGTGATATGTGGTTGCATGTTGCATATGGTGTCTAGCTTGTAATGCCTCTAATTAGGGTAAATTTCATCTGCTTAGTTTACACACTATACCTGTGAATATGACATGCCTTCCTATTTTTCGTAGACACTACATCTATGTGTTAACCTTGTTCTTACATGAAACTACCTCTCTTGTGTATCCTGCATCAATCACTTATGATGAGTCACCTTTATTCGTTGCATATTGCATATTATTTCTAGCCTGTTGCCATGTATTGCTTCTAATTTGGTCAAATACATTTGTTGGGGCACCCTTTTAATTTGGCAGAGTGATATTGGTTTCATCTTTCATATGGTTTCTAGCTTGCATTGATTCTAACAAGTTCAAGCACCTTGTGCATAGTTTACACTTTATACATCATACATGTCAATATGTCACGCCGTCCTGTTTTTCATACATATTCCATCCTCCTATCATGCGGCTGCCTTACATGAAAGTAGTGTTCATCAGTATCATGCATCAATGAGTTCTCAAGAGCAAATTTTATTCCTTTTTCTTGTGGGTTTGACTTGACAAGGCAAAATCAAGAAAGAGGAAGTTAAAGAGTAAGGAGGGCGATGATGGTGGTCCTCTACAACAACATAAACGGAGCATCTGTACCGATTCTCCTTGTACTGATAGTGCATTACAAGGTCCAAGTCTCCGCTCCCCTACTCCACCATCCAAGGTGCTTGCTCTAACTTGGCAGTGTGATATCTGGTTGCATGTTGCATATGGTGTCTAGCTTGTATTACTCCTAATTAGTGTAAACCGCATCTACTTAGCTTACACATGATATGTGTGAATATGACACGCTTTCCTGTTTTTGGTACATACTATATGTGTCTATCACACCATGTTCTTACATGAAACTACTCTTCTTGTGTATCATGCATCAGTCACTTATGATGGGACACCTTTAAGTTGGCAGTGTGATATTGGTTTGCGTCTTGAATATGATTTCTAGCATGTATTTCTTCTAGTTTGATGAACGCCACCTTTGACGAGACAGTTTTAACTTGGCAGAGTGATATTGATTGCACCTTCCATATGGTGTCTAGTTTGTAGTGCTTCTAATTTGTTGAAGTGCCTTCTGCTTAGTTACCACATCATAGTTGTGAATATGTCAAACCGTCCATTTTTTCGTACATATTCCATCCTTGTATCATGACTTTGCCTTTCATCAGAGTAGTGTTCGTTAGTATCATGCATGAATGAGTTCTGAAGAGCGAATTATATTCCTTTTCCTTGTCGATATGACCTCACAGTGCAAAATCAATAAAGCTGAAGGAAATTGGCAAGGCATTGGATGATGGTGGTCCTTCCGAGCAACTGAAATGGAGGTTCTCTAAAGATTCTACTCCGCCATCCTCCCAACAAGATTTGCAAGACAACGCAAGGCTAGACAGTCAACGTAGCTGTGTAGATGATGAGCACATCTCCTCTACTCCACCATCATGGGTGCTTGCTCTAACTTGGCACTATTATATGTCGTTGCATGTTGCGTATGATGTCTAGCTTGTATTGCTTCTAACTTTGTTGAATTGCATCTGCTTACTTTACACAATGCCTGTGAATATGACATGTGTTCCTGTTTCTACATCAGACTACTGTTCTTGCATATCCCGCATCAGTCACTTGTGATAAGGCACCTTTAAGTCGCCACTGTGATATTGGTTGTGTCTTGCATATGATTTCTATCATGTACTGCTTCTAATTTGTTGAAATGCCATACAGTTTGAACTTGGTAGAGTGATATTGGTTGCATCTTTCATATGGTGTCTAGCTTGCAGTGCTTCTAATTTGTTGAAATGCCTTCTGCTTAGTTACCACATCATAGGTGTGAATATGTCACGCCATCCTGTTTTTCATACATATTCCATCCTCACATCATGTGTTTTCCTTTCATCCGAGTAGTGTTCGTCAGTATCATGCATGAATGAGTTCTGAAGAGCGAATTTTATTCCATTTTCTTATCGGTTTGACTTCACAATGCAAAATCATTACAGCTGAAGGAAATTAGTCCAGCGAAGGATGATGGTGGTCCTTCTGAGCAACTCAAACAGGGGTCTCTACATATTCTACTCGCCATCCTCCCAACAAGATTCGCAAGACAACACAAGGCTGGACACTCAATGTAGCTGTGTAGATGATGAGCACATCTCCCCTACTCCACCATCACAGGTGCTTGCTCTAACTTGGCACTATTATATGTGGTTGCATGTTGCGTATGATGTCTAGCTTGTATCGCTTCTAACTTGAATTGCATCTGCTTACTTTACACATAATGCCTGTGAATATGACACGTGTTCCTGTCTCTAGACATACGTGTACATGATGAGCACATCTCCCCTACTCCACCATCACAGGTGCTTGCTCTTACTTGGAACTGTTATATGTGGTTGCGTTTTCCGTATGATGTCTAGTTTGTATTGCTTCTGAATATGTTGAATTGCATCTGCATAGCTTACAACTTATACCTGCTACGATCACTTACCCATAAGACACATTTAACTTGGGACTGTGATGTAGGTTGCATCTTGCATTGTCTTCTAGCTTGTACTGCTTCTAATTTCTTGAAATGGCACTTATGATGAGACACTTTTTACCTGATAGAGTGATATTGGTTGCATGTTCATATGGTGCCTAGCTTTCATTTCTTCTAATTTTGTTGAAATGCCTTCTGCTTACTATTTTTTCATACATATTCCATCCTCCTATCGTACGTGTGAATATGAAACGTTGTCTTTTTTTGTATATATTCCATCCTCCTATCCTGCGCTTGCCTTACATCAAAGTAGTGTTAAATGCAGATCATGCATCAACCAGTTATGCAGAGCTAATTTTATTCATCTTCTTGTGGTTTTGACTTCATAAGGCAATATCGAAAAATAGGAAGGAAAAGAGTGTTAGGGGATGTTGGTGGCCCTCCGCACCGACGCAAAGCAGAGACTCTCTAGATTTGCCACTGCTATCGCTAATGAAGTTGAAGTCCCAAGTCTACATGATGAGTTCATCTCCCATACTCCACCATCGCAGTGCTTGCTCTAAGTTGATAGTGTGAAAAATTGGTTTCATGTTGCATATGTTGTCTAGCCTGTATTTCTTCTATTTTGATTAAATTGCACCTGCTGAGTTTATACGTTATACATGTGCATATGACATGGCTTTCTGTGTCTAGAATACACTGCATCTATCTATCATACCATGTTCTTACATCAAAGTACTGCTGTTGTGTATCCCGCATCAGTCACTCATGATTGGACGCTTTTAACATGGCAGTTTGATAGTGGTTGCATCTTGCGTTGATTTCTATGGTGTACCGACAAGACACTTTTAACTTGGCAGAGTAATATTGGTTGCATCTTTCATATGGTGTCTACCTTGCATTACTTCTATTTTCTTGAAAATCCTTCTGCTTAGTTTGCACATCGTAGCTATGAATATGTCATGTCGTCCTGTTTTTCTTACATATTCCATCCTCATACGGTTGTCTTACATCAAAGTATTGCTTGTCTCAGATTATGCATCAATGAGCTCAAGAGCGATTTTATTCTTTGTGTTGTGGGTACGGCTTGACATGGCAAAGTCAAAAAGAGCAAGGAAAATAATATAGTAGGGAGTGGTGTTACTCGTCGGGTGAAACGGAAAAGGATCTGTCGTCGAGATTCTCGCTGGTACTTATAGTGCAAGAGAAGGTCCAAGTCCACCGCTAAATCTACAAACACATTATCACCGCTCCACCAGCCGCAAAGATCGGCTTCAACTGCATTTCAAAGATCTCAACGAAGTTACTCGTTCATTTGCTCCGAACGGCCGCCTCAAGCTACCTTCACACCTAACACCACTTCAAGCATCACGACACAACAGACTTGGCAAGATCAGATGAACCTCATGAGCATCAACACCAAGACGGTACCTGACCGAGTAAAGTTGCAGTTGCATGCTCCTTTATATGTACTCTCACAGTTTGATGTACACTAACACTTTCCATATTCGTTGTTGAACTAGCACCACGGCGCAAGCGGAAACAGACATCAGGGATATTGCTTGATAGATTAACAAAATCTAAACGAGGAAGAATGGAGATCCATTTTGAGGCAAGTTTAAACAGGCCACGTGATGCTACAGAGTCAACCAAGTTAGTATCAGAGGCAGCCGTTGCCGTTATGTGTCATGCACATATCCCCCAACGTGGATCTAGTACAGGAATGAGAAAGACAATACCCAGTTTAATACCTTCCTTGACCATTTATTCGTAAGTAATGTTATTCATCGCAATTATTAATATTGTCTTGCTCTATCCCATACTTTCTAGCTTCCTCCTAATAAGACTCACATTATTTTTTCAACAGATGAGGTTCAAGTTGGATCCGAAAGATGATGCGACTAAACAAGCATGCACTCATGTTTTTCAGTCTGCTCTGCGACAATATTGGTACCACCTTAGAAAATCTCACTTTGAAGGCAAGGCTAACAATGAAATCGCCCAAACATCTCTAGTGGAATATATTACAGATGAAGACTGAACAGCCCTGGTTAAACACTAGTCTGATCCAAAGTATCAGGTAGGTTATATATATTTGATCAGACCACGTATTGAACTTGTGTTTATGTATGTGCCTTACAAGTGTATCTTCTTCTAGGCTAACTATTTTAAGAACAAAACCAACCGTTCTAAAGTGAAATTCCAACAGACAACAGGATCTTGTAGCTATATTGCACACTTCAAGGCCCTTGTAAATAGCTGCTACTTTCTTCTTTTTTTGTGCCATATTATCGCATCTATATTGACTTGTTCCAAATACAGAGGAAAGCCCATGTGGACCAAAAGAACTCGAACGAATGCAAGGTAAATCTTCAAGGATTGCCACACCAAAGAAGAATGAAGGGCATGAGCACACCAGTTCAAGCCGTAAGTCCTTACTCCTCCCGCCTTTGAACCGATTGGTGCTTGTGATGTGTTCATTTAACTACTTGGTTTTCAACCAATGTCAGTTACTCTGTTCACTTTTATACATAGTTGTCTTAACGTATCATTTCACCTTACATGGTTTAAAAGAGATGAAGGATATTCTTTTGGTCTTGAAATGTAATCTAGTTGTTATGTTCACGTGCGCACACAATGATAAAATAGCATGTTTGTTTTATATCTGTTTGCCCATGATATGAATGATGTCATACTATGTTCATCCTACTTTAAACCATGTCTCTTTATCCTTAGATGTCAACGAACGTGAGGAAATAGACAATACAGTAGGCATGCTACATGGACATATGTTCCGAAAGTGATTTTATTATGTAGTTGGCACTACAATACATGCTAATGTATTACAGTAGTTCACCAAAATAAGTTATGTAAAGACGTTTAACCTACTTTGTTTGTTTTTGTCTCATTAGTAACTTATCTGGTACACTAATCTACAAGTTCAAACTTTCAGGAAGCCATGGAACAAATGATTGAACAACCACAACCACCTGAAGGTGACGAGGCTACCATAGGCACAATGTCACCTCTTGCTACAGTGCATTAGTATCTCTCCACTAATAGTGCAAAAAGCACCTTCCTGCATAATTCTGGGTTGGTTGTCAAGGTAACCTCGTCCAAATTGCCTACTGAACAAAATCTTCCTGCTAGACAGAGTGATATATCTGTGCTCTAGACACAAGTCCAATCCCTAATGGACGTCATTTCGGAAACAAGAATAGTGGTTGACAAATGTCGTCAAGATATGAATGGTTTTGAAACCATACTATCAGACATTCGCTTCGTTGTTCAAGAGCAATGGCGGAAAAGGGTGAAGATCATGCTGCTCCATCAGATTCTACAGCCTGAAACATTAGCACTCAGGTCAAATGATTTGTGCTTCTATACATCTGATGGTGCTTTTATCTGGAAGGATTGTAAACTTTATGCCAACAAGCCTTTTGTTGTATGGTTGGAATTTATTTTGTTGTGATACAACATTTATGATGCTGCCATAGGCTACAGTAATTACGACGCTATTTTTGTATAGTGTAGGTTTATCTTAGTAATGTATTTGGCCGAAAGCTTCGTAGGAGCCCAACATGCCAACATTCATCGGGCCCATTCCAATTGGGCTAAAAACGATTATGGGCCGAAATTGGCATGTAGCCCACTAAAAATATCTGGGCCTAAATCAGCATAAGCTTTCATATTTTTCTGGTAGGCCTGTGCCCATAGTGGGCCTTTAACAGGCCTAAACATAATTTGGGCCCTCAGTAAAAATAGGCCGTTTACAGGTGTAAATATCTCGAGCCCATAAAAAACATGGGCCTTTAATAGACGGAAAGTGAGATTGGGCGCTAATTGTGCCAAATAACCCACTGGTCTTAGCAGGCCGAAATGGTGGCCCATTTACGGTGCGGATCTTTGACAGGCCTAAATTCGGATGGGCAGTAAATGCGCCGACCTAATGCACGGGCCTTTAACAGGCCGGAACTTCGGTTAGGCTAGATTATCGTCATTTTTATATGGGCCGTTAATGGGCCTGATATGACGTTGGGCCACATATGGCCCATGGTTTTCGTCCGGCATTAACAGGCCGAAAATGACAATAGGCCGAAAGTGGCCCAAATCTATAGTGGACCTCTAACAGGCCGAATGTTAGACATGGCCGAATATGACCCAAATCCTTCACGGTCGTTTATGGGCTGAAAGTTTTGATGGCCTGTAAATGGGCCCAAATGAAGCAGGACCTTAAACAGGCCGGAAATACACCGGGCCGTAATTCGGCCCAATTACTTAGCGGACTGTTAACGGGCTAGAAGTGACCATGGGCCGCAATGGTGACAAGTTTAGGACAGGCCGTGACGGGCCGATTTGACAGAGAATGTTGGGCCTTTAGCTGGGTCGGCCCATTATGATCTGCAAAATCTTGTGGGCCTTTAGCTGGGCTGGCCCATTGCGGTCCGCTAAATCTTGTGGGCCTTTAGCTAGGCCGGCCCATTATGGTCTGCAAAATCTTGTGGGCCTTTAGCTAGGCCGGCCCATTATGTTCCGTTAAATCTTATGGGCCTTCAGTTGGGCCGGCCCATTTAAACTTTATGGGCCACTTTTGGGCCCGTCCACGTGTCAACATATCATAGGCCCATCTCGACCGTTGGATGAGTGACACATGTGCCAACGCGGAGCTGACACGTGGATCCGTCAGCCAATGAGAATTTTACACATGGAAAATCGGCATTGGTCGTGGCTATTAGCGGGTTATCGGATCCAAAACCAGACCCGATAGCTTAACGGCGGTTAACGGCGCCCCATTACGGTGGATGCCACATGTCGGTCACCCTTGACGAAAGCACTTCTATGACGCGCGATTTATCGTCATGGAAGTGGATACTTCGGTGATGATAATTTTGGTAATGTCATGGAACACTTCTACGACAGCACAGGTATGACAATCTTGATTCTGTCATAAAATCGTCATGGATGTACATGCATGACAGAGAACGCGACCTACTATGACAAACACGTATCATCATGGAAGTGTATTTTTTTTGTAGTGTGAAGAGCAAGCGCTTGAGGTCATTGAAGGCCGGTTGCACCACGTCAGTCCATTCAAAAGAATCAGACTTCTTGAGGAGTCAGTAGAGTGGTAGGCCCTTCTCGCCAAGCCTAGATATGAACCGAGTAAGGACATCTCCAACGGGAACTGAAAGTGCTAGTTATCGACTAGAGGGGGGTGAATAGGCGATTTTTATAAAAGTCTTCAAAACATGGTGGATTTGAAGACAAACAGGTAAACTAAGCCTATATAGTAAGCAGCGGAATGAAAACTACACTAGGCTAGCATTAGTCATACATACAATTCAGTGAAAGCACAAAAACTAACTGCAACTAGGTAGACAGGATCAGAAAGGAGGATAGTACGAAGCTAAACAGATAATAGTCTTCACAGAGTGAAGTCAAACTAATCAGATAGGAAAGCAATGACTTCACAAAGACAATCTGTAAAGTAAGGAGAGTATATGATAGAACTAGTAGCTTGACGAAGACAAGGATTTGGTAGACCAGTTCCAGTTGTTGTGACAACTGTATGTCTGGTTAGGGAGGCTAAGAGTTAACTCAGAAGACCATGTCTTCACCTTATTCCCCTTGAGCTAAGGACAAACAGTCCTCGCCCAATCACTCTGGTAAGTCTTCGAGGTGGACTTCCAAACCTTCACAGACTTCGTTCAACGGCAATCCACAATGACTCTTGGATGCTCAGAACGCGACGCCTAACCGGCTGGAGGATTCACAATCCTCAAGTGTAACAAGTCTTCAGATCACTCGAACGGAAAGACTTCAGTGATGCCTAACACTATTTGGTTCTGGGTGTTTTGGGCTTTGTCCTCGCAAGGATTTCTCCAAATGCTTCGGAGGTGGGTTGCTCTCAAACGACAAAAGTCGTGCACTAACTCTGAGCAGCCACCAATATATGGTGTAGGGGGTGGGCTATTTATAGCCAGGAGGCAACCCGACCTGATATGTCCGAAATGACCCTGGGTCACTAAGGAACTAACACGTGTCCAACTGTCAGATTTCAAACACACGCGGTGGCTTGGCTTGGGATACAAGCAAGGCTGACTCATCCAGCTCTGGATAAGATTTGCTCTCGTTGTCTTCGCTCGAAGACATAGGATTTGGTTGAGCATCACATCAGTCACTCTGACTTTATTCACTTGGACCCCACTTAATAGTACGGTGGTTCCTATGACTCAATAAAGAGGAAAAGGAAACTATGAAACAACTATGTCTTCGCACTCCATAGTCTTAAAGTGAATAGCTTCACATGTCATAATCTTCGTCGTGAAAGTCTTCACGAACCACCATTGTCTTCAATGTCTTCACACATTTTTAGGGGTCATCTCTGGTAGGTAAACCAAATCAATGAGGGACACTACCTGTGTTATCCTGCAATTCTCAGAAACACATTAGTCCCTCAACCACGTTTGTTGTCAATACTCCAAAACCAACTAGGGGTGGCACTAGATGTACTTACAATCTCCCCCTTTTTGGTGATTGATGACAAACTGGTTGAAGTTTTCAATGGGGATGAAAGTATGTGAAAGTTCAGTATTGTGAGTATTGTCTTCATACATATGACGAGGCTCCCCCTGAAGATGTGCATATAAATAGTTTGCTTTTGAATGCAAATGCACATGGCAGGTTTTTCTTTATGGAGGCCATCTTCAAAGTGTGAAGACAATTTATCATGCATATAAAAAGGTAATGAAGATAATGGTATGCATAATGGAAAATGGACGTCTGCAGAATGACTTCATGCAGAATTTATCATCACATCACAAAGTGGTAGCAAAAGTAGCAGACGGCCATCAAGTTTAAGTGTTACAACTCAAAAGCCAAAAGTTTCAGAATGAGAGTTGTAAGAACTTAGCAAAAATTAAGCAACCACCCATATGGACCCACTTGAAGACTATCAACTCATATGCTTCTCCCCCTTTTGTTAGTAATGACCAAAAAGGTTTGAAGACATAGATTATCTACTCGTTCCCAGGTGGAGACAAAGTTGGAACAGCAGGGTCAATGTTGGAGTTTGGTGGTGCAGACGGGCCTTGTGTAGCATCATCATGCAATGCAGTTAGAACCGGTGAAGTGGCGTCATCTTCTTCGTTGACGACTCTCGCAACAACAGTTGCAGCCGAACATGAGCACTCCGAATCTTCAATGGAGGGTGTGCAACGCCAACTTGCATTTTGAGGAGGCCTGGAGTCAAACTTGAAATTCTTAGTGAAGCCATCCGCGCGAAGATCATCTTCAGCACTGAGCAAGGTGAGACTCTTCTAGGAACGGCGACATGCTTCATGGGCTATAGACAAGTTCTTGGTGGCCAAGTTGCGAATGCGATTGACATCCACCAAGATACTTTGCATCTGATGCTTTAGCTAGTCATGATGTTTTTCCTGCTTTTGATGTAAAGCTACCAGAAGCTCACGGTCATTAAGTACACGAGGACGCTTCTGAGGCCTTTTGAGCAATGGTGCTTGCAGTGGCTTTAGTATTTGCACGATGCGGTAGGTGCAGGTTGCCAGCCAAAGGATAAGCAAGAGTTGCAGCATTGGGCACATGAACTCCATCAATGGGTTGTGCGAAGCTCTGGAACTCAGTATTCTGAAGGTGGAGGGGCTTCTTGGCAGGCTTAGGGTAGATGGCTTTAACAGACATATCAACATCAGGCAAAAAGACAATGTGGTTGCATGCTGATGGCCGATAGTCAACAGTTGAATGACGCTTAATGAAGCGCATTACCCATGGAGCATAAAACTTGCACCAAACAGATAAATCCTGTAGCGACAAGTTGTCCGATGAAGAAATCCTGGGTGTTGAATCTGATGCCATTGATGATATAGAATACCAAAGTCTTCATGGCGCCTTCAAGTTTGGCTTCAGAAGAATGGCCTTTGATGGGCCAGAGAGTATGACTAAGAATGTGATACACTGTGCATGGCAGGCACTCAAGGTCCTTAACAAAGAATTCCTTTGTATATTCAACATCTTGGGGCAATGGCTTCATCATGCTAAGCATTTGGATCATGTTCGGCTCTGGCTTCTGAAATATGCTCTGCAGTTCATTCTGATGAAGCGTACAACCAGGTTCATATAACTCACCTGGAGTGGGTGGGAAGTAAGCTCGATGATATCTTGAGCTTTGGTTTCATGATGTACATCACCTGTCATCCACTCAAGGATCCAAGTCTTCGGATCCCTATTGTAGCCTCGAATGTGTAAGGTGGCATAGAACTGCAAGAGGAGCTCTTCATTCCAGTGCTCTTTATCAGTCACGAAGGCCAGAAGGCCAACATCCCTAAAGCAGTCAAGGGCTTCTTCCAGACATGGCAGCCCAGCCATAGCATCACAATCCAGACGTCTATGCAGAAAAATCTGGTCTTGATTGTACGGGATGCAAGAGTAATAGCTTCGCTGTTGATGGATCCAAAGTCTGTCAGAGAAGATCTTTGGCTTCTTGTAAGGGTTCTTGGCACTATGAAAGAAGGTATTGTCCTCTCTGAAGCTAAGCACGCTGAATGAGCCTTGTGTAGTGACAACACTTGGAAGCCTTGGCAGACACGACTTTGGCTTTTGAACTTGAGGCCTTCGCTCCACATGATAATCATATTGGGGTCCTGGAGCAGTGGGAGGAATCATAATTCGCCAATAGACAGTGACAAGCTGACCTTCACGATTGAAGGCCCTTTCCATGGTGTGAGGCCGCGGTGGAGGAACAGCGCCATCAATGGTGATTGGCGTCATAGTGGCTTCAACATTTACATTTGTTGTAGGCTCCACATTGTTGTCAGCCATGACAAGGTCATTGGCTTCAGTAGCATTGTTGGTGGTAGCCTCATTATTTTCAACCTCCATCTGGTTAACGACCGGAGAGTCAGGCACGAACACATTCTCTTCAAGAATGACTTGATCAATAACAGGGGGTGTGGCTTCTCTTTCTTTCTTCTTCAGCTGATGCAACCGGAATGTCTTCAGGAGCATTAGCTTTAGACGCTTGAGTTGTCGCCGAAGGATTCTCTTCAGGGAACACTTGACGTGCCACTGAGCTAGATTGTTGTGAATCTTCTTCTAGAATGGTGGACATGGAGATGGATGGCAATGGTAGGAGATCGAGACCTTTGTGAAGCTCAATAAACGCAGATAGTCCTATTGTCCGATGCCTTTGGAGATGGAGTGGTCTCCATGTAATTGTCATCATCAAGCACCGAAGAGGTGACTTGAGTAGGTGGAGTACGAGGTGTCTCATCTTGAAGAGGGGTAGGTTCTTGTTCTTGTTGGCGCTCAGCCCATGAGTCATCTTGAGCAATTGGCATTAATGGATGAGCAATGCTAATGTATTCATCAAGTGGGCGGCGCCAAATATGGCGTCAGAGGAAGCGGAGATGCTACTAACTAGGGCTCGAGCCCCCGATTGGAGGAAGACAAGAGCGCCCATGAGGAAGGACTTCATCATCAAGTACATTGTAAGGCCGCCGGATCGGCGAAGCGCAGGAATTGCCGATCCGCCAACACCGCCAGCCCAGCCTGCCCCGAGGGGGGAGGCAAGCGCAAGACGCGAGCCGGATCCTTCTCCAACGGAGGATACCGACAGCACTATCCGCCACCAAGTCCGAGGTGGAGAGCGCCATGAACCATAGGCACCGCCGACAAGATTTCGTGAAGCGATTTTTCCGTGAGGCATTGGATGCCTTTAATGCCGGACGCGATCTCCGCGCCGCCAAGATGGTTTTACCAGAGCTACGGAGCAAGATGTGAAAGACATACGGTAAGGGAATTTTAATGGTTGTACATACCAAGAGCCCCGAGACTTAAAGTAGTTATGCTAACTGATTTAAGAATCATTTGGAAACGCAGGTTTTATCGAGAAGAACTCCCACTGTCTCGGAGCTGCAAGATTGTAAGGCCCAACCGAGGCCGATTTGTCGCCGCAGGAGGAGATGCAAAGACCCTCCCGGTAACACATTTTTGCCTTCGACCCATTGTGTGTCGGATTTAGTAAGTGACCTTACTAGTCCGGGTTTGATGCCGATGGAGTGGTTATGGAGTGGTCTCCATGTAATTGTCATCATCAAGCACCGAAGAGGTGA
Organism: Aegilops speltoides; assembly: GCA_021437245.1. NCBI lineage: Eukaryota > Viridiplantae > Streptophyta > Magnoliopsida > Poales > Poaceae > Aegilops > Aegilops speltoides. The sequence continues at coordinate 93,297,463 of CM038141.1, read as the reverse complement.
CTTGAGTAGGTGGAGTACGAGGTGTCTCATCTTGAAGAGGGGTAGGTTCTTGTTCTTGTTGGCGCTCAGCCCATGAGTCATCTTGAGCAATTGGCATTAATGGATGAGCAATGCTAATGTATTCACTGCTCGTAGGAGCAGGCGATGCTACTAACTAGGGCTCGAGCTGAGGAAGGACTTCATCATCAAGTACATTGTCTTCATGACCAATGTCTTCACTGCCGGGCGGTGGGTGGAATAAAATCCAGATCCTCGCCCATCTTGGGGCTTAGGGCCCCTCCGTGGGAATCCGCATGGAGGGTCGGGAATCCGACACGAATTGTTTTCAACATGTGCAAAGAGTTGTCAGATTGCTCCTCTACCACCGCGACGCAGGGTGGCCCGGGAGAGTTAATCTCTCAGATCGGTTTTAAGCAACAAGAGCTCACATGATTGGGACTTCTTCATTGTCAAGCGGGCGTCGACAAAGGTCATAAGATTATGGTGCTCTATGGAAGGAGACAAGGACTCATGATCGATTAATAGATGACGCTCGCGATTAGCGGTATGAGACCCACGGTATGCAACATAAATGGGTTCAACTATGAGGGCTCTCAGTAGTCTTGGAGTCCGGCGGATAATGATGCTCTTTCTTTGAAGACTTAGAGCCCTTTGTCTTCAACTTTTTCTTTGAGGGAGCATCATCAGATGTATCCTTGTGCTTCCTCTTCCTGGCTTCTACTTCAGCCTGCCTGGTCTTCTTGAGCTCGTAAGCAGAGGGGACCTTTGCCTTTGAGCTAGTCATGTTGGCAGGGAAGACAATGTTGGGTTGTCCCTGCCTTGTAGCATCAGGATTAGCTTCAGCAGGCTTCTTATTCTTCTTAGCAGCCATTCTGGGATCAATGCCAGGACGCCCAAGAGCTTTCCTCTTTTCAGCTTCATTGTGTGCTTGCACACATTTCTGAGCATAAGACTTCATGAGTTCTTGAGAGCCTTTAGCTTCTTCACGCTTCTTGTGAAATTCAATTTTGAGGTCATGCAGCAGCTTCTTGAAAATTTGCACATCTGCCACACTGAGCTTGTGCATATTCTTCTTGAAATGCGCCTTCTCATAATCAATCTTATTTTTGAGCTCAACGATTCTCTGTGCCAAGGCCAGCTCGTTAGCAATGGCTCCGTGGAATGTGACAGGCAACTGCAGACTATCAATGCTAATGCTCTGGTCGTCGAACCACTCATCAATGAAGTTATTCAAGATGTCAACATCAAAGAGGGGCAGATCACTAAAGATCTCCGCCTCTTGCTTGCTCTTGATCAACATCTCTAGAGCTTCATCACCAGATCTTCATCGCTTGACAAATCAATGGTGTCTTCCTCGTTTCACAGAACAACAGCAAGAGTGAGGGGTTTCCCTGCAACTTTCTTGGGCAATGGCTTCTTGGTCCTCTTGGACACACAAGACAAATCTTCAGATTGCACACTGGATTTAGGAGGTGTAGTTTTTAGTGGATTCTTGGTTGAAGCTTTTGGAGCAGCAGAGGCAGATAGCTTTGAAGCTTTTGCCTTCTTCTTCTGCTTTGGTGGTGATGGAGCATCATCGAGTCTCGCTTTTCATCGATTGCTCCACAAAGAGCTCTCTGGGCATCAATATGGGACAGAAGCCCATGAAAGTTGGCAAAGGGGCCAATCCTGTTCTCATTGGCTTCACGAGTTCCATCTGACCTTGGAGCAGAGGGGCCGGGGTGGAAGTTGAGGCCAAACTCCTTCTGGTTCTTAACAGCTGAATCTTTTGCAAACTGAAAGTTGAGCTTGAATAGATTGTCTTCACGACACCATAGGAGAGATGATGGGTCGGCATACTCAGGATGTGGTCCTCTGACCATACAAGGATAGAACTCCTATTAAATACCTTCAGCCTTAGTCTTTGGTACCAAGTTTTGGTACAGATAATCACCCCACAGGCGCTTGATGGCATTCTTCTCAAAGATATTCAGTGTTACAAACTTGTACTTGAACCAATGTTCTACCCAATATCTTGGATCCACTAGCTCTCTTCCGGGTCATACTTGTAGAGTTCATAAAGATCTTCGTGCAAGTCTCATCGCAGTTGTTGCCACGGTGTTGCTCGCCTCCTTTTCGCAGTAGACTTCTCGAAGCCATAATGTTCGGATCGATTGGCTTCAATACAATGAAAGGCTTCCATTTGCTGGTCGACAAGAACCGGCTTCAGAAATTCGATGTGACGTTGTAAGAATTCCGCAAATGAATGCGCACTATGAGAACTAAGGGATTCTCGCACGACATGTACCGTGATAAAGATTAGAGATGTGAGGGAAGGGGAAGAGGTCATATGCATTCTCAGAAGATTTTGAAGATAAATCGGTTAAGAAGACATTGACCTCACAGTGCAAAGACATTCACTTATTGAAGGAAGTTGGTTCCAGATTTATACGAATCCAAGAATAGGTACAAGTAAGGAATCTAACTACTTTTGAGGCATAAGTGAACATACTCTGCAATACATGAGATGTAGAAAGAGACAGATCCAGATTTGGAAGTGAATAAACCACTTTTTGATTGAAGTGGATGGATTTGACAAATTAAAAAGACTGTAAAAAGAAGGTTTAATTACCACAGATAAACTGCTAGACGAGGTGGAAGGGAGGCCGAGCAGTCCAATCTGCCACACCCTAACTTGGCGGCGGAAGACACCTACGGCAGCGGCGGAGAGGAAGAGGTCCGCGACTGACGTGAGGACGGTGTCGAAGAAGTCGCGGCAGCTACACGCTTCGTCTCCGGCATCGACGTGAGCTAGCGGTGGCACTAGCGTTTGAGCGATGTGTCGAGGTGGAAGAACAGATATTGACCATGAGGGGTGTGTATTTATAGGAAGAAGGAGGGCGGCGCAATGCAATTACGCAGTGCCTCGGCGGTTCACATCTCAAGGACATGTGGCGGCATGCAACTTATCGAGTTGATTAATGTTCCCACGCACGCTGGATTGTCGGGTGGTCGCTCCGCTTCTCCAGCTATTCGCCAAGGATAAGACATTAAAAGTTGTTTTAAAAGTGTGTCTCTATATCTTCTCACGACAAGGACACAGAGAAGATATTCGACAAGTGTCAACAGAATGCACATGACTTAGACAGAAAGAATTTGAGGGAGTAGCACAGAAGGGATTAGGGTCCGATCGCATTCACTTAGGTCAGAAAAATAGCAACGTGAAGACATAGCTATAAGTGAATGCTATAGAGGACAGAGCACATATGCAAATATATATAAATATCATTGAAGACAAATCAACATTGCGAAGATATAGATTTTGAAGATAAACCAATGTTGAAGACAATCCAAAAGTGAAGATAATGCCATCATGACGCCAAATGAAAATCTTCGAAAAGTTGTGGTGGTGGCATTACCCACCGTGATAGGAAGTATTAGAGCCGCATATCGATGCACAATTATCGTGGCCCTCCGAAGTCAAATTACACATTAATGTATTCACACTCAGAGGGTAAGTCTTCATTGATTGAAGAAATACGTTACTTCATGTGTTGCGCATCTAAGTCATCAACATGCATAAGCGTTAGGATGTGTGTCCATTCACTGGACATTTGAGGATTCTAAGATATTTAGCTCACACCACAGCTTGCAAAACCTCTTCTTGTCGAAGGGCTTAGTGAAGATATCAGCCAGTTTCTCTTTAGTGTTGACGTGAATGATATCAATGAATTCCTTGTTGACATGATCTCTGAGAAAGTGATAACGAATCCCAATGTGCTTTGTCTTCGAGTGCTGAACTAGATTCTTGGAAAGCTTGATGGCGCTTTCATTGTCGCAGAAGAGTGGCAAATTCTTCGTGTTGATGCGTAGTCCTTGAGAGTTTGCTTCATCCAGAGAAGCTGAGCACAGCATGATCCAACAACAATGTATTCAGATTCAACAGTGGAGAGTGATACACGCTTTGCTTCCTTGAAGACCAATGCATAATAGATCGTATAAGAAAGTGACATGTTCCTCAAGTGGACTTATGATCAACATTCTCACCAAAGATAATCAGCATCGTAATATCCAACTATATCAATTGTTGGGCCCTTTGGATACCATAATCCTAGTGTTGGGGTGTGAGCCAAATATCAAGTATTTGCTTCACCGCAAGGGATGCGACTCCTTTGGTGCTACTTGAATCGGGCACACATGCAAACGCTAAGCATAATATCGTGCCTAGATGCACATAAATAGAGCAAAGAACCAATCATGGAGCGGATACCTTTTAATCGAACTCTTTACCATTGTCGCTGGCGAGATGACTTTTGGATGGCATTGGCATCGTGTACCCTTTGCAGTCTTGCATTCCAAACTTTTTTAGGCAATCTTTGAGGTACTTTCCTTGCGATATGAAGATGCCATTGCACTGTTGACGGATTTGAAGACCAAGGAAGAATTTCAGCTCCCCCATCATGGACATCTGATATTGCTCTTGCATCATGTATCCAAACTCATCATCAGATCTCTTATCCGTGCATCCAAGATAATGTCATCCACATATATTTGACACACAAATAGTTCACCATCATATGTCTTCGTGAAGAGAGTGGGATCTAGTGAACCAGGTTTGAAGCCTTTGCTCTTCAGGAATTCCTTGGGTGTGTCATACCAAGCACGAGGTGCTTGTTTGAGGCTATACAGTGCCTTGTCGAGCTTGTACACCATATTAGGATGTTTAGGATCTTCAAAACCAAGTGGTTGAGAGACATACACTTCTTCTTCGATTTTGCCGTTGGGAAAAGCACTCTTCACATCCATTTGATACAGAAGAATGTTGTAATGATTGGCATAAGCCAGCATTATGCGAATGGCTTCAAGCCGAGCCACGGGAGCAAAGGTTTCATCGAAGTATATTCCTTCCACTTTGTGTGTAACCTTGAGAAACAAGGCGAGCTTTGTTTCTGACAACTTGTCCAAGTTCATCTTGCTTGTTGCGATAGATCCATTTCGTGCCAATGGCATTGTGCTTGTGAGGATCAGGACGTTTGACAAGCTCTTAGACATTATTCAGCTCAAATTGTTGAAACTCTTCTTGCATAGCTTGAATCCATTCAGGTTCCATGAAGGCTTATTGACTTTCTTGGGTTCAGATATAGAGACAAAGGCAAAGTCTCCACAGAAGTTTTCTAGTTGTGTAGCTCTTGATCGAATGAGAGGGCTAGGAGCGTTGATGCTATCAATGATCTTCTCAACCTGGACTTCATTTACAACCCGAGGATGAGCTGGACGAAGATTTTGATCTGACTGACTATTGTCTTCATCTTCAGCATTGGCTTCGGACCGAGCATTGTCTTCAGGTTGATTAGGTGCAGAAATGATAATCTCATCCTCAGCTTGTTCCTCCGTGGGTATGATTTCTCCAGTACCCATCAACTTGATAGCTTCACCTGGTGTAGCTTCATCTAGCACATTTGGCGTGTGCTCTCTTTACGAGCCGTTAGTTCAACGAATCAAGACATCTACAGCTTTCAACCACTTTATAGTGAAAGAGGTTGAAGACTCTGTAGGTGTGCGAGTCCTTTCCGTAACCAAGCATAAAACCTTCATGTGCTTTCGGTGCGAATTTAGACGTGTGATGTGGATTTTTGATCCAGCACCTAGCACCAAAGACTTTGAAGTAACTGACGTTTGGCTTCTTACAAGTCAGAAGTTCATAAGATGTCTTCTTGAAGAACTTGTGAAGATATACTCTATTGATGATGTGTCATGCAGTATCAATGGCTTCAGGCCAGAATTTTTTTGGAGTCTTGTACTCATCGAGCATTGTTCGCACCATCTCAATGAGTGTTCTGTTCTTGCGCTCCACGATGCCATTCTGCTGAGGTGTGTAAGGAGCAGAGAACTCATCTGTGATGCCCAAAGTATCAAGATAAATGTCGAGGCCAACGTTCTTGAACTTAGTGCCATTGTCACTCGATCTGCTTGATCTTGATGCCATAATTCGTCATGGCCCAATTTATGGCATCCAAGACATCCCGCACTATAGTCTTATAAAGAATTATGTGCACCTGTGTGTATCTTGAGTAATCATCAACAATAACGGCTTATAGAGATGTGCAGAGTAGTAAGGGTAGAGTAGTGAGTAGGGCCAAATAGATCCATGTGAAGCAGCTCAAGGGCGGAGGTAGTCATGATTGTCTTCGAGGGATGCTTGGCTCTAGTCATCTTTCCAAATTTCACAGCACCACATAGATGATCCTTCTTCAACTTGATGCCCTAGATGCCAATGATGTGCTTCTTCTTCATGAGAGTGTATAGGTTCCTCATGCCCGCATGTCCTAGCCGCCGATGCCATAGCTAGCATTTTGAAGCCTTTGCTAGAAGACATACGGCAAGTCAGTGCTCATGCTGAGAATCTACCATATACAGATCGCTTCTTCAATAGCCTTCAAGACTAGAGATTTGTCAGATTCCATTAGCACAAGACAACGATATTTTCCAAATATCACAATCATATTCAGATCACAGAGCATTGACGCGGACATTAAGTTGTATCCAAGGGATTCAACAAGCATCACTTTATCCATGTGCTGATCCTTTGAGATAGCAACTCTACCAAGACCCAATACCTTGCTTTTACCAGTGTCAGCGAATGTGATGTGGCTCTTAGTAGATGGACGTAGGGTTGAATCCATAAGAAGACTTCGATCACCAGTCATGTGGTTGGTGCAGCCGCTGTCCATAATCCATTCAGTGGCTTTTGGAGTTGTACCCTATAGTGCAGTTAGCGGGATCGGATTCATCAAGAGTATTGTGAAGCAGAAACATGTAGCAAACAAGCATATTATCAAAGTTCAGATTCTTATTAGGCATGATAGGATGCTCGTCAAGGAACCCTGGGACGAAATACATAATAAGACCATTGGAACATTTTATCTTGCGTCCCACAAGATGTTTTAGGTCTCCAGCATTGTCGTCAGAAGTTTTTGCTTTCTAGCTAGAGACCTTTCCCTGCAAGAGAAGTTAATTCTTCTTAACCACCCACATCTTCAGGGGTGGCTTAGAAGCAATGATTCTAAGTGGAGCATATGAGAACTTTGGCTTGGGAGCCCTAGCAAATAGCTTAGCAGGAGGAGAATAATACTCATAAGAATATGCAGAAAAGTTCTTAGTTTTGTGAATATAGCGATTAGAGGAAACACGCTCATATTCATGAGTCTCATAGCGATTCCCCTGCAAAACATTGGCGTTAGGGTGACCATGAGTGGTCCTTTGTCTGTATGAAGCCTTTGGACCATATGACGCCTTTTGTTGGGGGTTTGTCTTCTTCCCAGGTGGTGTCATGATGACATTCACCGGAAGCTTCTCAAGACAGCTTGGGCACCCAGATCTTCTTCTGGGGTGACCCGTGAGGGAGTCCTGGATTAGGGGGTATCCGGACAGCCGGACTATATACTTTGGCCGGACTGATGGACCGTGAAGATACAAGACTCAAGACTTCATCTCGTACGTGTCCGGATGGGACTCTCCTTTGCGTGGAAGACAAGCTTGGTGATCCGGATATTAGATTTCCTTCTTTGTAACCGACTCTGTGTAAACCCTAGCCCCCTCCAGTGTCTATATAAACCGGAGGGTTTGTTCCGTATAGGGACAATCATAATCATCATAGGCTAGCTTCTAGGGTTTAGCCTCTACGATCTCGTGGTAGATCAACTCTTGTAATACTCATATCATCAAGATCGATCAAGCAGGAAGTAGGGTTTTACCTCCATCGAGAGGGCTCGAACCTGGGTAAAACATCGTGTCCCTTGCCTCCTGTTACCATTAGCCTTAGATGCACAGATCGGGACCCCCTACCCAAGATCCGCCGGTTTTGACACCTACATTGGTGCTTTCATTGAGAGTTCCTTTGTGTCGTCGCTGCAAGGCTTGATGGCTCCTTCAATCATGAACAACAATGTGGTCTAGGGTGAGACTTTTCTCCCTAGACAGATCTTCGTGTTCGGCGGCTTTGCACTGTGGGCCAATTCGCTCGGCCATCTGGAGCAGATCGACAGCTACGCCCCTGGCCATCAGGTCAAGTTCGGAAACTTGAACTACACGACCGATATCCACGGAGACTTGATCTTCGACGGATTCAGGCCTACGCCAGGAGCGCCGAACAGTCACGATGAGCACGGCTTAGACTTGCTGTCGGACAATACTCGGGATATCGCACCTGCAGGAGCCCCGACCCAAACCGGGCAGATTAAGGCCGTCCGAGGATCGGTGGATGGACTTCCGCCCCGGAGGCCGTACACTCATCGGCGGTCGAGCCAAACACAGACTTCATCCCCAAGGAAGCCTGTGTCTCCGGACCCCTGGACTCGTGTCCGGTTGTAGGTCCCAGACCGCGCGCCCCCGAGCCCGCCGATTCTGGCTGGGCTCCGGTAATGGAATTCGCCGCTGCGGATATCTTCCAGTACTCGCCCTTTGGCGACATGCTAAACTCATTAAAGTCTCTCTCTCTCTCTGTCAGGAGACTCTTGGCCAAACTATGTCCGGCTCAAGGGGGAAGAGGGCGACGAAGAAATTCGTTGCCCACCCACCACCCACTTCATAGCCACTCGCCGATTTACATAATGATATGCTTGACTTCGACTCCGATGACACCGACGGTATGGACGTCGGCGACAGGAGACGATTCATAACCACCACCCACGGGGCGCTGGACTGCCACCTCATCATATGATATATACATGGTGGATACGCCTAAGGAGGATGATGGCGACAAAACGGAGGATAAAACCTCCGGACAAAAGCCAAAACGATGGTGCAGACGCCGCTCTAAGTCCAGCCATAGTAAAAATAGCGATAACAACGCTAGAAAGTTCGACACCCCAGTCAACTCCGAAGGCAACAACGACCATATGGACCCGGCGATGGAGCAGGATGAGCCAGGTCACGCCGAACACAGCCCGGAGCGGACGCCCGATCACAGTGATCCGAGGGATGAACTCATCAAACTGCCCCGGACAGAGCACACCCGACGATGACGCATTCATCATCCCGAAACATGTTTGAACGAGATAACCTCCACGTAAGGCTTATGGCCACCGCGAGAAGTCTAAAGAAGGTATAAAGGCTTAAAGCCGCACAGGAAATGCTCAATCGTAGATGGAATAAAGTGCTAGACACTGAAGAAAAATACGGCGACGATCGCCACACAAAGAGCTACCCAAAGCGCAAGCTACTGCCAGAATTCGACGACGAGGCCGTTCCACTGAAGAACAATACGGCCAGTAGGCCGGACCAACCACTTCATAACCGTAATAGAGCAGCTACTGATGCTGCACACGATTTACGTGAGCTCCTGGATAAAAAGGCCGGCGCGACGAGGTCCATCTACGGATCTAGAGGACACGCCCCGGCGCAGGACTATGGTCACCAAAACAATCAGACTGATCAAGTACCAGTTTGTAATCAGCACCGGACACAACAACAGCCGACGGCATGCCACAACACATCCAGATACAGAGGGGATGCTCACCCTATGTGCTTCACAGAAGAGGTACTGGACCATGAATTTCCATAGGGTTTTAAACCTGTGAACATAGAGGCATATGACGAAACAACAGACCCCGGGGTCTGGATTGAGGATTTTATCCTGCACATCCACATGGCTCGTGGGGACGACCTCCACGCCATCAAATACCTTCCCCTCGAGTTGAAGGGACCAGCTCGGCACTGGTTGAAAAGCCTCCCCAAAAATTCAATCGGAAGTTGGGAGGAACTCGAGGATGCTTTTAGGGCCAATTTTCAAGGGACCTATGTCCGACCTCCGGACGCGGACGATTTAAGTCACATAATCCAACAGCCCGGAGAGTCCGCCCGCAAGCTTTGGAACAGATTCCTCACTAAGAAGAATCAAATTGTCGATTGTCCGGATGCTGAAGCCCTAGCGGCCTTCAAGCACAGTATCCGGGACGATTGGCTCGCCAGACACCTCGGCCAAGAAAAGCCGAGGACAATGGCAGCCCTTATGGCCCGCTTTTGCGTGGTTGAAGATAGCTGGTTGGCCCGTAGAGGCACCAACGACCCAAGTACATCCGAAAACGCGGATGGCAACGGGAAGCCACGGCGCAATAAAAACAAAAGGTCAACGCCGGATTCAGAGGCTCTCGATCCGTCAACAAAAGAAGCCATTTAAAGGTAGCAAAGAGGGACAGTGCGGCCTGAACAAAGTCCTGGACAGACTGTGCCAAATTCATGGCACCCCCGAAAAACCTGCGAACCACACTCATAGAGAATGATGGGTCTTTAAGCAGGCCGGAAAATTAAATGCCGAACACAAGGGAAGGGAAACACCAAGTGAAGACAAGGATGAGCCTCACCAGCCGAACACTGGGGGATAGAAAAAATTCCCACCAGAGGTAAAAATAGTAAACATGATCCACGCGACTCACATACCCACGAGAAGGTGCGAACGCGCGCTCAGAGACGCGTACGCTATAGAACCCGTCGCCCCCAATCTTACCCACTGGTCGGCCTACCCGATCACCTTCGATCACAGAGACTACCCGACTAGTATGCAGCATGGAGGATCAGCTGCCTTGGTGCTCGACCCAATAATCGATGGATACCATCTCACTCGCGTCCTCATGGACGGCGACAGTAGTCTTAATCTAATATACCAGGACACTGTCCGCAGGATGGGGATAGACCCCATGCAGAATCAGCCAAAGTAACACCACCTTTGAAGGGGTGATACCAGGCGTCGAAGCCCGCTGTAGGGGCTCCCTCGTACTAGAGGTGACATTCGGTTCCCAGCAACTTCGTGGTTAAGAACTACTCTTCACCATCGCCCCCCTACAAAGTGGTTATCATGCATTGCTCGGGAGAACGGCCTTCGCCCGCTTCAACGCAGTACCGCACTATGCCTACCTTAAACTCAAGATGCCCGGTCCATGTGGCGTCATCACTGTCAACGAAAATACAGAGCGTTCCTTATGCGCGGAAGAGTATGAGACGACTCCAGCAGCCGGACTCTAAGCGGCCTCTAATACCAGAAAGCATGATTGGTCGTTAAGACCACGGACACGGTTAGACGAGTCCGGCAGCCCAGATAAACCTGATCTGGGCGCCACACATGTAATCCCATAGAGGACAACAGGGGCTATAGATATTTAATAAAGCCCAACTCTTGGCTTGACCTTATTAACAGGCCAATGTCTTACACTTTTACTATCCATTGGTGATAGCCAACTCTTCACACGCTTACGTCATACTCTTCTACATGAGTTTTCCTTTTTACACACACCATTCGTGTGACAACCTCCCAGGACACGGCACAACGGAGACAAAGGCGCAGACGTGCAGTAGGGCCTCGCTCAAAGGTTTCTCTTTAGATTAAGCCCCTGTGTAAACCTTCTTTATTGTCTTTTGTTGCTTACACATCCCATGGGTACTACACCCACAGAGGATACTGCCGTTATTGGCATTTCTCCACGACAGACTAATGCACGTACCTGGAAATACAGGGTTCATAATAAAGGGCCAGCCCAGTATATGTTATAAAGTCTGAATACCTTTGGGAGTGTTCGGCGTCACGAGTTTGGCCTTATATGCATCAGCTCCGAATCATGTCTTTGGTCAAATGTTGGGTTTGCCCGGCTCCTGAGTTTGCTGCCTTACATTCCGTTCTTATTGGCTAAGGCGGCCAAAGGAGAACTACTGTGATTGTGCCCTGGTTATTTCGGATGAGCACCTCAGTAGAGAAAGCCGAAAACTGACTGTCATGATATAGCGAGAGACTGTTCAACCACTCGAAGACTTAGCGGAATCTTTAGGATTCCTCCGCATTAACAAAGGACTGTTTCCCGGTCATGTACACACGCGCCCGTGTTCAGATGCACGCAAAAGTACCAGGGGTTACATAGTAGCCCCACCGTCAAACTCCTATGGCCAAGTGAAAGTGTTAAAGCTATATAGTCTGGTTGCCTAGTTCGACGTGCGATCACCTCCTTAATGGACCAAGATGTTGGATCAAGTGTGATTACGCATATTTTCGCGAACACCCCCGCATTATATGCGTGGGGGCTGAAGCCAACGATTGCTAACTTTCAAAATTGCATATATACATAAAACGGCCGCACAGAGGCACAATAACACTTTCGGGCGAAAAGTATAAACATAGCCTCCATAATTAAAATAACATTGTTTTTACAATGAAACGATTTGTCACTCGAACATGACATTCTTCGAGCACTGAGCCTCTATTAAGCGAGCACCTTCTGCTACCTGCTCCAAGTAGTGCTCGGCCGGATCCTGGCCCCCACCGGATTCTAGGTCGCAATGATAGTAGCCTCCATATCTGTCCAATATGCTTTAACGCGGGCAAGAGCCATCTGTGCACCCTCTATGCACGCCGACCTCTTCATGGCATCGATCCGCGATTCGGCACCAAGGAATTGTTGCACTAAACCAAAATAATTGTCCGCCTTAGGCCCCTTCGGCCATAGATGGTCTATTACAGACCGCATTGCAAGACCGGATAGCCTATGGAGCTCGGCCACAGTAGCCATCCTCTCACTCAACGGCAATGGGCGCGTTGGAGCACTGAATTGCGACCAGAACAGCTTTTCCACTTCATTATCTTTCTGATCCTCAAAAAACTTGGCCACATCAGCCGTACTCTTCGCCAAATCCGATACGCTGCGTCTCATAGGTTTCCAAATACGATCCAAAGGAGCGAACTTTGGATCTAAAAACTTCATCCGCAACAAATAGGGGTTTCCAGCCGCGATTTCTCCGGCCTGTCAAAGCTCCTCCCACGCATCCCTAATTTCGGATCGCGTCTCCTTGGCTGCATCAAGTGCCTTCTTCAGGTTAGCCAAATTAGCCTTATTCTCTTTTTCAAGGAGCTCATACCGGTCGGCGGCATTTTTCAGCTCCACAGCCATCTCGGCTATTTTGTCTTCGCTTCATCGATGAGCAGCCTGTTCGGCTCTCAACTCTTCGGCCGCCTTTAGGGCAGCCGCATTGCTTGTCCGGCTTGTTCCTTGGCTGTGGCAAGTTTCACCTCGTGGCTTCCACGGCAGCAACTTCGCTTCATAGTCCAAGCATATAACATTAACATTATGCTCCTCTTAGTTTTTCCTATAACAAATAAGGAAAGCAAAGGCACATACCTTGTGACTCGTTGCTGCTCGTTCACAAGTGTGATATCGGCATCAATAACTCCAATCTGTCGCCTCAGTTCGGCGACTTCAACGGACCGGTCGGCTGTCGGACCCTTAGCCACCTCTGCATAAACACAGTATGATCATTACTCAACGATGTGATCCTCCGTTTGCCGCCTTGGGCTGGCAACCAGAGTCTCAGGGGCTACTATCCATATGGAGCACACCTAGCGCGTGCGCCACAATCAAGAATTGCGTATTTCGTTACATACCTCAAAGCCTCTGAGCAGGCTCGTAAAAGCTTCATTCAACCCGCTTGTGGCGGATGAAATATTCTCAAGCACCATGCTCATTAATGAACGGTGATCCTCCGAGAGAGCGGCTCGCTCCAGAAGGCCCGTCGTATCCGGCCGATCGCCAAACTGTGCTGGACCTTTCTTATCGCCCCCCGTGGGAGCCAAACACTCCGGGCTCAGGGCGGCCGAAGTACTAGCTTCTGGCCTCGGCAAATCTGGACTCCTCCATGACGACACCTCGGGGTCGCCCGCCCCATGAGGCGGAGAGGTTGGTGGGGTATCACTCTCCATCATCTCCGGAAGGAGATCCCCCAAAGACGAACTCTATCGAGAAGAGCTGCTAGCCGGACTACAAAGAATGGATCCTGGTTACAGAGGAGGAAGCACTAGCTTTGTATTTACGATTAACTTACAGCTCGGCTGAGGGCTGGCCCATTTGCGGGCATGGCGTGGTGAAGACGCCCTTCGGGGCAGGGCCCCCTGGTGAAGTTTTCTTCCCTTGTATGGGCGCCTCCATCTCCAAGTCTTCGGAGGCGGCCCTCTTCTTCCCGCGAGGGGAGGAGACCTTAGATTCCCCTCCCCAACTATCCTCCTTTGGGGAGGTAGCAATTCCCCCAGTTTGGATGTGCAATGTGTGAAGTTCTGCTTCTCTATTCTTCCCTTCGTCTTTCCCCGAGGGCACTTTACTTAGCACACGACTAAGCATCTTGGCTATGGCGGGCTAGAAGAGCCTTCGAAGTGGCGCCGACACCGATTCTTCCGCTTTGCCGAGCCATTCCTCGCCATGGAGGATTTTTAGAATAATGTTATGATAACTATAAACTAAGTGTTCGGTTTCGGGTTACTTACTTGGGTATCTCGGGCGGTTGCAGCTCAGTTCAAGATCCTCGGTGGTGTCCGGACACTTTACTTGTGGTCCAAAGAATAACTTACACATCCCTTCGAGCATCATGTCAAGAAGTGCAGAATAGTCCGCGGACCTTCCGGATTGAACTCCCACATCCGGAGAGGCCGGCGTTTGCACGGCAACATCCGTCGGACTAGCATTACCTGAATTATGCTAACAAGGCTAATGTCCCTCTCAAGAAGCTCCCGGATGCAGCTCTGCAATGTTGGTACATCATTAGCAGGCCCCCAATCCCGTCCTACATTGGTTCATGACGCTAGTTGAGGCGGAGGGCCCGAACGGAAGTCGGGGGCAGCCACCCACTTTGTGCCTCTGGGAGCCGTGACGTAAAACCACCTCCGCTGCCATAGATCGGACACCTCTGGGAAGGAGGCCTCTGGCCATGGGACATTGGCGTTCCTGCTTATTACAGCACCTCCGCACTCCACGTGTCGCCCCTCAATCATCTTCAGCTTCACATTGAAGGTCTTGAGCCATAAGCCGAAGTGCGGGGTGACGTGGAGAAAAGCTTCGCACACAACGATGAACGACGAGATGTGAAGGATGGCGTCCGGAGCTAGATCACGAAAATCTATCCCGCAATAGAACATGAGCCCTCTCACAAAGGGATCAAGGGTGAAGCCTAAGCCGCGGAGGAAGTGAGAAACAAATACGATGCTCTCGTTGGGCTCAGGAGTAGGGATGACCTGCCCTGGAGCAGAAGCCTGTGCTTGATGTCGGCGGTCAGATATCTAACCTCCCTAAGCTTCACGATGTCCTCCTCTATGACCGAGGAGGCCATCCACCGGCCTTGAAGGTTGGATCCGGACATGATTGAAGATCCGAAGTGCTTGAGCTTGGGCTTCGGGTGTTAGAACTCGAGATGCGAAAAGGCGCAAGAGCGGTAGAAAAGAGGGATAGGCCTCGGCCCCTCTATAAAGGGGGTGAATATCAAGCATCCTCAGCATAACCGCTTGGGACTTACCTAAAAACACAGAGTCATACCAACAGGTGTCATGGGGTTGCACACACCCGTATTGATGGAAGATCCCGCGATAAGGGGAACACGATCTCTGCTTTGGCAAGGTGTGCCAATAAAACCACCTCGCAGCACGTATTGAGGCGGACCAAGAAAAATCGGTTCATGTTGGGCCGGGCCACAACATAGGAGCACACCATACAAAAAATTGTCAGCAGATCAGATTTATGAAGTGCTATGTTCTCTATGGTGGTGTGCGGAAATTACCTCGCAAAGCTGGACACAATCCTCAATCTACTTTGGAGTATTCGGAGATGGAACCCACCTTGCAATGCTGAAGACAATCTACGCGCCAGACTCATCGTCATCGAAGCCTGGTTTAGGGGCTACTGAGGGAGTTCTGGATTAGGGGGTATCCGGACAGCTGGACTATATACTTTGGCCGGACTGATGGACCATGAAGATACAAGACTCAAGACTTTGTCCCGTGTCCGGATGGGACTCTCCTTTGCGTGGAAGACAAGCTTGGCGATCTGGATATTAGATTTCCTTCTTTGTAACCGACTGTAAAGCCTAGCCCTCCGTGTCTATATAAATCGGAGGGTTTGGTCCGTATAGGGACAATCATAATCATCATATGCTAGCTTTTAGGGTTTAGCCTCTACGATCTCGTGGTAGATCAACTCTTGTAATACTCATATCATCAAGATCAATCAAGCAGGAAGTAGGGTTTTACCTCCATCGAGAGGGCCCGAACTTGGGTAAAACATCGTGTCCCTTGCCTCCCGTTACCATTAGCCTTAGACGCACAGATCGGGACCCCCTACCCGAGATCCGCCGGTTTTGACACCGACAACCCGTTCCTGCAGTTAGTACCAATGTACCTAGCAAACACTTCACCGTTCTGATTCTTAAACAATTTATAATTGGCATCAAAGGATTCATTAATAACAATTGGGTTAGCACAAGTGAAGCCAGATAAAGTGGATGGGTCCACTAAAGGATCCTTAGCAGCAACCCAGGTGGTTTTGGGGTACTGCTCAGGCATCCAATATGAACTATCAACGTTCATTTTCCTCTCTAACCCAACACCCTCTTTCCTAGGGTTTCAGTTCAGAATCTGTTTCTTGAGGACATCACACAAGGTTTGATGCCCTTTGAGGCTTTTGTACATGCTGGTCTCAAGCAATGTCTTCAACCTAGCATTCTCATCAACAATAGTAGTGGCATCCTCAGTAGAGGGGTTAGTTACCACATCAGCAGTTGAGGATATTGCAACATCAGAAGCAGTAGAACATTCAGCAATAGAGACAGCATTATCGCGCTCAAGACACTTTAAGCATGGTGGAACAAATTCTACCTGAGCGGTACTGATTTGTTGGGCGAGTAGTGAATCGCTCTCTTTTTGAAGATCTTCATGAGACGCTCTTAGTTTCTCTGGATCCTGCTTCCTTTGAAGATAATCGTAGGAAAGCTTCTCATGAGAGGCTGAGAGAGTTTCATGACGACTTTCAAGATCTTCGTACTTAACATGAATAATTTTAATGTCTTTGATTAAGGACTGAGTTTGATTCATTTCCGCATCCAACAGGTCATCGCTTTTGTCTAGCAGCTTTTGAATATGTTCCATAGCAGTTTGTTGCTCAGTTGCAATTTTAGCAAGTGTCTTATAGCTAGGTTTGGATTCACATTCAAAGTCATCTTCACTAGAGGTTTGGAAATAGGCATCGCGTGAAGTTACCTTGGCACCACGTGCCATGAAGCAGTAGGTAGGAGCAGAGTCATCATCATCATCATCAGCTTTGGCTTCAACACTGCGACCATTGTCTTTAGTGTTGAAGATTGACTTGGCGGAGAATGCTGATGCCAGAGCCAGGCTTGCCACGCTTGAATCAGACTCCTCCTAAGACTCCACCTCCGCCTCCTCAGAGGCAGACTCCTCCTCTGAATACATTTCCTTGCCAATAAATGCACGAGCCATGCTTGATGAGGTCTTCTTGTGAGATGAAGACTTTGATGAAGACTTTGAAGAAGATTTTGAAGATTTCTTCTTCTTCTTGTCATCAGAATCATATTCCTTGCTCTTCTTCTTCTTCTTCTTTGATTCCTTATCCCACTAAGGACACTCGGAGATGTAGTGGCCCGTCTTCTTGCTTTTGTGGCAAGTCCTCTTCTTGTAGTCACGTGATGAAGCCTCGTCGTTCTTTGAGCTAGATCTTGAAGACTTGCTGAATCGATTCTTCTTGGAGAACTTCTGGAACTTCCTCACGAGCATTGCAAGCTCTTTGCCAAACTCTTCAGGAACACCAGAGCTACAGTTAGATTCTTCTTCGATGAGGAAACAGCTTTAGCCTTCAAAGCACAGGTTTAGCCATAGTTGGGTTCATAGATACCACGCTTCTCAGATACCTGGAACTCATGTGTGTTGAGCCTCTTAAGTATGTCAGACGGATCGAGATCTTTGAAGTCAGGACGTTCTTGAATCATCAGACTAAGGTGTCAAATGAGTTGTCAAGTGATCTCAGAAGCTTCTTCACGATATCATGCTTGGTGATCTCAGTGGCATCGAGAGCACATAGCTCATTGGTGATATCAGTCAAGCAATCGAACATGAGCTGGACATTTGCATTGTCATTTCTCTTGAAGCGATTGAAGAGATTGCGAAGAACATCAATTCTTGAGTCTCTTTGAGTTCAGACGCCTTCATTGACCTTGGACAGCCAGTCCTGCACTAACTTTGCGCTTCAGCAGACTCACACGGCCATACTGCCCTTTGGTCAGATGACCACAGATGATGTTCTTGGCGGTTGAGTCCAATTGAGCAAATCTCTTGACATCAGCAGCGGTGACACCTTCACCGACTTTGGGAATGCCAATCTTGACGACATACCAAAGATCAACATCAATGGCTTCAAGGTGCATGCACATCTTGTTCTTCAGTAGGGGTAGTCAGTGCCATCAAAGATGGGGCACACAACGGAGACCTTGATTATCCTTATAGTCGACATAGCTAAAATTCCAGGTGGTTAAACCAAATCACACATAACAAGGGAGTACCTTGCTCTGATACCAATTGAAAGTGCTAGTTATCGACCAGAGGGGGGGTGAACAGGCGATTTTTATGAAAGTCTTCAAAACATGGTGGCTTTGAAGACAAGCAGCGGAATGAAAACTACACTAGGCTAGCATTAGTCATACATACAATTCAGTGAAAGTATGAAGACTAACTACAACTAGGTAGATGGGATCAGAAAGGAAGATAGTACGAAGCTAAACAGATAATAGTCTTCACGGAGTGAAGTCAAACGGATCTGACAAGTAAGCAATGACTTCATGAAGACAACTATAAAGTAAGGAGGGTAGAGGATAGAACTAGTAGTTTGACGAAGACAAGAATTTGGTAGACCAGTTCCAGTTGCTGTGACAACTGTACGTCTGGTTAGGGAGGCTAAGATTTAACTCAGAAGACCGTGTCTTCACCTTATTACCCTTGAGATAAGGATACCCAGTCCTCGCCCAATCACTCTGGTAAGTCTTCGAGGTAGACTTCCAAACCTTCACTGACTTTGTTCACCAGCAATCCACAATGACTCTTGGATGCTCAGAACGCGACGCCTAACCGGCTGGAGGATTCACAGTCCTTAAGTGTAACAAGTCTTTAGATCACTCGGACAGAAAGACTACAGTGATGCCTAACACTCTTTGGCTCTGGGTGTTTTGGGCTTTATCCTCGCAAGGATTTCTCTCTCAAATGCTTCGGAGGTGGGTTGCTCTCAAACGACAAAAGCCATGCACTAACTCTGAGCAGCCACCAATTTATGTTGTAGGGGGTGGGCTATTTATAGCCAGGAGGCAACCTGACCTGATATGTCCAAAATGATCCTGGATCACTAAGGAATTGACACATGTCCAACGGTCAGATTTCAAACACACGCGACAACTTGGCTTGGGCTACAAGCAAAGCTGACTCATCCAGCTGGATAAGATTTGCTCTCATTGTTTTCGCTCGGAGACATAGGATTTGGTTGAGCATCACATCAGTCACTCTGACTTTGTTCACTTGGACCCCACTTAACAATACGGTGGTTCCTATGACTCAATAAAGAAGAAAAGGAAACTACGAAACAACTATGTCTTCGCACTCCATAGTCTTCAAGTGAATAGCTTCACGTGTCATAATCTTCGTCGTGAATGTCTTCACGAACCATCATTGTCTTCACACATTTTTAGGGGTCATCTCTGGTAGGTAAACCGAATCAATGAGGGACACTACCTGTGTTATCCTGCAATTCTCACAAACACATTAGTCCCTCAACCATGTTTCGTCAATACTCCAAAACCAACTAGGGTGGCACTAAATGCACTTACAGGAACCTGGAAACTTCCTCACGCATCTGTCTGCTGATAGGGGGGCCAGTTTGAAGACACGGATTCGGGAGGTCACCATCCAACGCTATCCACATACATTTCAACCAGCATTTTAACTAACAGGACGAAATTCATGCACACCGGTTGATATTCATCAAAGTTCGGATAGAAAAATAGCACGAATCATCCATACGTAGCATGTAAATAAGTTTAGTACAACAATGTCTCTAATTCAACTGGATTAACCGGATGTCCAACAAGTTTTTCCTCAACGGATCAGTTCGTCCCACACATACTCCCTCTTTAGTTTCATCCAACAGTGTGTGTACGTAAATGACCATCCCTCTGTCATGTGGTACATCATGGTAGTGCGTGCGGGTAATGTGTAGACCAACTTTGAGTGAATGAATAATTTAAACATGTTGAGCAAGAGGAAGCAAAACTTACGATCTCCTTTGCCGCATGCAATGGCCACCTTGCCTCCAGCTGAGCAACCACTTGATAAAACTTGGTTACGCTGGTCTGGATGGCATGTAAGCGATACGATAACGACCTCACAATGTGTTGTTGACTGATGTAACTGTCGTAGGGCGCAGTGTGCTTTCGTGTGTGAAATAATTCATGCACCTGCTGCCAGAAGGTCCCCCTCAGCTTCTGCTTACGAAATCTACGGATACGGCCAATCACACATTGCATAATAACTCATACTCATTGTTGAGTAGCTCACCATCATTCATACACTAAAAAACAACATAGCGTTTGAAAATAAGCTCAATGGCATTTGATCGAACACTTGTCGGCCATGCTGTCCGCCATGGAAGTCGCCGACGGGGAGGGGGGAAATGTACCTGGGTACAAACGGCTCTTGGGTGGACAACGACGTCGTAAAGGCGAGAGCGCGTCGCCGACAATGCCTCTATGGCGGCCAGAGACATACAACGATGGCGGGGGAGGTGGAGGGTGTGGATGCAATGCAAGGAGGAGAAGGACATAGTGGAAGGAAATGAGACCGAGAGGGGGGATTGGGTGGGCTTGGGGTGTCGGA
Source organism: Aegilops speltoides (assembly GCA_021437245.1). Taxonomy (NCBI): domain Eukaryota; kingdom Viridiplantae; phylum Streptophyta; class Magnoliopsida; order Poales; family Poaceae; genus Aegilops; species Aegilops speltoides. The sequence goes on along the minus strand of CM038141.1, from coordinate 93,276,762 downwards.
GTCCTGCGTGGCTGCTGTTCGGACTCCTGCAACCCCCCAACTTTGTCACCAACTTGCGGGAGAAAACATGTCCGGACTGCGCCGCAGACCGATATAGTCACGCGTTGGATGGCTTCTACGGTCCGGTCGTATGTGAGCGGTTAGAGGGTCGCCATCGGAGATGCCCTAAGGGCTGCAATGCAACCGATGAATTACTGCACAACCTTCAGATTTTGTGTATGGCCATCTTTAGGATCGCTTTGACCTTCTCCGGGTGGCCTCAATCTTGCATACAGAAATGATGAAACCAAGGAGATTCTGCAGGTAATCTGATTATACATTTCTCTTGGTCAACCTTCGAGTTGATCTGCGTGAGGTTTGTGAAGGTTTTCGCCAGATCCGCCAGGAGATCATCCCCGCACTTGGACTTTATCACGATGTCGTTGACAAAGGTGTGGAAGTTTCTGCCGCCCCACTAGTGTCAACATTTTTGAATACACCATTGGTAAGTCGCACCAACATTTTTAGGTCAAATGCATGAAAATTAGGAGAAAGTTTCATAGGAGATGATGAAGGAGTCTTGATATCGTCTGAATACTCCATTTTTATCTAATGATAGCCTGAATATACGCCCAAAATACGCAAACGCTCGCAACTGGCCATGGAATTGATCACTTGGTCGATATGTGGCAGCACGAATGGATCCTTGGGGCATGCCTTGTTTAGGGGTTGGTAGTCAACACACATGCGCCAAGTGTGGTTCATTTTGGGATATACACCGACTAAGGAGGCCATGTATTGAGAGAACGATCAAGAGAGATGATGAATAGAGGATTGATAGGGTGAAATAACTGAGAGGCATGGGGTGGCCAGCATGGGCGAGGACCCTCCCTAACATGATCAGTTTGCTTGTACACTTAAGTACTATCAGTTTTTTGTATTTCCTTCAATGCGCCTCCCTCAACACTAGGACTTGAGAAAATCCCACCTCGGCCACTTGAAACAACACTAGAGGAAGAGAAATCAATTATGAGAGAAGGGATAAGAACAAACGAGGGGGAGTAGTGGTGGATCTCAAAGATAGACGAAGGATCAAATTGGAAGAGGGAGGGGATCAACGGGGAGGGAAGAGTTGGCACCACGTCGGCCGTGGGACTATCGCCAGAAGTCACCTCAAACACAGTCAATTCGGACACGTACCCTTGCTGTTCTAGCTGGGCAATTAGTTGGATATCAAATTTTTTATTTGAAACAAGTTGGACCTTAAGTTGATGTTAATGAAATGAAAACATTGCAAATGTCTTTTGCACCAACATATTTTTCCGTCCCTCTTTACACAAACCCACAACCTCCCTAGTGCGTCTCTCTAACGGTTCCAAAGATGCACAGAGAGGGCACCTCCAATCCCTCCTCAGCCGTCAGCGAGTCTGCGGGCTCCTTCCTCCTCCGTTTGCCTCGGCAACGGCTAGATGGAGGAGCCCCGGTTCTTCGCCTTAGGTGTGTAGATAGGTTTAGGGTAGGTTGGTCCTCCTGCACCACTTCAATGGTGTTAGCGGCACTGTGTCGAATAAGATTTCCCGAGTCCTGGCATCATCTCGGCGGCGTCCTTCATGACAGTGTTGAGAGGCTCGTGGATATGTGTATTTGTTGTTCCTTTCGATCAGCGAGTCTAGCATCTCCATGCAGCTGCATCGGGGAAGCGACTGCAATGCAAGGTATTGTGTGTAGCGTGGCACTGTTTTTGATGGTGACTGCGGCATCGCATCCAACAATGATGCCCAAGCTCCAGTCCCTTCTCGATGTCATCAATGGCGGCATCGAGGAGCAGGTGGGCTCAGTCTCCCGCCGATCCTTCTGGAAGGCGGTTTTAAGTCCATGGCCGGTGGTTGTCATCCCTGGTGACATCACCGATGACTTTGAGAGGATGGTGGTTCTGGATCTTGACTTGTGGCTGATCTGGTGCTCGGCCTCAACTACATCGACGGTTGACAATAACTCCGAAATTCGAGGAGGACGGGGAAGATCCCCGACCGACACGCCACAATGATAAAAGGCCTCGTCCTTGGAAGACTTCTTCATCGGCTGACAACGCCCTTCTTGGCTATGGTTCTCCTCCAAATTCTGCGACGATGTTGGTGGTGACGACAGTTGCCGGAATTCCTATGGTCTTCAATGTGATTTTATTTTCTTGGAGGGGTTTTGCGCAAAGTTGTGGGAGCACGTGTTTTCTCTCGGACTTTCTGATCGGTTCCTGTGTGCTTTGTATTCACTATGTTTGTGATTAATGAAACACGCGGTAATCCTAAAAAAACATATATATTTTTAGGTAAAACACGACACACAACCTAACACGACCAAATGGGTCGGATAGCCCGCGTGCCCGCACCGTGGTCTGCACGGAACCGCCTTTGCATCGACCATCCTACTAAAAATTTCACGTGGGTCAACACAAGATGCTAATGTTTCACGTGAGCTCAGCAACAACATTAGCCCAGGCCTGGATGTCACTATGGGGGAGGCAGAGAATAATAGAAAAAGGGGAGCCGATGTGATGGACCCTGCAGCTTCAGTGATCAAGCCGCCAACAAGAGATTCGTTAGGAAAGTTGCTGATGTTGCCAGCCCCAGAAACACCAGTCAGCCCATTGACCAAGCAGGAGACAAAGAGGAAGAAGACCGGAGGGATGACCAGCTACAAAAACAGTGAGAAGAATCCGATAGTACCCAAAAACTCTGATGCGCGTTCTGGCAGGCCCCCGCAGGGGTCGCGCCAAGCGCAATGAGTCTACTGTGCTGGAACTGTCGTGGGGCTGGCAAACTCGCGATAGTTAGAGAGCTTCGTGATACGACGAAGCAATTTGCCCCCTCTGTACTTTGCATTCTTGAAACACAAATAGAGGGATCGAGGGTCGAGAATATGATGGGTTCTTTGGGCTTTAATAATAGTTTTGTAGTCAATAGCTTGGGTAGAAGTGGAGGTCTTGGTATTTTTGGAATGATGAAATAAAGCTTGATATTTCTGGTTACTCGAAGTACCATATTGATGTAACTATTGATGAGATGGTTGATGTCAAAACAAGGGTCACTTTCATTTATGGTGAAGCTCAAGTGACCGAGAGGCACAGGACATGGGATACACTCCGAGGTATAGTTGGTTCTAATCAAGTTCGTTGGCTAGTCTTGGGCGATTTCAACGAAGCCCTCCACGCACATGAACAAGATGATGTGGGAAGCAGGAGTCAAGCCCAAATGGACGGTTTCAGAGATGCCCTAGACACTTGTGGTTTGACGGACATAGGTTACAAAGGAAATGATTGGACCTTCGAGAAGAAAGTGATGGGAGGCACATACACAAGAGTTAGGTTGGATAGAGGCGCCGCGAAACCGGCGTGGTCAATTGCCTTTCCCTCAGCGTGGCTGGAGCATGTAACAGCAGCGGGTAGCGACCATTGCCCCTTATACGTAAGCTACGTGCATGGGGCTGCATGCAGGAGGGCCCCATGATCATTTAAATATGAACTTGCATGGGAGCGGGACCCAGCCTTGGAGCCAGTGGTTCAGACGGCGTGGGCGCAGCGACAGGGCGATTCGGTCCAGCAACTAATCAACAAACTGAAGTCGCAGATCGCATTTTGGTCACATCAGACGCGACATCCAGCGTCTTAAAGCTGAGCTACAGGAGTTCCGCGTGATCCAAGGAAGATTTGGTCCTTCTCATGCAGAATTAAAAATTGTGGAACATCTAACAAAACTTTATCATAGAGAAGAAATCCTTTGGAGACAACGGGCCAGGTTGGAGTGGCCTATGCATGGCGACAAGAACACTTATTTCTTTCATCTCCGGGCAAGCAGAAGAAGGAGGAAGAATCAGATTAAATCGCTGCAAAGGCCGAATGGACAACTTACTGACAATCTGGTGGAGATGGAAGCTATGGCAACCAATTTTTACCAAAATCTGTATACATCCGAGGGAGTCCATGACATGGATCAGGTGCTTGATACAGTTCCTGTCAAAGTAACAGAAGCGATGAACGAGATGCTTAATGCACCATACAGTCAACAAGAAGTGAAGGATGCTTTGTTCCAGATGTTCCTAATTAAGTCTCCGGGTCCTGATGGCTTTCCGGCGCATTTTTTTCAACATCATTGGGATACCTGGGGGAAGATGTGACGACGGCCATCCTGAGAATTGTTGAGGGGACAGAATCGGCCGAGTGCATAAATGACACCATCTTGGTACTCATCCCCAAGGTAAAAACCCAACCCTCCTAGCTCAATTCCGTCCCATCAGTTTGTGTAATGTTTTGTACAAGATAGCTTCAAAGGTGATATCTAATAGATTGAAACAAGTTCTCCCTGATATAGTCTCAGAAGAATAGTCAGCTTTTGTGCCTGGCAGGCTGATTACAGATAACATCACCACAGCATATGAGTGCTTGCATTTCATGAAGAGGAATAAAGCAAAGAAACACCAGTCATGTGCTCTCAAGCTTGATATGATGAAAGCTTACGATAGGGTTGAGTGGCCTTATTTAAGAGCAATAATGTTGAAGTTGGGCTTTACTGAGAGGTGGGTGAATATAGTTATGAGTATGGTCACCACAGTAAAATTCTCTGTTTTGTTCAATGGGAAGAAGTTGCAACAGTTTATCCCTTCGAGAGGTATCAAACAAGGGGACCCTATTTCTCCATACTTGTTCTAGCTAGCAGCAGAGGGCCTTTCGTGCCTCCTAAAATCAAAAAGTGAGTCATCCAACTTGCATGGTCTACAGGTAGCTCCCTTGGCGCCACCAGTGAACCATCTCTTATTTGCTGATGACAGCCTGCTATTTTTCAAGGCAAACGGTGTGGGGGCCAACGAGGTCTACCAGGTTCTGGACACTTACTGTCAAGCAACTGGACAATGCATCAATTACTCAAAGTCCTCAGTGTATTTCAGCAAAGGGTTTCCGGATGCAGTCAGACAAGAGATTAAGGACACACTTAACATCCCTAATGAAACTCTAAATGAGAAGTATTTGGGGATGCCCTCAGATATTGGCAACTCAAAAAACGATGCTTTCAAGTATCTCAAAGACCGTTTGTGGAGCAAGGTGCAGGCCTGGATTGAGCAGACTATGTCCATGGCAGGGAAGGAGGTTCCGGTGAAGGCGGTGGCCCAGTAGTCCCGGTCTTCTCTATGTCGTGTTTCAAGCTACCTAGAGGGCTGTGTGAACACCTTAATATGCTTATCAGAAAATTTTGGTGGGGAAGCAAAGAGGGAAAAAGAAAACCCCACTGGGTTTCATGGAAATCTATGACCCAGCCCAAAAGCATGGGTGGCTTGGGATTCAAGGATTTCGAGTTATTCAACTTAGCTATGCTGGCCCGCCAGGCTTGGCGTCTCTTACAGAATCCCGAGTCCCTAAGTGCAAGAATTCTGAAGAGCGTCTATTACCCAAACAAAGATTTTCGGTTGCCGATCTGGGGGGCCATCCAAGTCAAGTTTGGAGAGCGCTTTTAGAAGGAAGGGATACCCTAAAACTTGGTCTGATCAAGAGAATTGGTAATGGAGCCACTACGGCGATATGGACACAAAACTGGTTACCCGGAGACGAACAGAAACAACCTTATGGATGTCTGATGGCCAACCCACCAGCGCTGGTGTCTGAGTTGATATTGAGCAACTCTGCTTCATGGAATAAACAGTTGGTTCAGGCGACGTTCCTGCCGATGGATGCTCAAGTGATACTGGGGATCCCGCTGTGTACCCGTAATCTCCCAGACTTTTGGGCTTGGCATCACGAAAAACATGGCAATTTCACGGTGAAGTCTGCTTACAACATGCTGGTTGCGACGAGAACTCATGGAGAAGCATGGCTTGAAGAGGGACCATGGCCGTCTAGTACAAGGTCAGAGGAGGGAGCTTGGAAAACCCTATGGAAAATGGAGGTCCCCGAAAAAGTGCGCATGTTCTTATGGCGGCTTGCCAAACATTCACTTCCGACGAACGACGTGCGTGCTCACCGGCACATGGCTGACTCTCCACAGTGCGGACTGTGTGGTGCACGGGATTCATGGCGTCACTCACTGGTAGAATGCACCTCGTCAAGAAGCGTATGGGCACTTATAGGGGAAGAGATCACACATACCACTACTGAGCCTAAGGCGAAACAGTGGCTTTTCACACTGATGGACTCATTCTCTCACGATGATTTTGTCCTCGTGGCGGTGACACTGTGGTCAATTTGGCATGCAAGACGCAAGGCCATCCACGAGTCAATTTTCCAGAGCCCCCATGCTACACATGGTTTCATCACGAGCTTCATTACTGAGCTGGGAGCCCTCAAAGGCAATAAGGAGCAAACAAGGACGAGCCGGACGTTTCCGGTGCAAAGAATCACGCAACCAAAGAAGCCACCCCAAGGTTACTGCAAAATACATGTGGACGCTGGAGTTCGAGGGAGAACAGGAGGTTCTGCAGTGGCAATATGCAGGGACGAAGGGGGAAATTTTCTCGGTAGCTCGGCGCTGGTGATTGAAGGAGTCACGGATCCAGCTACCTTGGAAGCAATGGCGTGTCGGGAGGCTCTAGCCCTCGCCGAAGATCTGGGTATCCACCAGTTTATAGTGGCGTCGGACTGCCAACAGGTGGTCTCCGATATTACAAGGAGAACCCGAGGACAATATGGAGCTACCATTAGTGAGATTAATCTGAAAGTTTCTCTTTTTCAATGTTCTTTATTTTTGAGAGTCGTGCTGTTAATTATGAAGCACATAGATTAGCTAAGTTTTGTTTGAGCAGGGGCCCAGGTCGCCATGTATGGCTTGGCACTCCACATGACCCCAGATATGTCCCACTTCTTGTGGAATTCCATGAATAAAATTGGTTTTCCACCCTAAAAAAAACCTAGAAATTTCCCAAACTGCATCGAGCACCCGATCCCAATCTGAGCTCCCAACGGTAATATCTCCGCGCCGCACCGCGTTGCCGACCGACCGACCGACCCGTCGCCCTGCGCACCCGGTCCGCATCAAGCCCCAACCCACCACCACCAGCTCCACTCCCCTCCGGTTTCCGCCGCCCGCCCAAGCCGCCTCCGGCAAGGACCTGGCCGGCGCCACCGCCCCTTCCCCGGCGGCCCGCCCACGGCCAGGCGCGCCCTGTCCTCCCTCCCCGCGCTCTGGCCGTGGCCCACCGGTGTGCTCCTCCTCCCTTCGTCCGGGGCCCCTGGTCGTGCCTCCCGCCTCGCCTCGCCTCCTCGCGCCTGGTTTGGATTCGCTCGTCCTCGAATCGCCGCCCGTTTAGGTTTAGAATCACGCAAGATTTGGTTTCTGCTCGTGCTCAATCGTCCGTTTGGGATTGCGCCTGGTTTGATTTTGCTCGTCCTCGCCGTCGCCCGTTTGGGGTCTCGTCCGGTTCGATTTTGCTTGTCGCCTTCGTCCGTTTAGAGTTGCCGTCCGGTTCGATTTTGCTCGTCCTCGCCGTTGTCTGTGTGGAGTAGCGTCCGATTCGATTATGCTCGTCTTCGTCGTCGTCCATGTAGAGTCGCGTCCGGTTCGATTTCGCCCGTCCTCGCCCGTTGTCCCGATGCGCTCGCGTGTTCTTGGTCCGCCTCGCCTCGTCGGGGGTCTCCATCTCGTTTGCGAACCAGCAATTCTTTCTTTCTGCGTGCGATTCTGTTATCCGAGAGGCACTCCGGGTCCTGGGTTCCGTGTTCGCGTCGGTTGCAGGAACGAACGAGGTCTAGTTTCGAAATTGGATTACGGCCGGAGACGGGGAGCGATGTTCGTTTATCGTGCTAGTTCAGACCGGTTCCTCGGTTACGTCACCTGCGTTGCTCTCTTGTGATACTCTGTCAATTCTTGGCCCTCTGTCAGTTCTTGTTGGCCCTCTGTCAATTCTTGAGTTCTTGTTGTACCGGTTAGGCCTTTGGCGTGTGTGCTCTCATCTTAGATGGGGTGATTCCTTAGTTCTGATGGTGTTGACTGTTTATGTTCTTTCCAATTTGTTTCTTTTTTATCATGCTTTGCTTTGTTTTGCCTGCTGCTTAACTAATTGAACACTTGCTGCTGCTACTGTTGGACAAAGGTTCCTTCTTTTCTTCCTGATGTTGCTATTAGTTCTAGATGAGCTGCTGCTAGTTAGTTCCCCTTAGACTACATTCTATATTGAATAGCATAACTCAAGAATTTTGTCATTGCACACTGGGCATATATATATTTCTGTTGTGAGCATAACTCCAGAATTTATTTATCCATGAAAGCACGTTCATCACATGTTTATGCGCATGTTTATTTATCCATGAATTCTGTCGTGTCCCTTTCCTTTGGACAAAAATTTCAACAAACCTATAACGTGGACATGTGCTGCTTGTTTTCATGTGATGATGGTGATCTAGTTGACTAGCCCAACTCTTATGCTCTGACATTTGTTAATCCCCAGTTAGTGTGCTTGAAAAATTATTGCTTGTCATGTTAAATTTTATGGCATCAACTCGGTATTGTGATTAGTGACCTAGTACTCCGTATTTGTTTAGTGTAGACAGCTAACTTCTTTTTTCTTATTTTTTTAGTGATATGCGTGTTTTGCTATGTCTTATTTTTGATAGTATATTCATGTCCAGTCACTGGAATAATGCTTTTCTTGATTTTCCTAGACTTTGTGACAATTAATTTATAGTGCGATCATTGAGTTTCTGACATCCTATTGCATAAAATTCTGTTGTAATATTTGTTGGATCATTGAGTAGTTAATATTGATTATGAGCTTGTTGGATCATTGAACTTCTGCGTGCACTTCTGTTATCTGAGAGACACCCACGATCCTGCATTTCGTGTTTGCGGCGGAGCGATGAACGATTACGTTTTGCGTTCCTGCGTTTTGTGTTCGCCGTCTGGTTTTGAATTTGGATTACGGAGACGGGGAGAGGCCAGAGTAAGGTCAGTTTCAGATCGGTTTCGTCGCTGCGTTGATCGTCGGCGATTTCCAGACCTCAAACGCATGCGCCCTTGTGATACTCTAATTTGGCTCGTGGTCGTTACGGTTGTTCTTACGTTCTTGAATAACCCCATCTTATTCGCAGAGATGGTGTGATTCGTTATGGTTCTTCTGATGGCTGCTTATGTTCTTTCGAATTGGGTTCTTCTTGTAACTAGTAAGTTTGCACGTGCAACACACGCCTCAACAAATATAAATGTTAACAACCACTCTAAATGTTAATAACCACTGCAATAACAAACAATTGTGCGCACAATATTGAAGCAGTACTATCTCAAATACATCACACGCACTAAAATATTAGAAATATTTTTCAACAACTTTTTTTGATTGATACAAATGCTCCAATAACATAGATCTATTCAAGTCCAAGAAGAACAGTGATGAACACTAATGTTGTCATTATTCTAATCACAACATCCATTTGAACAATTTGATGCTTATACAGAAAACAAACAAGTATAACATGGTTCTTTATCAGAACCAAAATTATTCCTTCAAAAGATGATGACAATTGTCACTGATAAATAGATAGGGGCTATCAACCAAGCACCAAAATTTGGTTGACTGACCGCAAAGCTAAAAGTTAACTCAATTTATAGCAGGGGGCTCTTGCAGCGCTATTTGTTCATACTATCTGGTGGAAGTATGAACATATGAAGCTACAAAGCAAATAAAAATCTCAACAGTAAACCTCTCTTCGAAACAAATGATCATAGTCCTCAATGTAGTAGGAAAGCAATGGAGCAGAATTTCTGGATACCGACTGCAGGGCAGGTGTACTGAATGTAGTAGCCCAGGGGAGAGCTACATACATCAGGGAGGACCTACTACAGATAATAATTCTTACGACCCATGGATTCCAAAGCACCTAAAATTCTGGAGTGCAGAAAACAAAATTAATAGTTAGAAACAATGAAGTACAGAACAAATTGCAAGTTTAAAAATCCAGTATATCTTCCCATGTCCCCCTTTCACCAGTCGAATCATGTGGAATATAATGAAAAGGGAACTACTTTTATATGTTCTTATTAACATTATTACCCAGAAATTTCCTTTGGAGCTCAGCCTCCATGGAGGCCTCCAAATTCAAATTTCAAATTTCATCACAATTCATATTTTTACATTTCTGAAATTTCTGAAAAAAATTACAGATATACATGAAGGCATAACACACGTGTGTAAATTTTCAGTATGCAATGCTGATAAATTAAGGCTAATGTAAAAATATATAGGGTACTTAAGTCCTTGTACAGAAAAAAGAATAAGACATACGCAGTTTGTAGAACATGCTATGTATATTTTTATGGTAAAGAAGACACTCCACTACCGTTATCACTTACCAATGTGTACATCTTCTTTTCTCTCACAAACCCAGAAGCAGCAAAGTAAGTACAGTACCACCAAAGACATTTATGTAAAAAGAGTTATTAGCACAAAAAATCCACTATAAACCGAACATCTTAAATTTTATCAAGATATCTCAATGTAGTAGCCAAGGGGTCCTTTTTCGTCTTAAAATGAGCTTCGTAACACTAACAAGCAGTAAACAAAGCCATTTAGATTTGTCGCTAAACAAGTAAAAGTAGCATGTGATACCCGCACACAAAATTTATGTACTTGGAATTTTCATTACTATCTCATACATTGTCACCATTGAATGGATCTAGATGACAGATAATCAAATCAGACTAAAATCTAAGAATGTTAGCTCCATGCTGCTACCGGTGGGTTCAAGCATCAAGTGCTTTCACGGCAGTTTCTGAGCTCAAACTTCCCAACATGGTCAACGCCAAAGGAACAAGTATCGAGGTGCCCACCATTACAATTTATATGGAAAAATATACCGAGATACAGAAAGCAAGATGCAAGCCTATGCAAGCAACCCTTTCCCAGAGTGGGTCTCTCTCCTGAGTTGAACAATTATTCACAGCATCTAATTATAGTGAAAGAGGCTCCCGATGTTGTAATCAAATGCTTTATTGGGGGTTCCTTGAACCCATGTCTTAGCATCTTGGTATTGAATATAGGTTCATACTAACCAGAAGACAACTATCAAGAATATATGTAGGATAACATGTTGCCACCAATCTAACCTCTATCATCAGAGATAGTGGAGATAAATTGTAAGAGCTCAGACCTTCCCACTTTCAATGGCAGTTTTAAGATCTCCAGGAATGGGGGAGGTGTAACCTCGGGGACAGGCGGAATTTTTCCTTCCTCGACCTGCAAAAAATATATGAACCCCAGACTTTGATTCCCACTAACACATTCCCAAAAAAAAAACTTGCAAAAGACATCAGCCGTGATGTAGCAGCTTCTGAAATCCTTAATCCTTTCAAGAGCTTCAAATGGAGTAGGAACAACAGCCCCAGCATCCCTTGGTGCCTGATTCTTGGCTTGTGCAGATTCCAACTCACCACCACTCATTGCACCCTGTTATACCAAAAAATAAATAAACCACATGTGCGCATACTTGTTCAGCTCACCAGAACTCGAAGAAAATTTGTTTACAACTCACAACATGGCAAAATTGGACTCAAATTTCAACAGACGTGCACACGTCCCACTAACCCAAGCAACAGCAGGTTTCTCGACCAATCCTTGTTTCACGGATTCGGAGTCAATACTCATCACTTCCTCCAAGCTCCCCAAGAACTCCCGTCATTTTTAACCTAAAGCCAACAAATAAGGTCAAACTAAATTTCCAGGACTCGATCAAACTAAAGTATCTTAACAGGTCCATGTAACTGAAGCAACCCAGTTGGCATTACCTCAAACAGTTTATGTGAAACGTAATGCGGGATCAGCAGCAACAGAACATGGGCGTGTATGGCGTGGGAGGATGACTGCCGATGTGTGGTATTCACCACCTTCTTCCTCCTCTCCGGCACTTGGATCCCCTCTACGGCGGACCTCTCCGCCTCAAGGCCCTTGTGCTGCACCTGGGCGCGCTCGCGACAGTACTGCTCCTTGTCGGTGAGCGCCCGGTCGAGCAGCGAGAGCAGCCTGCTCCCCGCGCCCCCACCGGGCCCGGGGACGGTTGAGGCGACTGCCTCCTTCGAGGCGAGCGTCCGGAAGCGTGAGGCTGTGCGGGGGGGCGGGAGATGAGGCGGTGATGGGTGAGGCGGAGCGGGGCGAGGGAGAAAAGAGAGTTGGCGGTCGTCCTTTCCGCCATCTGCCGCGCACTTGGGAAATAAGGGAGAGATGCCTCCGTCGCGTGGGGAGGCGGCGGCGACGATCGGCGGCGACGATGCGCGATGGGCCGTGGGGAGAGGTCTGCGGGAGGGACTGAGGGGAGGGAGCATTTTTTTCTTCTGGAGAAAGAGGTCGATAGAAAAAAAAGGAAAACTTCGGTTGTTAAGGATATTCTGTCACGCACTAACTGCATTCCGCAAATCAGGGAAGGGCCGTGCGGATTAGAGGGACGCGAGCGCGGACAATTGGCAGACCAGGGCGTCTGCTTGGCAGAACATTTGATCTAAGACGTTGATTTGGGTGGCAGACTATTGATCTAATACGGACAGTCGGATGCGTTTAAGTTGGTTTGATCCAAAGGTTCTGGTTATCCCGTGTACAGTTTGTTGTGTGGCTTTAGAGGAGTTTATGTTTGCTCTTTTAATAGTAGTAGAGATGCTTTGCCTATGTTCCCAATGTCTGTCTTTCCATATATGGGGATGCGTTCAGAGGTGCAAACCATGTAGGCCGTGGTGTGTTTATACTATCTATGGTGTGTTCTACACTATCTGATGTGGAACGTAGAAATATTGATATCACTTCTGTGCTAGTATACTAGATATGGTGTGTTTCATCCAAGTTAACCACATCTCTTACAAATTTTCCTTGGAGTGATTGATGTCTTGACGAATATAGTCATTTATGCTAACTTGGTATTGGTAGTTCCTGAGGTAACACACCAGTACTTGTTTAGTGCAGACAATTGACTATTCTTTTTTCTGAACTTTTTTGTGATATGTGTGTTATGTGGATATCATATTCTAATGCTTTTCTAAGTATTCAAGGTACAGACTTGTGGATCTACATGTCACATTTGCTCTTTATTGGGTTGCTAAGGACACTGAACAGTTTGGCTGGGCCACTGCATGGCCTGGCTAATCAGGTACACTTGATTTTATGTGTAGTTGATGTTCTCTGCCACATCATGCTCAATTTGTGCTTCCCAAATGGATCTCCTGGAACAAATTGTTTGTAATAAATGAACAAATTGCAGAACTTGTGGCTATGCTATTTACCCACTTGCTTTTGCACATGATGTTAAGAAGAAGAAAAACATACACCTTGTTATTTTAAAATGCTGTATTTACTGTTTTGATGCGCATAAACTGAGAATAGTCACCATATACTGCAGGAAGTGTTGCTATGAATCAAATCTATAATGAAACAGACTGGGAGTAACATCACAACCGACCAACTTAAAGAATATGTATGGAAGACACTGAAGAGTGGAAAGGTAGCTTATCTCAAATCGAGTTATATCTATTCAATTATCAAGCACTAATTATTGCTCAAGGACTATAGTTTTATAAATACCTCGTGATCTTGTTTGCGAGTAGAGAAAATAATGCAATATAGGGAATTACAGTTGCCACTCATTTTATGCTCACATGGGTTGCATTGTAGAAACCTAAATATCTATGTATACCTTCGTGCATCATGTCCCTCTTATGCACCGCATTTCAGAAATCTAAATATCTATGTCTTCTTTTGTGTTACTGTTTGGTAGTTCCTGTTGAAGTTGCAATTTATAATGTCTTGTGGGATTAAACTTTGTTAAGCTGCTGAAAACAGACACCGAAATTAGCCATTAATGAGCAGTATGATTTCTATTTATTGCAACCATGTCAAAAGGTCTTAGCTATTCATATTTCTAGGTATTAGCTACCATGAAAAGTAAACAAAGAATAAGTGTGCTCATTTTAATTTTATAATCCCTCCCCAGACCCCACCTTGTGTGGGACTTCTATGCACTGGGTCTGTCACCTAGTATTGAAAGATTATGTAGACTGCTTGTCATCTTGTGGAAGAAAATCATCCAGTGAATTTACTGGTATTCCAGTGTCTTCATGTAAATCTCATAGAGAATGTTTATCTCTAGATTTGTTTCACTACCACAAATCACTGACATAAATTTGTTTCTGTGGGCTTTGTAACTTCTCACTATATCTTTGGTGACTTGGTAATTGACCTTGTTGTTATTATGTATCACTCCATAAACTAATAAGAGCGTTTAGAACACTCTGTAAACTAATATTAAGTAGTAGTGTTCTAAACGCTCTTATATTAGTTTACGGAGGGAGTAAAAAAGTGTTGCAACATTCTTGATCTATAACCATGCTGGCTATCTATATGCAGGTTGTAGTGATTAGAGAGAAGCTTGCAGAACTGTGTGAATCCGAACAACAATGGTTGAGAGCAGCACAAATGCTTAGTGGCATTGACTTGGACTCAGGAATCAGGTTGAAACAAGCTTTTGTCTCTCTTTACGTGTCACTGGATTTTGTAAGTCCGGGAAATCTGACCATCTTCTTAAAAACCAGGATGCTTGATGACACGAACAAATTATCCAAGTGCGTCCAGATTGAACGACTCTATTTGGAGGTCAGTCTTGTTTTTAACCTTTGTCGTCATTGCATTGTCAGCTAGACTAATGTAGTTCTTAATTTTGTAGGATGATGATGCAGTGAATGCTGAAGCTTTTATCAACAAAGCCTCGTTTTTGGTCACAAACAGCAAGCAGGAAGTTCTGAAATTACAATAAAAGGTTTGTTGGTTCAGAAACAGTTAATAATCTATCTGTGTACAACTAAGGATTAAAATTTAGTTCCCTTCTTATATCTCTTGTAGGTCTGCTATGCGAGTAAAATCTTGGAAGCTTCAATTCGATACTATGGTATCTGAGCAACGCCAAACTGGGGATGAGTAAGGCTTACTCCATTCAGTTGTAGATTTGTTTCTCTCTTCTGCAATTTACTCCTTTTTAATGTTCTGTCTTGTATGGTTCTTTGTTTTACCTTGCCGGTGTAGTGGCTGTATGTAATAAATTACCCTACTTGATGCTCATGTTTAAGTACTGCAGTGGTTATTAGCAAGTCGTGTTTGGAACTGATATTGTCTCCATATTTTATTCTCAAAAATCTTGATGGAACATGTTTCTTGCTGCTGCTATAACATGCACAATATTGGCTGGTGCTGGCCCACAACGCTCTCGTGTTATTGCTACATTGTACAAGGTATTGGCTCTTAGTTCATCTTAGTGTCCTGTGATCTCATACCTTCTTTATTCAGCTTATTATCATTGATTGCTACAGTAACTTGTAACCATTATTATCGTATTGTCTCTTGATCCTGTTTTGCCAATTAGAAACCATCAATGCTATGCGGCTTTATGGAGTCGCGCCATTTACTTAGAATTTTAATCTCACTGGGTTAAGTTGTTACCACCTCCATCGCATGCATGCCCATTCTGAGATTTAACATTGACTATTGTTTATGAGTTTATGGGAAATTTGCACTATTAAAGTATTCTAGTTGAATGCTGAACAAGAGATCTAAGATAGAGATCTAAGGTTGCTTTTCACTGTTGATCTTATTTGAACTTACAAGCAAAAAATATAAATTACTGATGTCTGGTTGCATCCATAGGTTGTTCCTGGCTATGGTCATGGAGTTCTACGTAATACAGACCCAAGATACTCGTGCCAAAGGGGGTTCACATTGAAATATTTACCCGACCCAAGATACTCGTGCCGAAGGGAGTTCACATTGAAATATTTACCCGAGGACCCACTTTTCCAACTGGTTAGTTAGAATCCTTCATCTAACTGCATGGTTTCTCTTCGGTTCGACAGTCTCAGTGGAACATATATTATTCCCTTTGAGGAATGAAGATCTGAATCACCCTCACCCCTCTAGAGAAATTAATTTACTCATTCAAGTTCTAGAATTTCTTTATAGTTTTCTGGGTTTACTTCAGTTTTGCATCTATTAGCTTTCTCTTTGTGCCCCTATCTATCCTTGTTTCTTGTGTGGAAGCGCTCCATTTTGTGTGTGTGACTGTGTGTGGCTTGACTTTGTGTGTGTGGCTTGATTATGTGTGTGGCTTGATTGTGTGTGTGGCTTGACTGTGTGAATGGGCTTGACTGTGTGTGTGAGATTGTGTGTGGCTTGACTGTGTGTGTATGGCTTGACTATGTGTGTGACTGTGTGTGAATATTGCATTTGCTTGACGGTGTGGTTTGTATAACTTGTGTTGGTTTGTATAACTTGTGTTTTATATGTCAGGATTGATTGTTGTTTGTTGAATTTGAACAGATCTAACACTATTCTTTTTTCTAAACTTTTTTGTGATTATGTCTTATGTGGATACCATACTCTTTTTTGTATTATTGTTGTCCAGTCACTGGAATAACGCTTTTCTAAGTATTTAAGGTACATCCATGTAGATCTAGACATGATGTTGATGGGTTGGTTTGCATACAATGCAGGTATATTTACGTTCTTTACATTTTGCGACAGTCCCAAAACTTTTATTTAGCCAAATTTTGCTACTTCTGCTTTTAGATGCGCTGTATTCATAACTACCTATTGGCATCAGATATTTGTGCTCAAAAAATGCAGTATGGACCAACAAAATGGTCTCATTGCAAGGTGGACTTATAGGCAAGAAATGTCAAAAGAGGTACTCTTTTGATTGTTTTATTTTTATGGTTTATGGATTGTATTTTGCATTTCCCCCTTTGTGCAAGACAAACAGGGAAAATTTACTAATCTAGAAATACACTGGTTATGTGAAGAGCTGATTGGTAAATATGAAGCTGATTTTGAATTCATACATACAGAGAGAAGCTTGGACTATTGAGGAGGAACATGCACTGATTAATGCCCATCGGGTATATGGGAATAGATGGGCAGAAATAGCAAAAGTTCTTCCTAGAAGGTACCGTCAAAAAACTTGCATCTTATTGGGATAATGTAGCCTAGCCTTGGCCCTCTTTGTTACCAGATTCCTAGCCTTTTCACTTCCTCATTCTTTCCTGCACATCATAACGTGTACCACACATTTGAACATTGCAGGAATCGGGTACTTCTATTTGTTCTTAGGTTCTTCTCACCTATAGCTAAAGTCAGAGACGACAAAACCAAGTGGATTATTGGAGTTACAAGATACACAAAATCATCGGTAAGTTTCTATCCTTTCAAATGGCCGGATTATGAATTTTGATCAGTTTGTCTGACTTGTTTTAAACTGAATCCTTGATTCCTTGATAACTTTGATCATAAACTGATTCCCAAGTATTTTTGACTCATATGATGCTTATTACATCACAGGTCATCTAAATTTTCTTTTCTAATATGACTGTTGGTGTTGCTCATGAGGTAAGCTACTTTTCTTGCTTTCAAAAATAAATCATTTACATTGTGGTCACTCACATTTTAAGTTGCTCATGCCATTTCAGGCTAGTCACCGGCTTGGAAGCGATGAGAGGCAGTCACTGTTGTCCACTTGAAACGTATAATTTTTTAGGTATGAATGGCTTACCTTAGCCAGATTTTCTATAAGAATTTTGCTCATGTTACATGCCTTGCTTTCTCTAGTAAGTAGAACAAGAACACATTTAACTTTTCTTTTCTGTTCATAGTCCTACAAACTTGTGGGTAGTGTTGAAGATAATCGCTTAATCATCCTAATCAACCTCTAATCGTTTTCAGGAACGAAGATCTGAATCACCCTCACGCCTCGAGAGAAATCAGTTTAGTCATTCAGGTTCTGGTATTTCTTTATAACTTTCTGAGTTTACTTCGGTCTTTCATGTATTTGCTTTCTGTTTGTGCCCCTATCTATTTCTGTTTCTTGTGTGTAAGCGCTCCATTCTGTGTGTGTCTGACTTTGTGTGGCTTGACTCTCTTGTGTGTGTGGCTTGACTGTCTGTGTGTGTTTGACTGTGTGTGAATATTGCATTTGATTGTGATGCGTTACTGTGTGTTTGACTCTGTGTGTGATTGTGTGAATATTGTGCATTTGACTGTGATGTGTGACTGTGTGAGTATTGTATTTTGACAATGACTGTGTGTGGCTTGACTGTGTGTGTGGCTTGTCTGCTTTGCTGAATGATTGGTTGTTGTGGCTTAACACTGCCTCTGCCGGTCCCAAGCCCGGATGTGAAAATGTGGAGGGAGTCTGTTTCTTGTGTGCAAGTGCTACATTGTGTGTGACTGCGTGTGTGATGTGTCCGTATCTATGTCTGTTTCTTTTGTCTTGATTGTGTGCAAGTGCTTGATTGGGTGTGTGCTTGTGTGACCATGCGTGTATTGCATTTGCTTGACGGTGTGGTTTGTATAACTTGTGTTTTATATGTCAGGATTGATTGTTGTTTGTTGAATTTGAACAGATCTAACACTATTCTTTTTTCTAAACTTTTTTGTGATTATGTCTTATGTGGATACCATACTCTTTTTTGTATTATTGTTGTCCAACACCGGAATAACGCTTTTCTAAGTATTTAAGGTACAGCCATGTAGATCTAGACATGATGTCGATGGGTTGGGTTGGGTTTGCATACAATGCAGTTATATTTACGTTTATTTACATTTTATTATTGTTGTCCCAAAACTTTTATTTAGCCAAATTTTGCTACTTGCTTTTAGATGCTACAGATCCATAACTACCTATTGGCACCGATATTTGTGCTCAAAATGCAGTATGGACCAACAAAATGGTCTCATTGCAAGGTGGACATATTGGGAAGAAATGTCAAGAGAGGTACTCTTTTGATTGTTCTATTTTTATGGTTTATGGGTTGTATTTTGCATTTCCCCCTTTGTGCAAGACAAACAGGGAATGTTTACTAATCTAGAAACAACACTGGTTATGTGAAGAGCTGATTGGTAAATATGAAGCTGATTTTGAATTCATACATACAGAGAGAAGCTTGGACTATTGAGGAGGAACATGCACTGATTAATGCCCATCGGGTATATGGGAATAGATGGGCAGAAATAGCAAAAGTTCTTCCTAGAAGGTACCGTCAAACAACTTGCATCTTATTGGGATAATGTAGCCTAGCCTTGGCCCTCTTTGTTACCAGATTCCTAGCCCCTTTCACTTCCTCATTCTTTCCTGCACATCATAACGTGTACCACACATTTGAACATTGCAGGAATCGGGTACTTCTATTTGTTCTTAGGTTCTTCTCACCTATAGCTAAAGTCAAAGAAGACAAAACCAAGTGGATTATTGGAGTTACAAGATACACAAAATCATCGGTAAGTTTCTATCCTTTCAAATGGCCGGATTATGAATTTTGATCAGTTTGTCTGACTTGTTTTAAACTGAATCCTTGATTCCTTGATAACTTTGATCATAAACTGATTCCCAAGTATTTTTGACTCATATGATGCTTATTACATCACAGGTCATCTAAATCTTCTTTTCTAATATGACTGTTGGTGCTGCTCATGAGGTAAGCTACTTTTCTTGCTTTCAAGAATAAATCATTTACATTGTGGTCACTCACATTTTAAGTTGCTCATGCCATTTCAGGCTAGTCACCGGCTTGGAAGCGATGAGAGGCAATCACTGTTGTCCACTTGAAACGTATAATTTTTTAGGTATGAATGGCTTACCTTAGCCAGATTTTCTATAAGAATTTTGCTCATGTTACATGCCTTGCTTTCTCTAGTAAGTAGAACAAGAACACATTTAACTTTTCTTTTCTGTTCATAGTCCTACAAACTTGTGGGTAGTGTTGAAGATAATCGCTTAATCAACCTAATCAACCTCTAATCGTTTTCAGGAACGAAGATCTGAATCACCCTCACGCCTCGAGAGAAATCAGTTTAGTCATTCAGGTTCTGGTATTTCTTTATAACTTTCTGAGTTTACTTCGGTCTTTCATGTATTTGCTTTCTGTTTGTGCCCCTATCTATTTCTGTTTCTTGTGTGCAAGCGCTCCATTCTGTGTGTCTGACTTTGTGTGGCTTCACTCTCTTGTGTGTGTGGCTTGACTGTCTGTGTGTGTTTGACTGTGTGTTTGACTGTGTGTGAATATTGCATTTGATTGTGATGCGTTACTGTGTGTTTGACTCTGTATGTGTAATTGTGTGAATATTGTGCATTTGACTGTGATGTGTGACTGTGTGAGTATTGTATTTTGACAATGATTGTGTGTGGCTTTTCTACTTTGCTGAATGATTGGTTGTTGTGGCTTAACACTGCCTCTGCCGGTCCCAAGCCCGGATGTGAAAATGTGGAGGGAGTCTGTTTCTTGTGTGCAAGTGCTACATTGTGTGTGTGACTGCGTGTGTGATGTGTCCGTATCTATGTCTGCTTCTTTTGTCTTGATTGTGTGCAAGTGCTTGATTGGGTGTGTGCTTGTGTGACCATGCGTGTATTGCATTTGCTTGACGGTGTGATTTGTATAACTTGTGTTTTATATGTCAGGATTGATTGTTGTTTGTTGAATTTGAACAGATCTAACACTATTCTTTTTTCTAAACTTTTTTGTGATTATGTCTTATGTGGATACCATACTCTTTTTTGTATTATTGTTGTCCGGTCACTGGAATAACGCTTTTCTAAGTATTTAAGGTACAGCCATGTAGATCTAGACATGATGCTGATGGGTTGGATTTGCATACAATGCAGGTATATTTACGTTCTTTACATTTTGCGACAGTCCCAAAACTTTTATTTAGCCAAATTTTGCTATTTCTGTTTTTAGATGCGCTGTATCCATAACTACCTATTGGCACCTGATATTTGTGCTCAAAAAATGCAGTATGGACCAACAAAATGGTCTCATTGCAAGGTGGACATATAGGCAAGAAATGTCAAGAGAGGTACTCTTTTGATTGTTTTATTTTTATGGTTTATGGGTTGTATTTTGCATTTCCTCCTTTGTGCAAGACAAACAGGGAAAGTTTACTAATCTAGAAACACACTGGTTATGTGAAGAGCTGATTGGTAAATATGAAGCTGATTTTGAATTCATACATACAGAGAGAAGCTTGGACTATTGAGGAGGAACATGCACTGATTAATGCCCATCGGGTATATGGGAATAGATGGGCAAAAATAGCAAAAGTTCTTCCTAGAAGGTACCATCAAACAACTTGCATCTTATTGGGATAATGTAGCCTAGCCTTGGCCCTCTTTGTTACCAGATTCCTAGCCCCTTTCACTTCCTCATTCTTTCCTGCACATCATAACGTGTACCACACATTTGAACATTGCAGGAATCGGGTACTTCTATTTGTTCTTAGGTTCTTCTCACCTATAGCTAAAGTCAGAGACGACAAAACCAAGTGGATTATTGGAGTTACAAGATACACAAAATCATCGGTAAGTTTCTATCCTTTCAAATGGCCGGATTATGAATTTTGATCAGTTTGTCTCGACTTGTTTTAAACTGAATCCTTGATTCCTTGATAACTTTGATCATAAACTGATTCCCAAGTATTTTTGACTCATATGATGCTTATTACATCACAGGTCATCTAAATCTTCTTTTCTAATATGACTGTTGGTGCTGCTCATGAGGTAAGCTACTTTTCTTGCTTTCAAGAATAAATCATTTCCATTGTAGTCACTCACATTTTAAGTTGCTCATGCCATTTCAGGCTAGTCACCGGCTTGAAAGCGATGAGAGGCAATCACTGTTGTCCACTTGAAACGTATAATTTTTTAGGTATGAGTGGCTTACCTTAGCCAGATTTTCTATAAGAATTTTGCTCATGTTACATGCCTTGCTTTCTCTAGTAAGTAGAACAAGAACACATTTAACTTTTCTTTTCTGTTCATAGTCCTACAAACTTGTGGGTAGTGTTGAAGATAATCGCTTAATCAACCTAATCAACCTCTAATCGGTTTCAGGAACGAAGATCTGAATCACCCTCACGCCTCGAGAGAAATTAGTTTAGTCATTCAGGTTCTGGTATTTCTTTATAACTTTCTGAGTTTACTTCGGTCTTTCATGTATTTGCTTTCTGTTTGTGCCCCTATCTATTTCTGTTTCTTGTGTGCAAGCGCTCCATTCTGTGTGTGTCTGACTTTGTGTGGCTTGACTCTCTTGTGTGTGTGGCTTGACTGTCTGTGTGTGTCACTGTGTGTTTGTGTGTGAATATTGCATTTGATTGTGATGCGTTACTGTGTGTTTGACTCTGTGTGTGTGATTGTGTGAATATTGTGCATTTGACTGTGATGTGTGACTGTGTGAGTATTGTATTTTGACAATGACTGTGTGTGGCTTGACTGTGTGTGTGGCTTGTCTGCTTTGCTGAATGATTGGTTGTTGTGGCTTAACACTGCCTCTGTCGGTCCCAAGCCCGGATGTGAAAATGTGGAGGGAGTCTGTTTCTTGTGTGCAAGTGCTACATTGTGTGTGTGTGTGTGTGATGTGTCCGTATCTATGTCTGTTTCTTTTGTCTTGATTGTGTGCAAGTGCTTGATTGGGTGTGTGCTTGTGTGACCATGCGTGTATTGCATTTGCTTGACGGTGTGGTTTGTATAACTTGTGTTTTATATGTCAGGATTGATTGTTGTTTGTTGAATTTGAACAGATCTAACACTATTCTTTTTTCTAAACTTTTTTGTGATTATGTCTTATGTGGATACCATACTCTTTTTTGTATTATTGTTGTCCAGTCACTGGAATAACGCTTTTCTAAGTATTTAAGGTACAACCATGTAGATCTAGACATGATGCTGATGTGTGTGCTTGTGTGACCATGCATGTATTGCATTTGCTTGACGGTGTGGTTTGTATAACTTGTGTTTTATATGTCAGGATTGATTGTTGTTTGTTGAATTTGAACAGATCTAACACTATTCTTTTTTCTAAACTTTTTGTGATTATGTCTTATGTGGATACCATACTCTTTTTGTATTATTGTTGTCCGATCCACCGAATAACGCTTTTCTAAGTATTTATTGTAGATCTAGACATGATGTCGATTTGGGTTTGCATACAATGCAGGTATATTTACGTTCTTTACATTTTGTGACAGTCCCAAAACTTTTATTTAGCCAAATTTTGCTACTTCTGTTTTTAGATGCGCTGTATCCATAACTACCTATTGGCACCAGATATTTGTGCTCAAAAAATGCAGTATGGACCAACAAAATGGTCTCATTGCAAGGTGGACTTATAGGCAAGAAATGTCAAGAGAGGTACTCTTTTGATTGTTTTATTTTTATGGTTTATGGATTGTATTTTGCATTTCCCCCTTTGTGCAAGACAAACAGGGAATGTTTACTAATCTAGAAACACACTGGTTATGTGAAGAGCTGATTGGTAAATATGAAGCTGATTTTGAATTCATACATACAGAGAGAAGCTTGGACTATTGAGGAGGAACATGCACTGATTAATGCCCATCGGGTATATGGGAATAGATGGGCAGAAATAGCAAAAGTTCTTCCTAGAAGGTACCGTCAAACAACTTGCATCTTATTGGGATAATGTAGCCTAGCCTTGGCCCTCTTTGTTACCAGATTCCTAGCCCCTGCCACTTCCTCATTCTTTCCTGCACATCATAACGTGTACCACACATTTGAACATTGCAGGAATCGGGTACTTCTATTTGTTCTTAGGTTCTTCTCACCTATAGCTAAAGTCAGAGACGACAAAACCAAGTGGATTATTGGAGTTACAAGATACACAAAATCATCGGTAAGTTTCTATCCTTTCAAATGGCCGGATTATGAATTTTGATCAGTTTGTCTGACTTGTTTTAAACTGAATCCTTGATTCCTTGATAACTTTGATCATAAACTGATTCCCAAGTATTTTTGACTCATATGATGCTTATTACATGACAGGTCATCTAAATCTTCTTTTCTAATATGACTGTTGGTGCTGCTCATGAGGTAAAGCTACTTTTCTTGCTTTCAAGAATAAATCATTTACATTGTGGTCACTCACATTTTAAGTTGCTCATGTCATTTCAGGCTAGCCACCGGCTTGGAAGCGATGAGAGGCAATCACTGTTGTCAACTTGAAACGTATAATTTTTTAGGTATGAATGGCTTACCTTAGCCAGATTAAATTTTGCTCATGTTACATGCCTTGCTTTCTCTAGTAAGTAGAACAAGAACACATTTAACTTTTCTTTTCTGTTCATAGTCCTACAAACTTGTGGGTAGTGTTGAAGATAATCGCTTAATCAACCTACTCAACCTCTAATCGTTTTCAGGAACGAAGATCTGAATCACCCTCACGCCTTGAGAGAAATCAGTTTAGTCATTCAGGTTCTGGTATTTCTTTATAGCTTTCTGAGTTTACTTCGGTCTTTCATGTATTTGCTTTCTGTTTGTGCCCCTATCTATTTCTGTTTCTTGTGTGCAAGCGCTCCATTCTGTGTGTGTCTGACTTTGTGTGGCTTGACTCTTGTGTGTGTGGCTTGACTGTCTGTGTGTGTCACTGTGTGTTTGACTGTGTGTGAATATTGCATTTGATTGTGATGCGTTACTGTGTGTTTGACTCTGTGTGTGTGATTGTGTGAATATTGTGCATTTGACTGTGATGTGTGACTGTGTGAGTATTGTATTTTGACAATGACTGTGTGTGGCTTGACTGTGTGTGTGGCTTGTCTGCTTTGCTGAATGATTGGTTATTGTGGCTTCCACATTTGACTGTGATGTGAAAATGTGGAAGGAGTCTGTTTCTTCTGTGCAAGTGCTACATTGTGTGTGTGACTGTGTGATGTGTTTGTATCTATGTCTGTTTCTTTTGTCTTGATTGGGTGTCTGCTTGTGTGACCATGCGTGTATTGCATTTGCTTGACGGTGTGGTTTGTATAACTTGTGTTTTATATGTCAGGATTGATTGTTGTTTGTCGAATTTGAACAGATCTAACACTATTTTTTTTTTGAACTTTTTGTGATTATGTCTTATGTGGATACCATACTCTTTTTTGTATTATTGTTGTCCAGTCACTGGAATAACGCTTTTCTAAGTATTTAAGGTACAACCATGTGTGACTGTGTGTGTGATGTGTCCGTATCTATGTCTGTTTCTTTTGTCTTGATTGTGTGCAAGTGCTTGATTGGGTGTGTGCTTGTGTGACCATGCGTGTATTGCATTTGCTTGACGGTGTGTTTGTATAACTTGTGTTTTATATGTCAGGATTGATTGTTGTTTGTTGAATTTGAACAGATCTAACACTATTCTTTTTTCTAAACTTCTTTGTGATTATGTCTTATGTGGATACCATACTCTTTTTGTATTATTGTTGTCCATCCACCGGAATAACGCTTTTCTAAGTATTTAAGGTACAACCATGTAGATCTAGACATCATCTTGATTGTGTGCTGCTTGATGGGTTGGGTTTGCATACAATGCGATTGATTGTTGTTTGTTGAATTTGAACAGGTATATTCTTATGTGGATACCATACTTTTTTTGTATTATTGTTGTCGTTTTTACATTTTGTGACAGTCCAAAACTTTTATTTAGCCAAATTTTGCTACTTGCTTTTAGATGCTACAGATCCATAACTACCTATTGGCACCGATATTTGTGCTCAAAATGCAGATGGACCAACAAAATGGTCTCATTGCAATGTGGACTTATAGGCAAGAAATGTCAAGAGAGGTACTCTTTTGATTGTTTTATTTTTATGGTTTATGGATTGTATTTTGCATTTCCCCCTTTGTGCAAGACAAACAGGGAATGTTTACTATTCTAGAAACACACTGGTTATGTGAAGAGCTGATTGGTAAATATGAAGCTGATTTTGAATTCATACATCCAGAGAGAAGCTTGGACTATTGAGGAGCTACATGCACTGATTAATGCCCATCGGGTATATGGGAATAGATGGGGGCAGAAATAGCAAAAGTTCTTCCTAGAAGGTACCGTCAAACAACTTGCATCTTATTGGGATAATGTAGCCTAGCCTTGGCCCTCTTTGTTACCAGATTCCTAGCCCCTGCCACTTCCTCATTCTTTCCTGCACATCATAACGTGTACCACACATTTGAACATTGCAGGAATCGGGTACTTCTATTTGTTCTTAGGTTCTTCTCACCTATAGCTAAAGTCAAAAAGACAAAACCAAGTCGATTATTGGAGTTACAAGATACACAAGATCATCGGTAAGTTTCTATCCCCTTCCAAATGGCCGGATTATGAATTTTGATCATAAACAATTTTTGACTCATATGATGCTTGTTACATCACAGGTCATCTAAATCTTTTTTTCTAATATAACTGTTGGTGCTGCTCATGAGGTAAGCTACTTTTCTTGCTTTCAAGAATAAATCATTTACATTGTGGTCACTCACATTTTAAGTTGCTCATGCCATTTCAGGCTAGCCACCGGCTTGGAAGCGATGAGAGGCAATCACTGTTGTCAACTTGAAACGTATAATTTTTTATGTATGAATGGCTTACCTTAGCCAGATTAAATTTTGCTCATGTTACATGCCTTGCTTTCTCTAGTAAGTAGAACAAGAACACATTTAACTTTTCTTTTCTGTTCATAGTCCTACAAACTTGTGGGTAGTGTTGAAGATAATCGCTTAATCAACCTAATCAACCTCTAATCGTTTTCAGGAACGAAGATCTGAATCACCCTCCCGCCTCGAGAGAAATCAGTTTAGTCATCCAAGTTCTGGTATTTCTTTATAGCTTTCTGAGTTTACTTCGGTCTTTCATGTATTTGCTTTCTGCTTGTGCCCCTATCTATTTCTGCTTTGTGTGCAAGCGCCCATTCTGTGTGTCCGACTTTGTGTGGCTTGACTCTCTTGTGTGTGTGGCTTGACTGTGTGAATATGTGTGTCATGCGTGTGTTTGATTGTGTGTGAATATTGCATTTGATGTGTGATGTGTTCTTTTGTGTGTTTGACTCTGTCTGTGTGATTGTGTGAATATTGTGCATTTGACTGTGATGTGTGACTGTGTGAGTATTGTATTTTGACAATGACTGTGTGTGGCTTGACTGTTTCTTTTGTCTTGATTGTGTGCAAGTGCTTGATTGGGTGTGTGCTTGTGTGACCATGCGTGTATTGCATTTGCTTGACGGTGTGGTTTGTATAACTTGTGTTTTATATGTCAGGATTGATTGTTGTTTGTTGAATTTGAACAGATCTAACACTATTCTTTTTTCTAAACTTTTTTGTGATTATGTCTTATGTGGATACCATACTCTTTTTTGTATTATTGTTGTCCAGTCACTGGAATAACGCTTTTCTAAGTATTTAAGGTACAACCATGTAGATCTACACATGATGCTGATGGGTTGGGTTTGCATACAATGCAGGTATATTTACGTTCTTTACATTTTGCGACAGTCCAAAACTTTTATTTAGCCAAATTTTGCTACTTCTGTTTTTAGATGCGCTGTATCCATAACTACCTATTGGCACCTGATATTTGTGCTCAAAAAATGCAGTATGGACCAACAAAATGGTCTCATTGCAAGATGGACTTATAGGCAAGAAATGTAAGAGAGGTACTCTTTTGATTGTTTTATTTTTATGGTTTATGGATTGTATTATGCATTTCCCCCTTTGTGCAAGACAAACAGGGAATGTTTACTAATCTAGAAACACACTGGTTATGTGAAGAGCTGATTGGTAAATATGAAGCTGATTTTGAATTCATACATACAGAGAGAAGCTTGGACTATTGAGGAGGAACATGCACTGATTAATGCCCATCGGGTATATGGGAATAGATGGGCAGAAATAGCAAAAGTTCTTCCTAGAAGGTACCGTCAAACAACTTGTGGAGTCTGACCCTCTTTGTTACCAGATTCTAGCCCCTGCCACTTCCTCATTCTTTCCTGCACATCATAACGTGTACCACACATTTGAACATTGCAGGAATCGGGTACTTCTATTTGTTCTTAGGTTCTTCTCACCTATAGCTAAAGTCAAAGACGACAAAACCAAGTGGATTATTGGAGTTACAAGATACACAAAATCATCGGTAAGTTTCTATCCTTTCAAATGGCCGGATTATGAATTTTGATCAGTTTGTCTGACTGAATCCTTGATTCCTTGATAACTTTGATCATAAACTGATTCCCAAGTATTTTTGACTCATATGATGTTTATTACATCACAGGTCATCTAAATCTTCTTTTCTAATATGACTGTTGGTGCTGCTCATGAGGTAAGATACTTTTCTTGCTTTCAAGAATAAATCATTTACATTGTGGTCACTCACATTTTAAGTTGCTCATGCCATTTCAGGCTAGCCACCGGCTTGGAAGCGATGAGAGGCAATCACTGTTGTCAACTTGAAACGTATAATTTTTTAGGTATGAATGGCTTACCTTAGCCAGATTTTCTATAAGAATTTTGCTCATGTTACATGCCTTGCTTTCTCTAGTAATTAGAACAAGAACATATTTAACTTTACTTTTCTGTTCATAGTCCTACAAACTTGTGGGTAGTGATGAAGATAATCGCTTAATCAACCTAATCAACCTCTAATCGTTTTTAGGAACGAAGATCTGAATCACCCTCCCGCCTCGAGAGAAATCAGTTTAGTCATTCAGGTTCTGGTATTTCTTTATAGCTTTCTGAGTTTACTTCGGTCTTTCGTGTATTTGCTTTCTGTTTGTGCCCCTATCTATTTCTGTTTCTTGTGTGCAGGCACTCCATTCTGTGTGTGGACTTTGTGTGGCTTGACTCTCTTGTGTGTGTGGCTTGACTCTCTTGTGTGTGTGGCTTGACTGTCTGTGTGTGTCACTATGTGTTTGACTGTGTGTGAATATTGCATTTGACTGTGATGCGTTACTGTGTGTTTGACTCTGTGTGTGTGATTGTGTGAATATTGTGCATTTGACTGTGATGTGTGACTGTGTGAGTATTGTATTTTGACAATGACCGTGTGTGGCTTGACTGTGTGTGTGTGGCTTGTATGCTTTGCTGAATGATTGGTTGTTGTGGCTTAACACTGCCTCTGCCGGTCCCAAGCCCGGATGTGAAAATGTGGAGGGAGTCTGTTTCTTGTGTGCAAGTGCTACATTATGTGTGTGTGTGTTGTGTGTGTGATGTTTCGTATCTATGTCTGTTTCTTTTGTCTTGATTGTGTGCAAGTGCTTGATTGGGTGTATGCTTTGCTGAATGATTGGTGTTGTATAACTTGTGTTTTTGTATTGTTGTGGTTTAACACTGCCTTTGCCTGTCCCAAGCCCGGATGCAAAAATGTGGAGGGAGTCGCAGTTACCTCCTTTGTATTGTTTGCCATAGAATGTGGATAGAAATTACTCTGTCCTAATTGAATAGTGAATCTTCACATAATGTCGAAGCATGTGATTCAGGCTATGAGATGCATCCTTCGTTTGCTATGAAAAATCTAGCAAGTGTAATTGTTGTTAGAATTTGTCCCGTCCCGTCTCCTAAGTTAATCTTGCTGGTTTCTTAAATCTTGTTAGCACCGATGTTCTTCTCTGCTAAAATATACACTTAAAAATCAGTCATCTGTTTTTATTTGGCTTTAGGTTGAATTTTTGTGGTTACCTCATTTGTCTGTCACTTGCGAGTGGTGTCGGGTTTATTTGCCGCTGGTCTTTTTGGGTCAGTTTGGTTTCTGTCCTGGACGTTTGTCGCCTGGCCTGGAGCCTGCCTGAGAGCTGCCTGGCTGTTGTTTGCTTGATGTCCTGGTCATGAGGAAGTCGGCCTGGCTGTAGAATAAGAAAAGGAGTTAGCCTGGCTCACAAACCGATAGAGCCTGGTTAGCCTGGGCCAGGCAACCCGTTTCGGACGCCTGGGACCTGCCTTGAGCCGCAGCATGGAAGGCTAATTACAAGGCTCAGAAAACGAGGTGATTGGGAAGGACTCAAACAGCTAGACGTACTGACAACGGCAGCTCATTAGCACTCCCCAGGCCAGGACGTGAACCAAACGCATCTATCCTATACTAGCCTGCCCAGGCAACTTTTTTAAAATTCCCAGGCACGTTCTAGGCACCGAAATCTTCCAGGCATAGTATTCAGGGCACAAACCAAACTAGCCCTTTATTCAGGTCGTGGGTCGCACACTCCTTGTTTGGACTCCGACCCATGTAGGGTGTCCTTTTCAGTTGTGTCATTTTCTAGAGGGGGTGAGCTTCTAAGAGAGTGTGTGTGTGAGGGAGGGGGGAGGAGCTGACTTCGTCGCACGACCAGGAAGGCACTCTGTAGGCTCGTGCGTAGCTGACTTCAGCATACGACCAGTAAGGCACTGTGTAGGCCCGTGCATCCCCTTTTCCCCTTTTTGATTCAATTCATTTTAGATGAAGAGCAGCCACCTCATTCTGGTCCGAGAGCCAAAATCCGATTCTCCTCGGTGTTCGAGTGCAGCTATGCGAGGTGATGGGGGAGAAATTGGTAGCCAAGCCGAACCTAGCGACGATAGCAAAATTGGTAGCGTTGAATATAATCTGTTTGTCTTCGTGTCTTGGTATGTCCACCCCGCTTCCACTCGAGAATAGCATATGAATTATTTGTTTTGAATTTCACATGAGATAACTTTGGTCAATGATGTAAAAATGAGTTATTGCTCTTTGCTCATCGGTTCAGCTGACGGGGGCTGTGCTAGCATGTGTTTTATTGGCTCGAAAGTGGTGGTGTTTTTTCTGCCATTTCTGTTAGTTCAGTGTGTCGTGTACGTGCTCTTCATTAGCATCCCATTGTTAGATTGTGGACACAAATGAAGCCTCCTCAGCCGTTTCGATTCTGGGCCGTCGGATCGTCTCCCCGAGCGCGTCCTGGCCGTTGGATCTCCGGGTGGACCGATACTGGCCGTTGGATCATGAGATGGAGAGGTCCTGGCCGTCGGATCAATAGCAAACACTGCTACAATGAATAGTGTCCACCCTTGCTGTGCCACCGCCTGTAAATCTCATGCTCCACCGAGGGCATTATCGTCTTTTCACAGGCTGGCGTATAAAAGGCCGCACGCCCGTGTGTAACCCTATTCTCCTCCTCCCATCCTCGCCTCCGCCCCCGTCGCCCCCTCGCGCTCACGCCCCTCTCCTTCGTTCCTCCGACGCCGTGTTCCCCTCCTCCCCTCCTCGTCGTTCTTCTCCCGCCACCGAGCTCGTCGCCGTTGCTCTCCCTGCCGAGCTGGCCGCACTCGCGTTGTCCGGACATGGACACATCCGGGCGGATCCGGTCGCTAGGCGGCATGGGGCTGTGGATCCGACGAGCTCACTGCGGCGGCCGGCAGTTTCCTCTGCGAGAGAGAGAGATAGAGAGGAAAGTGAGAGAGTGCCAGGGAGGAGAAGAAAAGAGTGGAGGGAGAGATGCGGCGATCGGTCAGTCCGTCGGCGCCGCACACGGAGGAGACGCGGCGAGGAGGAGCACGAGCCACCGCAGCCACTGGAGCAGTGGGTCGTCGCGCCATCGACGGGAGGAAGCCGGGCAGAGTGCGCCGTCGCCACCGGCTGCACCCTAGGCGACGCCAACAGGCACCAGTGGATCGATCCGGTGCCAAAAACCGTCCCAGGCCCGCTGCATCTCCGGCTCTGGCGAGGCACTCCTGCAGAGGCCATTCTCTTCCTCACCACGCGTCGCTGGGAGGATCCAGAAGAGGGGGCGGCAACAAATCGCGACGGTAAGCCATGCCCATGCCCTCTTCCCCCTCACTTTTATTTTCATCTCTGAGCTCGATCTGCTGATGCATTTCCTCCTCCCTAATCGCCTCTTGGGACCTGGCAGGAGGAGCATGGGCTGCAAATTCGGATGAAGAGGGGAAAGGAGATTAACAGTTCTGTCACAAAGATAACACCATAGACCAAGCAAGAGGTTTTATGTGCTGCTTGCTGCATGTATGTGTTGGGTATTTTCAGAGCATTGAAATTAAATAAACACTTTCAGTCCATCATTTTGTGTTGGTAAGCTCGTCAGCTTCTGTTTATTTGCTACCCTTGGGCATGTTATTCCTACAGTCATTAATTTCCGCATTCTAATATTCCTGTTAAGTGTCATGTTTGAGCCACAAACTGCTTTGGTGTTTATTCATGGTTTGGAGAGATGACCAATCTGATATTTTTGTTTGTAACAGGAAGTAAGACTAATTTGTAGGGGTGTACTCAAGTTACATTAGCGATTTATTTTCTTCGAGATTTGGTGGCCTTTTGTGATGTTAAATGTATCCATTTGTCATTCCGTTGATTTCTTAATTCTACAATAACAACAAACGCCAGCTAAATTGTGGTCTATAGAGAAAGGAACGACGTGCACCTAGGTTATATGAGAAACCATATGGGCTAAAGAGCCTCGATAGGCTAGCCGTGCATCATTTATTCTTTGGTGTCTTCTAGAGAAAAAGAAGGAATGGCGTCAGGCCAAAGCCTTCGATAAAATGACAATCACTTACTTTTCTAGGATATATATAGATTTCTTGAATTACCTGCAGCATACTTCTTTTTCATCTAACATGTGTCTAACGGGCAATTTAAACAGATACTAATGATATAATTAGGCACATATATGATTATGTTTGACTTCACCTTTAACAGGATGCATTTCTCTCACCTTATTTCTGCAGGACCTTGTTGCTTTCATTCTCGTGTCTTTTGGCATGGAGAAAATTATCATTTGGAGGGGAAAAGACAGCTGAAAACATGCAAGATAGTATATGCAAAAGACATTCCCTTCAGTTATTGAATCAGAGTTCAGCGGTGAAGAACACTACAATTTTTTGGTTGATGGATTGGTCTGAATAGATTGTAAGGAATTTCCATGAAGTGGTTATTCAAAGAATGGAACCAATTTTATGGTGAGTCTCTCTTGTAGGAATCTACTAAAATTTGGCTTGAAGAATGTTACAAGACGTATTTCTCTCCCCTTGTGTATGACTTTGTTCCTTACATTCTTGGATGTTTTGACAAAGAACAAACATTATTTGTAGTGAAAAAGACTATTTAAAGCATACACGGTAGTAGCCTGAAATATTATTTGTTCCTTAGTTATATTGATCTATATGACGATTTTCATCCTAATATGTATGCGTACATTTCTTTTGTTATAGATTTTGCTTGCTCGGCAAAGTGCAGAGCAATGAAAAGCATCACGTATAGCTATTTTTGAATGCAAGATTAGGATGTGCTCCTCTTTGCTTCTCATTTCCACACTCTGATTTTGACTTGCTAATATATAGGCTTTCTAAAATGGACGTGCATAGATCTGAGAAAGAAGAGAACAGGAATCTAGCGGACGGAGGTGATTTTTCTCTCTTGTGAACAACCTATCAAGTTCCTTTTTTCAACAGTTTGAACGACAGTGATAAATTCCCTTGTAAAACACTTGGTCTGAACTATAATACATTTTGGTGCAGGTCATGTAGTATTCACCAATAGATGATAGAACCACATATTTTGGAAATTCCTTGACAAAAAACACAAGAGCATCATTGTTTGGTCAATTGCAGGTCAATGTTGGCACTGGCCAGGTAATCATTGTTCTTGTCAATGTACGAACCAAACTACGTAGCTCTACTTTTTGGTGCCCTGCAAATGAGGTCTTCATTGTATTATCTTTGTCCAATGCCAGTAACCCTGTTACTCTTTGGCTGCATGTTTGGGTGCGTAGGGTCCCCATTGTGTGAAAAACTTTTTAAAATTCTGATTTAGTCGGGGTACAAATTGTTAATAGTCAGCCTTTTTATATGAAAAGGAAAACAACCTTTTTTATGTGTTACTGTTGTTTATTTTGGATATATTAGCCTTTCTTACACATTAGCGTTTATTTTAAATAATCAACTTATACTGGACGACTGGTGAAGTTTCCAAACAGTATATGGACCTTAATTCCTACTTTTTTGGCCCCAGGTAGATGTTACAACCCACTTGCTAGATATGCACATTCCTTTTTTTCTATCATGCTCATATTTTTTTAGACCAGAACTCCCAAAGATCTGTACTGTGTACTACAAATATGTTTATGTTTTTACATTGATAAACATGCTTTTGGTCGCACTGGACAAGAACAGTTCTAGGATTTGGTGCTTATAGTTTGTTGCCAACTACTTCTACTGATAGCTCGTATATTTATAGATTGTGTGCATTACGGCAGACCCTCATTGGATAACTATGTGTTCTTCTTTGTAAATTGGACGTGATTGGTCAGTAAGATACACAACGATTTTTGGAACTGATATCTTTACTTCAAGCGGATCGGTTTTTCCTCACAAAACTGTGCTGTTATTTTCACCTGAATTTATTTAAAGGAGTCGTATAAATTCCAAATTTCTGAAATAAGATGACCTGGCTTGTATTTAAAAACATGTTGCCGGTTTCTTTATCGTGAGAAGATTTGCTTTTCTTTGACTCTGTAAAAGAATTTTCATAGGACTTTTGGGAAATATGAAAGCCCAAATATTGCTTTGCCAAAGATAAATCTGTGCACCATCTGATCTAATATTTCTCACCCCCTTCTACTTCAGATCAAGCAGGCAGTGGCGACACTAGACGAGGCGTCCTTGCACTGCAAGGCTGCCCTCGACATATGTGAAAAGTTTGGCGAGTTAATTCTTTTCCTCGAATCAAACGGAAATCTGAAAACTATCAAAGAGATACCAAATGATGAATATTTCAGATGTCGACAGGCATGGTAAGACGTGTTTTGGTAGGTCAGTTCTGAGCATGCTTATTTTTAAACCTGAAACAGTCTTTATATTAGCGGGTTCTCTAAATTGATTGTTTTGAATTTCACTAATCTCTTTCAATTATGAGCATGATTCAATGTCCTGCATTTTAGAAATCTCAAGCTTGAATTGCTCTGTTTTCGGATTAAAACCTTCTTGAGTTGTGCAATCACAAATATTTACACACAGAGAAAGAAACTTGGATATTCTTAATCACACAAAAGGTGTTTTCTTACATGTAGGTGCCTTCTTTTAATCTATGCAGAGCCAGGTTACACGTAGTTAGTGTTAAGGAGTATTAGTATTGGTCTAGGAGTCCTTATTAGTCTATGTTTAGTTTCCTTACACCTCAAGTCATGTGTAATATATATATGCCCCTTGGGCCTTCAATAAAGATAAGTTATTTTCCTAACATGGTATTAGAGCTTAGGTATTTTTTTAGCACTGGCAACTCGTGCTTTCCGATCCAATCTCGCGCGGTCGCCGCTTCTTCTATTGCCCGACTGTCGCTGTTTCTCTCTACCGCACGTTCACGTGCTGCTTCTCCCATCTGGTCAACCGCGGCTGGATCTCGCCGCCGGATCGGGCCCACCGTCCTAATCGCACCTCGTGCCTCCTGCGCTCGTGTGTGCTGCCCACCTGCCTCGCACAATCTCGCGATCTCCAGTCGGATCCTGCCGCCGGCCGCCGTGTTCCGCTGCCAGTCGGATCTCCAGTTGGAGCTCGCTCCAGATCGCGGCTTCCCCTCGTCTCCTACAGGAGCAGGCAGCGGACGAGGACGAGGATCTCCAGCGGATGGTTATTGCTGCCCTGTTGACTTTGTTTGGTGCCAGACGTGTGTTGGTGCTTCCATCTGAGGCTGTTTTGCTTTGACTTAAAAAAAGGTACCGTGTCAATGTCGTCAGGCTATGTCATTGTTCCCCGTTGCCCAGTGACTTTTGATGGTACAAACTAGAGTGAGTTCGTTGGTTTCTTTCGCATTCATATGCGTGGCATTCGTCTCTGGGGTGTTTTATCTGGCGAGGTCTCCTGTCCGCCACGCCCGGTTCCTCCTATGGCTCCTACTCCACCGATGCCAACGCCTCTTGCTGTCGATGCTGCTCAACCTGCGAAGGATGCTGCTATGCTTGTTGACGAATCTGCAACTCGTGCTTATGAGCAACATGTTTTGACCTATGAGGAGTCTCTTCACTTTTATCGTGATGCTCTCTCTGCTTACACTCAGTGGTCCGATGATGATGCTCGTGCCGCAGCAGTTCTCACTTCCAGTGTTCTGCCACAGTTTGCCTCTGAGTTTATGGGCCTCGCTACCGCCTTTGCCATGTGGACCTGATTTTGCCAGCGCTATCAGCCCTCCGGTGATGCCTTATATCTATCTGTGGTTCGTCAGGAGCATGCTCTTCAGCAGGGCGACTCTACTGTTGATGATTTTTACGCACAGAGTTCTGCCATCTGGCGCCAGCTTGACTCTATACGCACTGCTGGTTGTCGTACTTGTCAGTGTTGCCAGGCTGTGCGGTCAGACTTGGAGTTTCATCGCGTCTATGAGTTCTTGTCTCGACTTCGTCCGGAGTTTGAGCCACGACGCGCTCAGTTGTTTGCTCGTGGCCGTATTACTCTTATGGAGGCACTTTCTGAGATTCGGGCCGAGGAGACTTGTCTTCGTGGTGCTGGTTTACTTGAGGTTCCGTCTGTCTCGCCGCTCGAGCTCCTGCAAAACCGTTTGCTGCACCGACTTTTCCCTCCACCCAGCAGCTCCTCCCCACTTCTTCTGGTGGTAAGGATCGCTCTCGTACCCATTGTGGCTACTGCAACACGAATGGTCACCCCGAGCCTGATTGCTACTTGAAGAAACGACATCTACGCCAGGCGCACTCAGATACTTCAGGGACTCACACTTCTACCCCGACTCCTTCAACAGTGTCACTCAGCGAGGAGGATATTGTGCGACTTAAGCATCTGCTTGCAGCTTCAGTTTCTTCTTCAACAGGTTCTGCCGGTCTTGCTGTTGACTCGTCTCCCTCAGAGAGACCACTCTCTTCACAGCCAGGCTCTTGGTTTTGGCCTTCACCGCCATGATAATTTTTTCCTTCCGCTGTCATCATCTCTAGTTTAGTATGTTTTCTACTTTTCCTTGTTTTCCGCTGCATCCACCAAATCCGTTCATATTTTGTGTTTTTTGTGCCATGCGATCCACCATACCATTGTTCGTCAGCCTTTTCTTCGGTCCTGATCCTTTCTATACAACTTTTGGGGCTTACTTGCCCTTGTTGTTTTCTATAGGATTTTCTGGACTCCTTTTGCATTGTCGATCTTCGTCCATCGTGCCTTAACCGTCGAGTTTCTTTCACCGTCGGTTGTCGTGGACTATGATTTTTTTTTGCGCAATGCTTTATTCTCTGACGTGCCATCTTCTTTTGACAACCCATCTTCTCTTGATACTTATCTTGTATCTTCAAGTGATGCGGCGTCTTCCTATGATGTGCCATCTCTTCGTTATCCCCTTTAGCGACTCAACAGGTTTTGGAGACTCTTCATGCCACGACGACACTCTCAAGACGCGGATTTGGATTATCATTTTTTTTAGTATTACACTTCGTCTTATTTCATACGCTTTGCATTTGAGGGGGGGTGTTAAGGAGTATTAGTATTGGTCTAGGAGTCCTTATTAGTCTATGTTTAGTTTCCTTACACCTCAAGTCATGTGTAATATATATATGCCCCTTGGGCCTTCAATAAAGATAAGTTGTTTTCCTAACAGTTAGGTTATTTAGTTAATACAATCTTAAATATAAGTTATTCGTGTTCTTTTGATTTTGTTTGATTATGATAAGAAAAAGAAGAAATGCTTGTATGATGGCATTATGGTCCAGAGTAGTGATTTTCTTTTCACAGCTCAAACTCTACCTCTTTGATCTATCCCACATCGGTGAAATTGTGTTCTTTTTGTTTTGTTTATCCCAGGTTGACTATGATGTGCTCATCGTTGACTCCACCACCGTTGGTTTTGAGGATGGTACCTCAAGAATGACCAGACCTGTGAGCACGCCGTCCTTGCATTCACTCTTGGAGTGAAGAAGAGTATCTGCTGTTTAATAAGGTATGCTTGCTATTAAACTTTGAAACGCTGATTCTCTTGGGTGACCATAAGATTTCTGTACTATTTTGCTATCCACTTGATCAGAGGGGTTTTGAATAATGTAGTACATTGACATTACCCATGTTCATTAGTACAACAACCCTTTCTATAATTTGATGGAGCCATTGAAATTCTGGAGGTGAACATGTTTTATATTAGATTGAGTGTGATAGAACCAAATGTATGTTCTATCATGTTGATCTATAGTTTTGTTGCATATTGTTGGTGTCAAACTCTTTCTCCGATTTCACATGATCTAATTAGTGTTCTATACAGAACAACCCTTTTGGGTTATGACTAATCTCTCAATTATTTGGTCTGGTCCCTCCACTAATATGTGATTACTTCACAATTGAAGTTTTCAGTGTGAAACAATATTGTATCTCCTGCCACTAAAGAGATCTCATAAGGAACATGTAAATGATACTTGGAAAAAATGAAGGCAACATTTTTTATACATTATTTTGTGGTGCATTTTGATAGAGTTACTCTACAATAAGATGCCATCAGTGCAAACCAAGTATGTAATTGTTGTATTCTTGATCGGCCAACATGGTTTCTCTTTTGTGTTTATCACAAATGTATGCAACCTGAAGCTACTATACTATGCATACGCCACTTACCATTTTGTTCTCTATAATTCTATATGCATTTAGTTGAAAATGGTTATGCCGCTTACTTCAGAAGATATTTTCTACTGATTTAGCTATGGTGTACTTTATAATATGGTAGCTTATAAAACATACCAAGTTTTTTCTCTGTTTGAGTTTAGTTGATCCGCTGCTACTGAAGAGATCTAATTTTTTTGCAGAGCCTTCTGATCTTCGTACTATAAAGATTGGATGTGATGGCCATTGTGCTTACTATCAAAACTGTTACTTGATGAGAACATTCTAAGCTAATTCAAGATATGTGCTTCCCCCTTGATGAATTATTATACATTGTGCTTACTATCAAAACTGTTACTTGATGAGAACGTTCTAAGCTAATTCAAGATATGTGCTTCCCCCTTGATGAATTATTATACATACTTCAGCAGGAAAAGCGTGTTCAATCTACCATGAACGTAAATGGATGATAGCAGGATGTTAAAACTTCATATATGTTGTTGCTCATCGGATATAACTATAACATGATGGTCTCAGTCTATTTTTCAGAGTTCGAAACCTATATTAGTCATCATGAGAGTGAGATTTGTAAATTCCACCTTGAATCAGTTAACACTTTCCCTTTGCTGTACAATTTTTTTGTTCTTATGATGGTACCATGCTTGCTAATTATAAGAGGTACAAATAAACTTTTCCTTTGTTTGTCTAGAAATAGTTTTTCTACTTTCTATGCATTGAAGAGATAGCAAATCCCTTGCTACATGTACTAGGGCGATGCCCAGATTCACCAAAGGGTCTTTTCATGCATGAAAAAGAGAGTATATATTTTCTAGCTATTATCAGGTTGTAGGTGTACACATGGTTATTGAGTACCATGACATAATCATCCATAGTTTCGTGAAATTTGAATTCCCATCTCTTTATCGTATTATTCATTTTGCACTCGGCTTTCATAGAAGATAACGGTTTGTTTTCTTTTGTTCATACGACCTGTTTTGGCTTTTGAGATCAGTTGAAAGCTCTTGATATTTTGAAGTTTATACTGCACTTCACATAAAAATATATTCAGCGAAGTGAACACCTATACTCAGATGCTTTTTCCACAGGCATTCACCGTTTACTTGATTACTGATGGAAGGATCTCCGTGCCAATTGCTGTTGGGAACCATTTGCCTCTACACGATGACCCTCATGTTGTATTATACCATGAGCTACCATGACGTCCTCCACCGACCGCTATTTGAACCTCAGCGCATTCTTCTGTAAAAATGACTCGCATCAAGTCTTTTGCGCTTTCCTCTTGACTTTCTAAATGCGGATCATATTATGTGTTATTGCTTTCTTTAAGATATATCACTGGCCATGGATTTCCTTTTATCCGTCACCACCTTCATACCTTTCTATCCTGGAATTTATATGGTGTACTGAGCTATATGGGATTGGTGTTGATTGGGTTGGCACGTGGCATGCAACGAAACTTAATTGTACCGGACCATTATTGTTATATAAGTATCTATACCTCTTTTGGTTAAGGTCCCATCAAAACTGAGGCATTATAGATGCCTAAATTTTTTGGGGTCGGTTCATGGATGGTGCTTTTGCTATGTTCTATTTTATATGCATTACTCAAGTTTCTTTGTTACCAAGTTGGATATGGCCGCACCTGGCAGGGGTGCGGCAAGCCGCATTTCCTACCAGGTTCGATATGACCGCACCTGGCAGGGGTGCGGTGCTGCGGCAAGCCGCACTTTCCATCTAGTGAGGGATAATGGACCTTGTATGTAGATTTTTGGGACTCGGTTCGTTGAATATACAAGCAAAAGGCTCGTGCACGCAACAGGAGAAAACGCTCATCACTGAGATACACTATCACTTTCAATTTTGTGAAACCATGAACATTTTTTAAACTCTTGAACATATTTGAAATTGTGAACATGTTCAAATTTGTGAGCACTTCTTCAAATTTTTGAACATTTTTTAAAATCATTTTTTTGAATTCATGAATATATTATACTATTTCCTAACATTTTTTATAAAATTGAACTTTTTAAAACAATTTTCTTTAATTGACGAACATTTTTTGGGAAATTGGTGGAACAATTTTTGATATTCATGAACATTTTTTTGATTTAACGAACATTTTTTACTAGTATGGTACACGTGCATTGCATGCATGAGATTTTGGTGGTGTGTGTATTATGGTTAAGTTTAACCATGGAGTCTTCTAGATTCTACATGTGGCAGAATCTGGTGGAATGTAGATGATATCCAACGGCCAGTAGTGCTCGGATTTGCCATCTTTGTACCGTCGGATTGGCTTCATCTAACGACCAACTTTCAAAGTTATTCACACACTATATAAGGGTATAGAAAATGCATGATCATTTTCTGAATCAGCAAACAATTTTTGAATGAATTTATAAGTCACGAACA
Source organism: Aegilops speltoides (assembly GCA_021437245.1). Lineage (NCBI taxonomy): Eukaryota > Viridiplantae > Streptophyta > Magnoliopsida > Poales > Poaceae > Aegilops > Aegilops speltoides. The sequence continues at coordinate 93,236,021 of CM038141.1, read as the reverse complement.
TTTTTTGAATTTTTAGGATATTTTGTCGTTCATGAACATTTTTTGAATTGTTAAACTTTTGTTCAATTTCATCAACATTTGTTTTCAAAATTTTGAACCTTTTTGAATAAGCAAACATTTTTTACAAAATCATGAACATCTTTTCAATCCACAAACATCTTATGATCTATTAAAAAATCAAAATTATATTTTTGTAATTTTCAGATTTTTTTGCAAATTATTAAAAGTAGAAAAAGACGACAACGGGAAAGAAAAAAGTAAAAAACTATAAATTTAAAAACAGGCCAGCTGGACATGGGCCTGCTTAAACAGGTGCGCTGCGTCTTCTCCCAGCGTAGGAGGTCCCTACTGCATGGGTCGGCCCAAATGTGGGATTTTCGTGTGTAATTTTTTTATCTCTTCTAGGTGGCATTGGTGGGTAATATTTTGTGAGGCAATTTCGGTGATGTACCACAAAGTCAATAGCCCCTTTATTATTAGGTCAGCAACAGGGTATTTGTATTTTTTCACTATCACCTAGGTAATTTATGTTTTTTCATGTAGATAGCCCCGTGTGTTTCATGTAGATTCCTAGTAAAAAATAGGTGGAAGTTAATAGGATTCAATGTGTATAATTCAGTACAATGGTTAATCAGTCGTTAATTTTTTATCTTCATTTTAGCTGACATATAAACGTAGTTTTGTATAAGTTTGTTCACTGTATTTTTGTATAAGTTTGTTCACTATATGTCCAGTTTTCCATTTTTTTAGTTCATAGCGTAATTTTTCATTATGGAAATGAATGCTTCTTTTTGTGGTATTTAATTTTGTTAATTATTAGTCGTGTCTTTCAGTCATCTGTCAGTTCCTTGCAATCTTCCATTTTGTCATTATTCTTCTAAGTCATTATATTATTCATCAGTCATTTTTAATGAAATTTAAATCCTCATTTAGTTAGTTCAGTCGTCTCAACCTGGTGGCATCTAAGTGCATGCGTGAATGAGTAGGTTACCGTCACTCTGGCGAAAAGACAAGTGGTGGCAACAAGCAAGATTTTATGAGGTCGAGCGAAGAACCAACAATGTAGCTACATGTTTGTTTCAGTTGCTTGCTGTAATTTGAAGGAAGAATTTGTGAGCACAAAGGCAGTGAGTTAGCTGTTTATGGGCAGGAGCCAGTTGTAATGATGTGTTGGCTGCGCCTACTCTGCTTAGAGAAGAGAAGAGTGTTGATATTTAGACAACTAGAGATGCAGGAGGACCAGCCAAACACATCCTTACAATGGTTAGAAATAACTCGTACTAGAAGGATGTTCTTACAATGCTCTGATTTCGAACAAGGAGAAATTTTTATTTTTTGTATTTTGTCACTGATGCCACTGAGAGTTGTTAACTTGTTTGTAAAGCACAAGTACCTAGTGTACATTTTGAACCACATCAAGTTAATTTCAGAAAAGAAATGCCTTTCTTGCCCATCTGTGTTTCCAATAGATTCAGTGTGAGCTTGGTGTGTCCAACAAAGAACATGTGCAAATGCAACTGCATCAGCTGAGAATGAACAATCTTCAACAACCAATAAGAATATAAATGGCAAGACAATATGTTCAAAAGCAGCCAAGCCGTCTAAGTAGACATCAATTATATCGAGTACGTGTGGATAAAATCTTGTTAGAGTATTAGATAAAATGGATAAAATTATTCCCCCTCCATCCAAAACTTCATTGCTGCTGTGGCATTTTTGCGACCCCGTCCTCCACGACGAAGCACCCCTGCCCAGCTTCCCCCAGCTTTCCTCCTCGTCATCGCCCCTGCCCGCCTCTCCTCCGGCTTGCAGATTGAGCCAAACAGAAGATTTTGCTACATGATTTCTCTATAGATTTAACAAAAGTCCAGTCAAACAGAAGATTAAAGTGATGGAGTGCTAGATGGTTTAGATTTTTTTAGGAACATTGCAAGTTTTAGGAATAGATGGTTTAGCTTCTTTTCTAGATGAACTTGGGCCTCAAAACATTGCAAGTTTTAATGAAAGCTAAACTTGCAATGAAATTATGTTCCAATGAAACTTGCAATGTTCCTCTTTCAGAAGATTTACTAAACAGTTGTTGCGAAAAATTTACCAGATGAAACCGAAGTTCGCTTAACAGTAGATCATTCGCAAACGAAGATTTTGTCATACTATCCACTGAATCAAGTTTAATGCAAAAGATTTCTTTGTTCATGCAAACAAATTTTAGGCAGTTGAAACTCAAGGAGTATATTGATTCTTTCCTTTGTTCATGCTATTCACAGAGTGCCAGAACCGAATCTACAATGTCAGACTCCGACAACATTGATGCGAGAATTTCTTGGAGTGGATCAGATAAGGATGAAATTGAACTTTTTTAGATGCTATGATCTTCAGATATTGTCTATTCCAACGTGGTCAACATTTCTTGAAGGTGCAACTTCTTCCATCAATGTGGATGATTTGGTCACACTTGCAAACAAGGTCTCTTTGTATAGTGGATGCTCCCATCACAACTACACCCTCTTCCTTTGCATCACTAACAATTAACATTCATTTGCATTTATCTTCCAAAGAAACCAAATATTAATTTCAATGCAATTGCTTGAAGAGGGTGCTACAACTTGGAGCATATATAATCTCAAACAAGGAGCATGCTCTTTGGTCATCTGTAGTTCCTGAAATCACGACAAAATTTATGGACATTTACCATTTATGTATTCCATTGTTCATTTTATTACCCCATTTAACTTGATCAGCATATCGCTTGGCTAACCTTCATGTTAGTGTACTCCATTGTTCATGTTAGTATCATTCAGGGCAACACCATTTTGTTAATTGTTATTGCTAGTTATTCAGAGCAACAAACATTGCTAGTTCATACACAAATCTTATAAAATTTGTGTATTCAGAGCAACAAATGTGACTAAAAAATGCTAGTTATAGAAATTGTTATTGAAATTCCTCTGTCAATTCCTTAGGGACCGGAGATATCTCTGTAGACATTTCTAGGTGACTTGCAGTCTGTCAGGGACTAGAGAAAGTTGTGAAGAAAAGGTCTAAAACATTAAACTCTAGGTTGTTGTTGTAACAATCGAATGTCCAGGTCGATTTGTGCCACAACTTCTCGAAAACCTTCATCATTAGGAAGGACATGTGGTTTGGCATTATCCTGTTGGATGAAGATTTGTTCCGTCATCTTCGTTGGGCCACTTATCTTGAATCGCAGGGATCACTTTGTTGATGAGATAATCTTTGTAGACATTTCTGTCACTTTCAGTGATTTTAGTTCTTAGTCCCCCATACTCTGTTTTAAGTCATTCTAACAGCCTCACTCTTCTCGACAAATGCCAAGTACCAATCTTTCCATTGAATGTCACCACCCCATCACAACTGTATCTTCGCTTGGTGATGACCCACAAGTATATGGGGTTAATTGTAGACTTTTCGATAAGTAAGAGTGTCGAACCCAACAAGGAGCAGAAGGAAATGACAAGTGGTTTTCAACAAGGTAATGTCTGCAAGTGCTGAAATTGTAAGTAGCAGAGTAGTTTGATAGCAAGATAATTTGTAACGAGCAAGTAACGGTAGTAGTAACAAAAGTGCAGCAAGGTAGCACAATCCTTTTGAGGCAAAGGACAGGCCAAAACGGTCTCTTATGATAAGCAAAGTGTTCTTGAGGGTACACGTGAATTTCATCTAGTCACTTTCACCATGTTGGTTCGATTCGTGTTTGCTACTTTGATAATTTGGTATGTGGGTGGACCGGTGCTTAGGTGTCGTTCTTACTTTAAAAAACCTCCTACTTATGATTAACCCCCTCGCAAGCATCCGCAATTACGAGAAAAGTATTAAAAATAAATTCTAACCATAGCATTAAACTTTTGGATCCAAATTGGTCCCTTATAGAATAGCACAAAAACTAGGGTTTAAGCTTGTGTCACTCTCGCAACCCATCATCTAATAACTACTCCACAATGCATTCCCTTAGGCCAAAATATGGTGAAGTGCCATGTAGTCGACGTTCACATGACACCACCAGGGGAATCACAACATACATATCATCAAAATATCGAACACATATCAAGTTCACATGATTACTTGCAACATGATATCTCCCATGACCTCAAGAACAAAAGTAAATACTCACAAATGATAAACATGCTCAAGATCAGAGGGGTATTAAATAGCATGATGGATCTGAACATATAATCTTCCACCAAATAAACCATATAGTAATCAACACTACTAGTAACCCACAAGCACCAATCTATAGTTCCGGTACAAAGATTGAACACAAGAGATGAACTAGGGTTTGAGAGGAGTTGGTGTTGTTGAAGATGTTGATGAAGATAGCCCTCCCCAAGATGGGACAGTTGTTGGTGATGATGATGACGAAGATTTCCCCCTCCGGAGGGAAGTTCCCCCGGCGGAATCGCTCCGCCGGAGGGCAAAAGTGCTCCTGCCCAGGTTTCGCCTCGAGACGGTGGCGCTTCATCCCGAAAGTCCTCTCCTTATTTTTTCTAGGTCAAAATGACTTATGTACCAGAAGGGGGGCACCGGAGGTGGGCCTTGATGAGCACAACCCACCAGGGTGCGCTTGGGGGCCCAGGCATGCCCTGGTGTCTTGTGCTCACCAGGGTGGCCCCCTCCGGTACTTATTTGCTCCAGTATTTCTTATTTATTCCATAAATAGTAAAGTTTCAGCTCATTTGGAGTTGTGCGGAATAGGTAGCCTGACATAGCTTTTTCAGGTCCAGATTTCAGCTGCTAGAATTCTCCCCTCTTGTGTATACCTTTGATAAGAACATTTCACTTATATAATTTGGCACTCAAGTATACCATATATTGTGATCTGACCATCAATTCTTGCTATGAACTGTTGCATATTTGAATGATAATCACAAAAAAGATCATTTACTAGTCTATGGTCTATTTTGCAGAAATGTGCGCAAAGGCACTAATAATCGTCAAGATTCCGTCTATCTGACTATCGAGAAGAGTGAAGAAGAGAAGAGAAGAAGAAGAGACCCGTGTGAGATGAAAAGAAGTAACGAGGGCTAGATAAAGAAGTGGGAGGATCTTCTTGTGTAGAAAGTTGAGAAGAGAAGGGCCAAAGAGTAAAAGTGGCGGATCGGGGAGGATCAAAATCCTAGCGCCGCTCCATTCCCAAATCCGGGCCTGCATATCTCCATCTCCTCACCCCACCTTCTCCACCACCGCCGCCGCCTTGCGGGCGGCGTGGCGCGCCACCGCGCCATCACCAAAGATCCACCAAAGACCGATCCATCTCCACGCCATCGCCAAAGACACACCGTCCATCCATCCAGCCACCAGCGCCACCGCATCACCACCGCACCTCAACCCCACACTCGCGCGCCCGACCAGACGAGGCATCTGATGCCCCGCGCGACTCCCACTTACTGCTTCAGGATCCACAATGATTCAGACATTGTCATCTAACACAACTCATTATAGGCAGTAAAAAGAAGGCTACAGTGTTCTTACTTACCATCCTGCAGTTCACTATTGTCTTGCATCAAGTGTAGACATATAGTTCGATTGGCATCTTTGACCCATTTTAATAACAATCTTTATCAATTTCCTCACTTGATGCTGGTTCATGAATATCTCATTGCCCCATAAGTAGAAAGGGTCGAAGTGTGGATCTTTGGCAATGACAAGTGTACCTAAAAGCACCACGTTAATATTAGAAGCTAAGCGAAAATTGCAAAATGATGTAGTACAACACTCCCTCCATCCCATTATATAAGATTTTATACACATATATCTAGACATCATCAGAACATTAAGGTAACACTATTCCTTGTTGCTTTGTAGCCCGGGATTGCATATTTAGTCATTCAGTACAATGCATGTTGCTATGTAGCCTAAGATATATTAAATATGGCCCTAGTTAACCTACTGATAAATGGATTACAAATATATTCAGTGAAATGTCCGATTCAACGATTAATCCCTTATCAGCCCCCAGACTATATGGTACCAGCTACCGAGATCCTGAACAGTGAGTACATATAAGCAATGCGATGAAACTAACCTCGATGGAAAAAACAACATTGTTCTCAATATTGTCCTGTATGAGTACTGCTACATCTTGAGCTTGCGTTGGTTTTCCTTGAAGAGGAAAGGGTGATGCAGCAATAGTAGCGTAAGTATTTCCCTCAGTTTTTGAGAACCAAGGTATCAATCCAGTAGGAGGCTCCTCAAAAGTCCCACGCACCTACACAAAGAAACAAAGAACTCACAACCAACACAATAAAGGGGTTGTCAATCCCTTCATGGCCACTTGCGAAAGTGAGATCTAATAGAGATAGTATGATAAGATAAATATATTTTTGGTATTTTATAATATAGATGCAAAAAGTAAAGATGCAAATAAAAGTAGATTGGAAGCAAATATGATGAGAGATAGACCCGGGGGCCATAGGTTATACTAGAGGATTCTCTCAAGATAGCATAAGTATTACGGTGGGTGAACAAATTACTGTCGAGCAATTGATAGAAAAGCGAAGAATTATGCGATTATCTAGGCATGATCATGTATATAGGCATCACGTCCGTGACAAGTAGACCGACTCCTGCTTGCATCTACTACTATTACTCCACACATTGACCGACTCTTGCCTGCATCTAGAGTATTAAGTTCATAAGAACAAAGTAAGCCTTAAGCAAGATGACATGATGTAGAGGGATAAACTCATGCAATATGATATAAACCCCATATTTTTATCCTCGATGGCAACAATACAATACGTGCCTTGCTGCCCCTGCTGTCACTGGGAAAGGACACCACAAGATTGAACCCAAAGCTAAGCACTTCTCCCATGGCAAGAAAGATCAATCTAGTAGGCCAAATCAAACTGTTAATTCGAAGAGACTTGCAAAGATAACTCAATCATACATAAAATAATTCAGAGAAGATTCAAATATTATTCATAGATAAACTTGATCATAAACCCACAATTCATCGGATCTCGACAAACACACCGCAAAAAGAGTTTACATCGAATAGATCTCCACAAGAGAGGGGGAGAACATTGTATTGAGATCCAAAAAGAGAGAAGAAGCCATCTAGCTAATAACTATGGACCCGTAGGTCTGTGGTAAACTACTCACAACTCATCGGAGGGGCAAGGATGTTGATGTAGAAGCCCTCCGTGGTTGATTCCCCCTCCGGCGGAGCGCCAGCGAAGGCTCCAAGATGGGACCTCGCGGATATAGAAGGTTACGACGGTGGAAATTGTGTTTTGTTGGCTCCTTGGATGATTTCGGGGTACATAGGCTTATATAGGAGGAAGAAGTACGTCGTGGCCGCCCGAGGGGCCCACGAGACAGGGGGCGCGCCCTATAGGGGGGGTGCCCTCCTATCTCGTGGCTGCCTCGGCTGCTTCTTGACTTGCACTCCAAGTCCTCTCGATCACGTTCGTTCCAAAAATCATGCTCCCAAAGGTTTCATTCCGTCTGGACTCCGTTTGATATTCCATTTCTTCAAAATACTGAAATAGGCAAAAAAACAGCAATACGGGCTGGGCCTCCGGTTAGTAGGTTAGTCCTAAAAATGATATAAATGTGTAAAATAAATCCCATAAACATCCAAAAGGGGTAATATAATAGCATGGAACAATCAAAAATTATAGATACGTTGGAGACGTATCAAGCATCCCCAAGCTTAACTCCTGCTCGTCCTCGAGTAGGTAAAGGATAAAAACTGAATTTTTGATGTGGAATGCTACCTAGCATAATTCTTTATTGTGGCATGAATGTTCAGATCCAAATGATTCAAAATAAAAGTTCATATTGATAAAAGAAATAGTAACACTTCAAGCATACTAATCAAAGTAATCATGTCTTCTCAAAATAACATGGCAAAAGAAAGTTCATCCCTACAAAATCATATAGTTAGGCTATGCTTCATTTTCGTCACACAAAGATGTTCCCAACTTCTATACCCCCGATGACAAGTCAAGCAATTGTTTCATACTTGAATAATCTCAAACTTTTTCAACCTTCACGCAATACATGAGCGTGAGCCATGGATATATCACTATGGGTGGAATAGAATATGATGATGGGGATTGTGTGGAGAAGACAACAAAGGAGAAAGTCTCACATTGACAAGGATAATCAACGGGCTATGGAGATGCCCATCAATTGACGTCAACATGAGGAGTAGGGATTGCCATGCAACAGATGCACTAGAGCTATAAATGAATGCTCAACAAAAGAAAGCTAGTGGGTGTGCATCCAACTTGCTTGCTCACGAAGACCTAGGGCATTTGAGGAAGCCCATCATAGGAATATACAAGCCAAGTTCTATAATGAAAAATTCCCACTAGTATGAAAAAAACAACTTACGAGACTCACTATATGAAAAACATGGTGCGACCTTGAAGCACAATATATGAGACTCACTACATGAAGAACAAGGTGCTACTTTGAAGCACAAGTGTGTAAAAAGAGATAGTAACATTGCCTTTTTATTTATTTTCTTTTTCTTTTGTTTTTTTTTCTTTTGGCCTTTCTTCCTTTTTTTCTTTTTTCTTTTCTTTTTGGGCAATGCTCTAATAATGATGATCATCTCACTTTCATTGATTATGACATATGAATTACAACTCGAAACTAGAACAAGATATGACTCTATATGAATGCCTCCGGCGGTGTACTGGGATGGTGCAATGAATCAAGAGCGACATGTATGAAAAATAATGCATGGTGGATTTGCCACAAACACAATGTCAACTACATGATCATGCAATGGCAATATGACAAAAGTAAAGTATGTCAAGATGATGAAAAATGGAACAGTGGAAAGTTGCATGGCAATATATCCCGGAATGGCTATGGAAATGCCATAATAGGTAGGTATGGTGGCTGTTTTGAGGAAGATATAAGGAGCTTTATGTGTGATAGAGTGTATCGTATCACGGGGTTTGGATGCACCGGCGAAGTTTGCACCAACTCTCAAGGTGAGAAAGGGCAATGCACGGTACCGAAGAGGCTAGCAATGGTGGAAAGGTAAAAGTGCGTATAATCCATGGACTCAACATTAGTCAAAAGAACTCATATACTTATTGCAAAGATTTAGAAGTCATAAAAAATTAAGTACTATGCGCATGCTCCTAGGGGGATAGATTGGTAGGAAAAGACCATCGCTCGTCCCCGACCGCCACTCATAAGGATGCACAAGCCAGGTACACTTCATGTTTCAAATTTGTTACACAACTTTAACCATATGTGCATGCTAGGGACTTGCTAACTTCAACACAAGCATTCTTTAAATTCATAATCACCCAACTAGCATGACTTTAATATCACTACCTCCATATCTCAAAACAATTATCAAGTATCAAATTGATCATAGCATCCAATTCACTTCCTATGATAGTTTTTATTATACCCAACTTGGATGCCTACCATTCTAGGACCAATTTTATAACCATAGCAAATACCATGCTGTTCTAAAAGACTCTCAAAATAATATAAGTGAAGCATGAGAGACTAGCAATTTCTACAAAAATAAGCCACCGCCGTGCTCTAAAAGATATAAGTGAAGCACTAGAGCAAAAACTATCAAGCTCAAAAGATATAAGTGAAGCACATAGAGTATTCTAGAAAATTCTAATCAAATAGGCTTCTCCCAAAAGGTGTGTACAGCAAGGATGATTGTGGTAAACTAAAAATCAAAGACTAATATAATACACGATGCTCCAAGCAAAACACATATCATGTGGCAAATAAAAATATAGCTCCAAGTAAAGTTACCAATGAACGAAAACGAAAGAGGGGATGCCTTCCCCGTTTTGGCCTAGGTTTAGAACTATCTTCAATGGTTTGGGCACCCCAAGCTTAGGATTTTGGCTATCCTTGAATATCTTGGGTGCCATGGGCATCCCCAAGCTTAGGCTCTTGCCACTCCTTATTCCATAGTCCATAAAAGCTTTACCCAAAACTTGAAAACTTCACAACACAAAACTCAACAGGAAATCTTATAAGCTCCGTTAGTGAAAGAAAACAAAACCACCACATAAGGTACTGCAATGAACTCATTATTTATTTATTTTGGTTTTAAACCTACTGTATTCCAACTTCCTTATGGTTTATAAACTAATTTACTAGCCATAGATGCATTGAAATAAGCAAACAACACACGAAAAACAGAATCTGTCAAAAAACGAACAGTCTGTAGCAATCTGTAACTAACGCAAACTTCTGGAACTCTAAAAATCCTACCAAAATAGGAAGTCCTGGAAAATTTGTTTATTGAACAGCATCAAAAAGAATCAACACAAAGCACGTTCATGTGAGTTAACAAAATTATATTCGTGCGCGCAAAGTTTCTGTTTTTCAGCAGAATCAAATCAAATATCATCGTAGGTTATCCTATAGGTTCTACTTGGCACAAACACTAATTAAAAGATAAAAACACATCTAAACAGGAGGTAGATGCAAGATTTATTACTAAACAGGAACAAAAACAAAAAACACAAAGAAAATTGAGTTGCCTCCCAACTAGCGCTATCGTTTAACGCCCCTAGCTAGGCATAAAAGCGAAGATAGATCTAACGAGTGCCATCTTTGGCACTAAATTCATAAGTAGCCCGCATGATAGATTCATAAGGTAATTTGACTTTCTTTCTTGGAAAGTGCTCCATGCCTTTCTTTAATGGAAATTGGAATCTAATATTCCCTTCCTTCATATCAATAATCGCGCCAATCGTTCTAAGGAATGGTCTACCAAGAATAATAGGGTAAGAAAGATTGCAATCTATATCAAGAACGATAAAATCTACGGCACCAAATTTCTATTTGCAACAATAAGAACATCATTGATTCTTCCCATTGGATTTTTAATGGTGGAATCCGCAAGGTGCAAATTTGAAGAGCAATCATCAAGATCATGGAAACCTAGAATATTACATAAAGTTTTCAGAATTGTGGAAACACTAGCACCCAAATCACACAAAGCAAAACACTCATGATCTTTAATTCTAATCTTTATAGTAGGTTCCCACTCATCATTAAGTTTTCTAGGTATGGAAACTTCCAAATTAAGTTTTTCATCATAAGATTGCATCAAGGCATCAACGATATGTTTGGTAAAAGCTTTATTTTGACTATAAGCATGAGGAGAATTAACAACAGATTGCAACAAGGAAATACAACCTTCTAAAGAACAATTATCATAATAAAATTCCTTGAAATCCGAGATAGTGGGTTTTAAAGTTGTGACCTCTCCAATCCCACTTTTACCAAATTTAGCATCAAGATCTAAAAACTCTGAATTCTTGGACGCCTTCTAGGTAAAGTTGACTCATCCTCAGTCCCATAATTATGAAGATTCATATTGCAAAACATAGATCTAATAGGAGATGCATCAATAACTTTAAGATCTTCATCATTATTTTCATGAAATTTTTCTAGTTTGGCGGCCATCTTATTGACTAAGGTGGTTTGCTTATCAGAAATATTTGCTATAGCATTTTCAAACCGGGTAATTTGAGAGTTCACACCATAAAATTCTTTATTCATATCATCAAGCTCCTTATTCATAAAATCCAAAAAACCTTTTTGTTCCTTAAGCTTTTTTCTGAAGAAATTATTATGCTCAAATTGCAAATTCATAAAGCTTCTAATATTTGATTCAATCTCTTCCAACCTTCTAAGAAGGTGGTTAGAACCCTTAGGAAAAGCCATAAGGACAGACATGCACACAAGCAAGCAGAAAAAGGAAAGCGAAAGAGAGAGGAGGAGATTGGGAAAGAGAGGGCGAATAAAACGGCAAGGGTGAAGTGGGGGAGAGGAAAACGAGAGGCAAATGGCAAATGATATAAATGCGAGGGAGATGAGTTTGTGATGGTACTTGGTATGTCTTGACTTGAGCGAAGACCTCCCCGGCAACGGTGCCAGAAATCCTTCTTGCTACGTCTTGAGCTTGTGTTGGTTTTCCTTGAAGAGGAAAGGTGATACAGCAATAGTAGCGTAAGTATTTCCCTCAGTTTTTGAGAATCAAGGTATCAATCCAGTAGGAGGCTCCTCAAAAGTCCCACGCACCTACACAAACAAACAAAGTACTCGCAACCAACGCAATAAAGGGGTTGTCAATCCCTTCACGGCCACTTGCGAAAGTGAGATCTCATAGAGATAGTATGATAAGATAAATATATTTTTGGTATTTTATAATATAGATGCAAAAAGTAAAGATGCAAATAAAAGTAGATTGGAAGCAAATATGATGAGAGATAGACCCGGGGGCCATAGGTTTCACTAGAGGCTTCTCTCAAGATAGCATAAGTATTACGGTGGGTGAACAAATTACTGTCGAGCAATTGATAGAAAAGCAAGTAATTATGAGATTATCTAGGCATGATCATGTATATAGGCATCACGTCCGTGACAAGTAGACCGACTCCTGCCTGCATCTACTACTATTACTCCACACATCAACCGACTCCTGCCTGCATCTAGAGTATTAAGTTCATAAGAACAAAGTAACGCCTTAAGCAAGATGACATGATGTAGAGGGATAAACTCATGCAATATTATATAAACCCCATTTTTTATCCTTGATGGCAACAATACAATACGTGCCTTGCTGCCCCTGCTGTCACTAGGAAAGGACACAGCAAGATTGAACCCAAAGCTAAGCACTTCTCCCATGGCAAGAAAGATCAATCTAGTAGGTCAAACAAACTGATAATTCAAAGAGACTTGCAAAGAGAACTCAATCATACATAAAAGAATTCAGAGAAGATTCAAATATTATTCATAGATAAACTTGATCATAAACCCACAATTCATCGGATCTTGACAAACACACCGCAAAAAGAGTTTACACCGAATAGGTCTCCACAAGAGAGGGGGAGAACATTGTATTGAAATCCAAAAAGAGAGAAGAAGCCATCTAGCTAATAACTATGGACCCGTAGGTCTGTGGTGAACTACTCACAACTCATCGGAGGGGCAAGGATGTTGATGTAGAAGCCCTCTGTGGTTGATTCCCCCTCCGGTGGAGCGCTGGCGAAGGCTCCAAGATGGGTTCTCGTGGATACAGAAGGTTACAACGATGGAAATTGTGTTTCGTTGGCTCCCTGGATGTTTTCGGGGTACGTAGGCTTATATAGGAGGAAGAAGTACGTCGGTGGCCACCCGAGGGGCCCATGAAACAGGGGGCACTCCCTATAGTGGGGGGCGCCCTCCTATCTCGTGGCTGCCTCAGATGCTTCTTGACTTGCACTCCAAGTCCTCTGGATCACGTTCATTCCAAAAAATCACGCTCCCGAAGGTTTCATTCCGTTTGGACTCCGTTTGATATTCCTTTTCTTCGAAATACTGAAATAGGCAAAAAAAACAGCAATACGGGCTGGGCCTCCGATTAGTAGGTTAGTCCCAAAAATGATATAAATATGCAAAATAAATCCCATAAACAAAAGGGGTAATATAATAGCATGGAACAATCAAAAATTATAGATACGTTGGAGACGTATCAAGTACATATAAAGGCATGTTAAGCACAACAGGCTAAACATCAACCAAATATATCAATGGTAGACAACATAATCTACAAATGATAGCTTCAGTGTGTAGGCTTAAGCACGCTAGTTAGGCAAAACAAGAAGTGAAAGGTGTGTTAACTTCATCAGGCATAACATTTATAAATAAGCAAATAGTCATTCAAACTGGTATTGTGTAGGTCTAAAGTACACTAGTTATTGTTAAAAAAACGAAAAGGCATGTTAACTGCGATATCCTTAACAACAACCAAATATCGTAATTCATAGTGGTATTGTTGAAACTATTATTGATGAAATTGAATTGCATGGCAAATAGTTGCACATATAGAGCATCACATTATGAAGAGCAGAAATAAACAATGCATAAGGCCATCTCTAGCCGATCCTTTAAAAGTTAAATGACTAAAACAATTAGTGGATATATATATATATATATATATATATATATATATATATATATTCCAGCAATTTTTGGCCGTTTCTAGTCGATCCCCTAAACTTAATGTTGTAAACTTCAATTTGATCAAGTTCAAAGCAGGTTCAATCGAAAGTAGCATCAATTCAAACATAAACATAGATAGTTTTGCATAACCGAACATAAAACATAAATTTAAACTAAGCTAAACTACTTTCGGTCAAAGTAGAGGTCGAGCCAATCCTTCCTCGTCAGGTACGGTGTGCCACGAGCCGGGTCTGGGCAGGTGTCGTCATCAGGGTCGTTGGGGAAGGCACTCCTCCACTCATCGACGTCGATCTCCTCATCCTCGCCGCCCACCTAGAAGCCCTCCGCACCGCCGTCCTCGCCGCCTTCGACCTCATCATCGGAGGAGAGCGTGATAACCTCGCCATGCTCCGCGCCGACAAAGATCGCCCGCTCTGCCTCCATGAGCTCCGGGTGCTGCCGGCGGAGCGCTTGCATGTAGGCCTCGTTGGCGGCCTCGGCCTCGAGGCGGGCACTCCCTATAGTGGGGGGCGCCCTCCTATCTCGTGGCTGCCTCAGATGCTTCTTGACTTGCACTCCAAGTCCTCTGGATCACGTTCATTCCAAAAAATCACGCTCCCGAAGGTTTCATTCCGTTTGGACTCCGTTTGATATTCCTTTTCTTCGAAATACTGAAATAGGCAAAAAAAACAGCAATACGGGCTGGGCCTCCGGTTAGTAGGTTAGTCCCAAAAATGATATAAATATGCAAAATAAATCCCATAAACAAAAGGGGTAATATAATAGCATGGAACAATCAAAAATTATAGATACGTTGGAGACGTATCAAGTACATATATAGGCATGTTAAGCACAACAGGCTAAACATCAACCAAATATATCAATGGTAGACAACATAATCTACAAATGATAGCTTCAGTGTGCAGGCTTAAGCACGCTAGTTAGGCAAAACAAGAAGTGGAAAGGTGTGTTAACTTCATCAGGCATAACATTTATAAACAAGCAAATAGTCATTTAAACTGGTATTGTGTAGGTCTAAAGTACACTAGTTATTGTTAAAAAAACGAAAAGGCATGTTAACTGCGATATCCTTAACAACAACCAAATATCGTAATTCATAGTGGTATTGTTGAAACTGTTATTGATGAAATTGAATTGCATGGCAAATAGTTGCACATATAGAGCATCACATTATGAAGAACTGAAATAAACAATGCATAAGGCCATCTCTAGCCGATCCTTTAAAAGTTAAATGACTAAAACAATTAGTGGATATATATATATATATATATATATATATTCCAGCAATTTTTGGCCGTTTCTAGTCGATCCCCTAAACTTAATGTTGTAAACTTCAATTTGATCAAGTTCAAAGCAGGTTCAATCGAAAGTAGCATGAATTCAAACATAAACATAGATAGTTTTGCATAACCGAACATAAAACATAAATTTAAATTAAGCTAAACTACTTTCGGTCGAAGTAGAGGTCGAGCCAATCCTTCCTCGTCAGGTACGGTGTGCCACGAGCCGGGTCTGGGCAGGTGTCGTCATCAGGGTCGTTGGGGAAGGCACTCCTCCACTCATCGGCGTCGATCTCCTCATCCTCACCGCCCACCTAGAAGCCCTCCGCACCGCCGTCCTCGTCGCCTTCGACCTCATCATCGGAGGAGAGCGTGATAACCTCGCCATGCTCCGCGCCGACAAAGATCGCCCGCTCTGCCTCCATGAGCTCCGGGTGCTGCCGGCGGAGCGCTTGCATGTAGGCCTCGTTGGCGGCCTCGGCCTCGAGGCGCTCCCACGCCTCGTGGTCCTCCCGCGCCATAGCTGAGCTCACCACCCCTGGCTCCGGCAGAACGAGGTGGACCAGACATGTGCCGAAGGGGAAATTGAGCCTAGCCACCGTGCCGTTGTAGAGGACCTGCCAGCGTTCGTACTCCATGGCCACGAGCTCGGTTGTGTGGAAGCTATCGAGCCACCGGCGGGTGTGGGTCTCTTGATCTGTAATCTCGGTGACCCACGTTCCCCACCGCCGCTGCAGACGCCGAGGTAGGACCTCATCGGCTGCCGGGTCCGAGGGAGGACGGGGAAGTCCTCGAACTAGCGTAGGGGCGCGACGGTGGGCGGATCGGGGGGCCGACAACGGCGGATCGATAAAGAGCCCGTGGAGGACGACAGGGACACCTTGGCGGCCACCTCGCCGGCATCCGGCGAAGAGGCCGCGATAAACCTCTTTTGGGCCATTGGCTCCTCGAGCTCCCCGACACATAGACAGAGGTTGAGGATGGAGGCGACGGCGACCTACCAATGGTTACGGGGGTGGTGTGTGTCGGTGAGCGCAAGTTTTGTGCGGTGTGTGTGTGTGTGTGTGTGTGTGGGGGGGGTTAAGGTGGCGTTTGAGGAAATACCGCGCAACTGAAAATTTTGCTAGGCGGGAGTAACAAGGCGGGGGCTACTGAAAATTTGGATCAAGGGCGAGCAGATATTTTTGAGATTGCGAGGGATGCAGAGGCAGGAGTATTTGGGGAGCGAGCTAGTGTGCTTGACACGCCGGCTGTGGACTGTAGCCGACACACCTTCTCGCGTAAGCCATAGGCGTACTATACACCGACGGTGCTCTAGGATATTTTGTACTGCATGTCACACAGTTGGTGATAATAAACTATGTGGGATCTACTTGATTTTTCATTTTGATCTGAATTACATAATGGGGTCACAACAGCAATGAACTGTGTTTGAATTGCTAGACCTTTTATCTGCAGTGAACATGCAACTATATGTGTGTTGTAAAAAATTTGGAATTATTCAGGGTTCGTTTGGAAATTTTATACATTAAATTTGTTTTCTAGCAATTTTAGGTGCACAATTCAAAATTAAAGCACATGCTCCAGTCCATAAAAACGGGTTGCAAAATCAAATGTTTGTCCTTGGTTGCAAGCTTAGGTCACATGCGAGAAATGAGAATGAATGTCAAACACCTTGACATTGTCGCACAACCGCTAATATTGAGATACATGGTTTTAAAATTCTTGTAAATTGAAAACTCGGCGAAATTCATGAAACTTGACATGATATCATGGAACGGCATCGACATGTCGTGGTAAAAATATTTTTCCATTGGGGGCAGGTTTGGCTATAAGTGTAACATCCCAAAATTTCAATTTGGAATGTTATACAATAGATCATCTTTGCATATTATATTTTATTACATTTTGGCTTGATCCTAGAAATTTTACGCAACTCAAGGACCCACGGAGAGAGTTGGAGATTTCGTTATTTTCATATTTGAGTTTTCTCAAATTTTGAAAATAGAATCATTTGATTTTAATTATTTTATCTTCAAATATTTCTTATACAAAAATAAAAGAGAGGAAATAAAATGACTTTCCCAAAATAAAGAAATATTGAGGATTTAATAATAAAATCAAATAAGATTTTATTTCAAAGTTTATCACTATTTTATTTGAATTTAGGAAAAATGCGCATTTTCAAAGTTGCATTTAGGCCCCAAATAAATGTTCATATTGTCCGGCTTATTTTTAGAGGACGGGAAAAATTTATTTCGAGATTTTTGGAGTCCATTTAGTATTTCTTTTCTTTCTTTTTCTGCATGTCCGAATTATTTAAAAAAATGAACCGACCTACCGGGCCGTGTCCGTCCTGGACTACTAGCCCGGCCGGCCTTATAAGCCGAGAGGCCCGAGACGCAGCCCCCCCGAAACCCTAGTCCCGCCCTTGCCGCCCGCCCATGCTTGCCGCCAGCGTCGCCGCCGCCCTCGCCTCGCCTCCCGGCCGCCGCCGCCGCCGATGCCACCGCCGCCCACCACGCCCCCGCCGCCGGATCCCCTCACCGCGGAGTCGCTGCCGACCCCGCCGGACCTCGCCGAGGTAGCCCGCCGCCGCCGCGTTTTTCTAAAACCGCAATTTTTTTTTTATAAAACCGCAGTTTATTTTTTTAATTAGATCGGTTTAGTATTTTTCCGGTTTATTTAATTTGCGGATGTTCGTCCGTATGTTTGTCTTAATGAACGGTTTTCATCGTTTAGCCGCAGACAGCGAATGTTTGTTCGTTAGCCTGTTCGTTCGTTTTTCTTTTTCTCGGATTTTCCGCGATTATTTCCGATCGTGATTTCTGATCCGATTTTCGTGCTAGTATAACTTTTCACTTGTTTATCGGAATCAGGCGATTCAAGCGCCTAGAGTTTCGTCTCGAAACCCTCTTTCCATTTAACCAACTCAAACAAGATTTTGCTACTATAAAATTTGACTTAGGTCCATATTAGTAAACAAAGCTTGTTTCTTTCGCCGTTTGACTTTCGTTGCTTCGTTTGATTTGATTCTTTTTGCAAACCGGAGTTCTTAAGTTGAAATTTCTGGTTAGATCTCTTATTTGAGTTCATGCATAGTGCTTATTGTATGCTTGTTTGTTTGCGATAGACTACCCGGAGTGCGCCGCTTGCTACTACGAGTCTCTAGGTTTCACGGATCATCAGCAAGGCAAGTAACACTTTGATCATACCTCTTTACTACCCAGTTTTATCGCATTAGATCAATCCTCAAAAAATTGCATGATTAGGATCTTTAACATGTGGGTTTTGGGAAGTAGATGAGGTAGAACCTATTACGTGTTTTATTATCAAACCTTTGGGAGTTACTTCTACGTTTCCTTATATCGCTATGATATGCTAGTAGACGTGGATTGGGTGAGTGTATCCATGACAGATGTGAGATTGTTAAGTTAATGGTTTACTTAAGGTGGCAACTTTAATACACATCTGGGTGCATTGAGGCACCTTGGAAACCCAGTGTTGCCTGTATTTTTGGAAATCCCAGGGTACCGTGTGATTCTCCTATGGATCGCCACCCAGGCTCAAAGGGATCATGAGATTATTCATGCTAGAAACTTCCGTGTGCAGTCGCAAGATACTATGGGCTCTAGCATAGTTGATTAAGTTGTGTGAACTCTTACAGTGGTAGACTAGAAGATGTAGGGGAAAGTAGGTGTAACTCTCTACCCATTGTAAGGTGCAAACGCTTATGAAAGACTATGTCTCGGTCATCCGTTTCTCAAACACCATGTAGTGCGAGAATTCCAATGAAGGAGATCGAGTCTTGCGGGGAAAAGTGCGCAAACCTCTGCAGAGTGTATAAACTAATCATGATTAGCCGTGTCCCCGGTTATGGACGTTTTGAGTATCTAGTACTTGGATTATCATGTGAATCTCATCATGTTACTTTAATTTAATTTGTTGGGTTGTAATGATGATGCTTAATTGGGATTGAGTTGGGTGAACCTTCTCAATGTTTAACAACCACCATGATAGTTAAATAAAATTTATTCCTTTGTTGTAGGGAAAAATTGGCTTATGCAAAACTGTAACCGTAGAGCTTTCCGCCAGCCATATATGCATGTAGTATAGCATTATTTCTGTTCATTACTCTCTATGTGTTACATTGCCAGCATATTCCATGTGCTAACTCATTTTCGGGCTGCAACGTTCATGTTGCAGACTTTTCAGACGACGAGTAAGGTGCCTTAGGTCATGATCTTATACTCAGTGATGCCGTTGGAGTTGATGGACTCACTTATCTTCCAAGCCTTCCACTGTTATCGTTATTAGATGGCCTTAAGCCATATTTATTGTAATAAGTTCTCTTTTGAGACATTCAATGTAATAAGTGTGTGATTGCTACTATGTTATAAATCCTTCAAGTACTGTGCGTGTCAGCATTAGCGATCCAGGGATGACACTAATGCACGAGATCAGACTGTTTGAGGTTTGGTCGCTACAAGATGGTATCAGAGCACACGCTGACTGTAGGACACGACCACTAAGCTAAAGCCCTAGATCACTACTCTCTTCTCATTTCTAACTCCTCGCCTTTTCTACTCTTTAGGATGGCGGATGCAAGGAACAAGTTCATGCAACCGGATGAAGATACACCCTTTGGACGCCACTTGAAGGAAGTCACTAGATACCTAAACATCGGAGTGCCAAGCTTCACCGGGACCTACATCGCCACTTTACCAGAAGAGGAGTGTTGGATGATTCAAGTTCAAGTTCTAGGAAGGACGTTCAGGCCCGTCACTGAGACCATAGAATTTTCCTTTGATGCACCAACCTAGAGTCTAGGAAAGAGCATGGCAGCCCACATCACCATGGGATGCATTGGAGAAGTTTACCACAAGGATCTCAAGGATACTATTTACCAGATTTGTGGGCGCTGAGATGAGCAATGGGAGATGATCAGTACTAGGAAGGATAGATCAATTGCAGCTTTCATCTAGGAGCTAAACCAGCACATTCGTCGCCAGGAGAACCAGATGTGCGCAGGCATGATAGATCTGAAGAAGGCTATGACCAAGATCACGGAGCTGGAAGAAGAACTCAAGTCTACACGCGATGGATATGAGAAGAAATGACGACACTCGTGGAGAAGAATGATGATCTGAAGAAGAAGCTAAAAGTATTCATGGGATTCCCCGCGACTGGAGGGGAAGACGACGATTGCACTTGCCCGGACAACTACATCATCATCGACAACACCGACTCGAACCCAAACGATAGTGATGATGACTTTGTTGATGAAGCTGGAGCAGATATCATGGAGTCTTCGATGGATCAATTTTTCTAGTCGACCACCATAACAGTAGTAGTATTCTCCCATGTATATAGTATAGTCCGAGCACTTTTGTAACAATAGTTAGACCGTTGTATGCCCTTGTTTGAATTGATTGAAGTGATATTGATTGCAATTGTCTCATGTGCATAATGGGTAGTGTTTTTCTCTATAGACCTCATTCTATTCTATATTCTCATCTTTTCTAAACCCTCAGATGCCTCCGAGACGTGACAATGGATTTGCTTTCCCACCAGAGCTCACTCACTTGATCCAGCAGAAGAATGCATTGATGTAGTTGCTAGTCCAGAAACAGAATCAGGGGAACAACAACAACAACAACCACCACCACCACCACCTGTTGATCACTTAGCCCGTTTCCTGAGGATGAATCCGCCGGTGTTCTCCAGTAGCACCGAGCCGATAGTTGTAGATGATTGGCTCCGTAAGATGGGAAGGGAGTTGACCACTGCAGGATGCACAGATGCGGAGAAGGTGCATTTTGCCACACATCAGCTTGACGGACCCGCAACATCGTGGTGGGAGAATTTCACAACCACTTATCCCATCGACATTGTCACATGGGACCAGTTTCAGCAGGCTTTCCGTACTGCTCATGTTTCAGCAAGAGCTATGGCCATGAAGAAGCATGAGTTTCACAACTTGCGCCAAGGAGGACGTATAGTTGGCCAGTATGTGGATGACTTTAGTAAGCTAGCACGTTATGCCCCAGATGACGTTGCTACGGATGCAGCTAAGCAGGAGAAGTTTCTAGAAGGACTGAATGATGAGCTGAGCATGCAGTTGATGGTAGCAACCTTCAACAACTACCAGGAGTTGGTAGATAGATCTCTCATGATTGAAGGGAAGCAACAGCATATTGACAACCGCAAGAGGAAGTATGGACAAGGGAAGTACAATTCTGGAGCTCAGCAAAAGCCTCATTTTACCCCGAATTCGGGAGGACCTTTTCAGCATACCCATGGAGGAGGGAGTTCGCACAACCATAGTGGCCCCAAGAATGGTAATGGGAATGGAGGAAGCAACGACCATAATCGTACCAACCCATCAACCCTAGTCAAGAAGGATCTGAGCCATGTCACTTGCTACAAGTGTCAGAAGACAGGACATTATGCCAATGAATGTCCTGAAGCTAAGAATGGAAATGGCAATGGAAGCTCTGGGAAGAAGCCGAACCCTTTCAACAGGGGACAGGTGAACCACGTTAACGTGGAGGAGGTTGAAGCCCAGCCAGATGCAGTAATAGGTAAGTTTTTGGTTAAGTCATTTACTGCAATCGTTCTTTTTGATACTGGTGCATTGCATTCATACATATCAAGGGTATTTGTGGATAAGTATAAACTGCCCACCAAAGTTCATAGAACACCTATGTTAGTAAGCTCACCAGGAGCGGAGTATATGGCTAGTCAAGGATGTTTTCAGGTGCCATTAACCATAGGTAGGCATGTTTTCCCCTCGAATTTAATCATTTTTGAGTCACAAGGTTTGGATGTGATTCTGGGTATGGATTGGCTATCAATGTATGGAGGAAACATCGATTGCGCTAGCAAGTCAATTTTGCTTACCACCCCAGAAGGAACAAGGATCAAGTATGTATCCCGACACGAGCCGAAGAGGACTCAAGTGAATTCCTTATCAGGGGTTGTACAGGAGGAAGTACCAGTAGTGAAGGATTTCCACGATGTATTTCGGAAGAGTTGCGGGCATGCCACGGATAGAGACATTGAGTTTTTGATTGAGCTTTTGCCA
Source organism: Aegilops speltoides (assembly GCA_021437245.1). Taxonomy (NCBI): domain Eukaryota; kingdom Viridiplantae; phylum Streptophyta; class Magnoliopsida; order Poales; family Poaceae; genus Aegilops; species Aegilops speltoides. The sequence goes on along the minus strand of CM038141.1, from coordinate 93,213,674 downwards.
GGCACATGGCCGATATCTAAGAGACCGTACAAGATGCCCGCAAAAGATTTGGAGGAAATTAAGAAGCAAATTAAGGAGTTACTGGATAAAGGCTATATTCGCCCAAGTTCGTCACCTTGGGGATCGCCAGTGCTTCTAGTGGAGAAGAAGGACGTATCATTGAGGATGGTTGTTGATTATCGAGGATTGAATGAAGTGAAAATCAAGAACAAGTATCCACTACCGATGATCAATGACTTGTTTGACCAGTTGCAAGGAGCAAAGGTATTTTCCAAGATCGATCTGCGATCAAGATACCACCAGCTGAAGATTCGAGAGCAGGATATACCTAAGACGGCTTTTACCACCAGGTATAGGTTGTATGAGTATACCGTTATGTCATTTGGTCTGACTAACGCACTTGCCTATTTCATGAACATGATGAACAAGGTGTTTATGGAGTTTTTGGATATGTTCGTCGTGGTGTTCATTAATGATATTCTGGTCTACTCAAAGAATGAAGAGGATCATAAGGAGCATTTGCGTTTGGTACTTGGGAAGCTTAAAGAACATCAGTTATATACCAAATTCAGCAAGTGTGAGTTTTGGTTGAAAGAAGTTGGATTCCTCGGACATGTTATATCCAGAGAAGGAATAGCAGTAGACCCCACCAAAGTTGTCATCGTGACAAATTGGGAAGCACCCACGTTAGTTGGAGAGATCCGGAGTTTCCTTGGACTCGCAGGATACTACCGGAGGGTCATTGAGAATTTCTCAAGGATTGCGAAGCCCATGACGGAGTTGTTGAAGAAGGACACCAAGTTCAAATGGACTGAGGAATGTGAGGCCACTTTCCAGGAGTTGAAGAAATGTTTGGTTACATCACCAGTATTGATCCTGCCAGATCAGCGCAAGGATTATGAGGTTTATTGCGACGCTTCTCGTCGAGGACTTGGAGCAGTGCTTATGCAGGAGGGAAGAGTTGTTTCGTATGCCTCACGGCAACTTAAGCCCCATGAGTTGAATTATGCTACACATGATCTGGAGTTAGCAGCCGTAGTGCATGCATTGAAGACATGGAGACATTTTCTCATTGGAAACCATTGTGAGGTGTACACGGATCACAAGAGTTTGAAGTACATTTTCACATAGAAGGAGTTGAATCTCAGGCAAAGGAGATGGTTGGAACTCATTAAGGATTATGATATGAGGTTGCATTATCACCCAGGAAAGGCTAACGTAGTAGCCGATGCATTGAGCCGCAAGAACCATGTCAACACCCTCATGACCGGAGAGTTACCAAAGGAGTTGGCCGAGGATCTTCACGATCTATGTTTGGAGATAGTTCAGAGAGGCTATGTAGGAGCATTGGAGATTCAGTCTACTTTGATGGATAAGACCAGAGAAGCTCAGAAGACAGACAAGGAGGTTGCCGAGATAAAGGAGAAGATGAGCAAAGGAAAAGCTAAAGGATTTCGTGAGGATGAGCATGATACCTTATGGTTTGAGGACTGCATTTATGTGCCTAATGACCCGGAGATCAGGAAGTTGATTTTGCAGGAGGCCCATGATTCACCGTATTCGATTCACCCAGGAAATACCAAGATGTATCTGGATTTGAAGGGCACTTTCTGGTGGACCGGAATGAAGAAGGATATTGCGGAGTATGTAGCAGTATGTGATGTATGTCAGGGAGTGAAGGCAGAACATCAGAAGCCAGCAGGTTTACTAGAGCCATTGCCGATACCCGAATGGAAGTGGGATAAGCTAGGCATGGATTTTATTACGGGATTGCCCAGGACTCGTTCAGGCTATGACTCAATATGGGTTGTAGTCGATTGTTTGACAAAGGTAGCTCATTTCATCCCAGTGAAGACCACTTACACAAGTGCTAAGTTGGCAAAGATATACATGACCAGGATCGTATGTGCGCATGGAGTTCGAGGACCATTGTATCGAGATAGAGAACCCGGTTTACCTCAAAGTTCGGAATCGGTTGCACGAAACTTTGGGTACCGGCTAGAGTTGATACAGCCTTTCATCCATGAGCAGATGGACGGACCGAGAGAGTCAATCAGATTCTGGAGGACATGCTGAGAGCTTGTGCGCTAGATTATGGATCTAGTTGGGACGACAATTTGCCTTATGCAGAGTTCTCTTACAACAACAGTTATCAATCTAGTTTGAAGATGGCCCCTTTCGAAGCTTTGTACGGGAGGAGGTGTAGGACACCGTTGTTGTGGGATGAAGTAGGAGGCCGTCAGTTGTTTGGACCAGATTTGATTAAAGAGTCTGAAAAGAAGGTGAAGTTGATTCGTGATAGGCTCAAGGTAGCCCAGTCCAGGCAGAAGAGCTATGCAGATTCAAAATGCAAGGAGCAGTTTACGAAGTTGGAGACAGAGTTTATCTTCGTGTGTCCCCACTTCGAGGAGTTAAGCGTTTTGGAGTTAAGGGAAAGTTAGCACCATGTTTTGTGGGACCATACAAAGTTTTGGAGCATTTGGGAGAAGTTGCTTACAAGTTGGAGTTTCCCGAAGGATTGTCAGGAGTTCATGATGTGTTCCACGTTTCCCAGTTGAAGAAGTGCCACGCGGAGATGGCTGATATACCGCTGAGAGATACAGTGCCACTGGAAGCGATTCAGCTGGATAGTGATTTGACCTATGAAGAGAAACCAGTTAAGATTCTCGAATATGCCAGCCGAGTTACCCGCAGCAAGGTTATCAAGTTTGCAAAGTTCAGTGGAGCCACCATACTGAGGATGAAGCCACCTGGAAGCGAGAGGAAGATCTACTAAAGGACCACCCTCACCTATTTTTTAGCCAACCCGAATCTCGAGGGCGAGATTCATCTTAAGGGGGTAGGTTTGTAACATCCCAAATTTTCAATTTGGAATGTTATACATTAGATCATCATTGCATATCATAGTTTATTGCATTTTAGTTTGATCCTAGAAATTTCACGCAACTCAAGGACCCACGGAGAGAGTTGGGGATTTCGTTATTTTCATATTTGAGTTTTCTCAAATTTTGAAAATAGGATCATTTGATTTTAATTATTTTATCCTCAAATATTTCTATTACAAAAATAAGAGAGAGGGAATAAAATGAATTTCTCAAAAGAAAGAAATATTGAGGATTTAATAATAAAATCAAATAAGATTTTATTTCGGAGTTTTATCGCTATTTTATTTGAATTTAGGAAAAATGCGCATTTTCAAAATTGCATTTTGGGCCCAAATAAATGTTCATCTGTCCGGCTTATTTTTAGAGGACGGGAAAAATTTATTTCAGGATTTTTGGAGTCCGTTTAGTATTTCTTTCCTTTCTTTTTCTACACGTCATATTTAAAAAATCAACCGACCTACCGGGCCGTGTCCGCCCCGGACTCCTGGCCCGACCAGCCTTATAAGCCGGGAGGCCGACCACGCTAGCCCAAACCCTCCATAAACCCTAGCGATCCACATGAGCCGCCGCCGCCGCCGCGATTCAGCGCCGCCGCCGCGCTCTCGCCTCCCCTGGCCGCCGCCGCCGCCCGAGCCGCCACCGCCCGTTATGCCACCTTGCTGCGGATCCCCTCGCCGCCCGAGCTGCCAACCACCGCCGCCGTCGACGAGGTAGCCTTGCGGAGTTCGCCGCCGCCGCCGCCGTTTTTTATATAAAACCGTTCGGTTTTTAAAAAAAACCTAGATCCGTTTTTTTAGATTGGTTCGTCGGTTTTTCTCTTTAGTTATTTTGCGGACGTTCGTCCGTACGTTCGTTTTAACGAACGGTTTTCGTCGTTTAGCCGCAGACAACGAATGTTCGTTCGTTAGCTTGTTCATACGTTTTTCTTTTTCTCGGATTTTCCGTGATTATTTTCGATCGCGATTTCTGATCCGATTTTCGTTCTAGTATAACTTTTTGCTCGTTTATCGAAATCAGGCGATTCAAGTGCCTAGAGTTTAGTCTCGAAGCCCTCTGTCCGTTTAACCAACTCAAACAAGTTTTTGCTACTGTAAAATTTGACTTAGGTCCAGATTAGTAAATGAAGCTTGTTTCTTTCGCCGTTTGAGTTTCGTTGCTTCGTTTGATTTGATTCTTTTTGCAAACCGGAGTTCTTAAGTTGAAGTTTCTGGTTAGATCTCTTATTTGAGTTTTACCCGTGCATTAGATGAGTGCTTATTGTATGCTTGTTTGTTTGCGATAGAGTACCCGGAGTGCGCCCGCGTGCTACTATGAGTCTCTAGGTTTCACGGATCATCAGCAAGGCAAGTAACACTTTGATCATACCTCTTTACTACCCAGTTTTATTGCATTAGATCAATCCTCAAACAATTGCATGATTAGGATCTGATTAATATGTGGGTTTTGGGAAGTTGATGACGTAGAACCTATTACCTGTTTATTATCAAACCTTTGGGAGTTACTTCTACGTTTGCTTATATTGCTATGCTATTCTAGTAGACGTGGATTGGGTGAGTGTATCCATGATAGATGTGAGATTGTTAATTAATGGTTTACTTAAGGTGGCAACTTTAATACACATCTGGGTGGATTGAGGCACCTGGGGAACCCAGTGTTGCCTGTATTTTTGGAAATCTCGGGGTACCGTGTGATTCTCCTATGGACCGCCACCCAGACTCAAAGGGATCATGAGATTTATTCATGCTAGAAACTTCCGTGTACAGCCGCAAGCTACTATGGGCTCTAGCATAGTTGATTAAGTCGTGTGATCTCTTACAGTGGTAGACTAGCAGATGTAGGGGAAAGTAGGTGTAACTGTCTACCCATCGTAAGGTGTAAAGGCTTCTAAAAGACTATGTCTCGGTCATCCGTTTCTCACACATCATGTAGTGCGAGAAATCCAACGGAGGAGATCGAGTCTTGTGGGGAAAAGTGCACAAACCTCTGCAAAGTGTACAAACTAATCATGGTTAGCCGTGTCCCCGGTTATGGATGTTTTGAGTATCTAGTACCTGGATTATCATGTGAATCTCATCATGTTACTCTAATTTAATTTTGTTGGGTTTAATGTTGATGCTTAATTGGGATTGAGTTGGGTGAGCCTTCTCAATGTTTAACAACCACCAAGATAGTTAAATAAAATTTATTCCTTTGATGTAGGGAAAAACTGGCTTTATGCAAAACTGTAACCATAGAGTTTTCCACCAGCCATATATGCATGTAGTAATAGCATTATTCTGTTCATTACTCTCTATGTGTTACATTGCTAGCATATTCCATGTGCTGACCCGTTTTCGGGCTGCAACGTTCATGTTGCAGACTTTTCAGACGACGAGTAAGGTGCCTTAGGTCATGATCTTATACTCAGTGATGCCTCGTTGGAGTTGATGGACTCGCTTTATCTTCCAAGCCTTCCGTTGTTATCGTTATTAGATGGCCTTAGGCCATATTTATTGTAATAAGTTCTCTTTTGAGACATTCGATGTAATAAGTGTGTGATTGCTACTCTGATATAAATCCTTCAAGTACTGTGCGTGTCAGCATTACCGATCCAGGGATGACACTGATGCACAGAGATCAGACTGTTTGAGGTCTGGTCGCTACAATCCAAAACGCATCTGAAATTCATGAACCTTGACACGCTAGCATGGAACGATATCCACATGCAGTGGTAAAACTATTGTCCCATTTGGGGCAGGTTAGGGTATATAAGCTTCTCACAAACCAGAGCTTCTCACAACAAGTCTCATGGTTACGGTAGGGAACATTTCACCTTTCTGGACGAAACGATATCCGTTGCCTCTTCTTGATTTCAATTCTTTTTCTAGTGACAACATAGAACAACATGAGTGTTTTGTTAAATTTTGGAATTTATCGGGGTTTGTTTGGACATTTTATGCATTACTTGACCTTTCAATGCATTTATGTGCATAATTCAAATTTGAACTACATGCACATGCTCTAATGCATATAAATTGGTTGAAACTTCAAATTTGTCTCCTTGTTTGCATGCTTAGGTCCCATGCAAAAATGGGAATGAATGTCAAACACCCTGCCACCGTCACTCGGCCACAAACATTGAGATACCTGATTTTTAAAATTCTAGTAAATCCAAAACTCGTCTGTAATCATGAAACATGGCATGCTATCATGGAGCGGCATCAACATGTCGTCGTAAAATTTTTGTCCCATTTGGGGTAGGTTTGGGTATAAGCTTCTCACAAACCAGAGCTTCTCACAACAAGCCTAATGGTTTTGGTAGGGAACATTTCACCTTTCTGGATGAAACGATAGCCGTTGCCTCTTCTTGATTTCAATTTTTTCTCTAGTGTCAACATAGAACAACATGAGTATTGTGTTAAATTTTGGAATTTTTGGGGTTTGTTAGCACCTTCTTATGCATTAATTGAGTTTTCAATGCATTTATGTGCATAATTCAAATTTGAACTACATGCACATGCTTTAAGGCATATAAATTGGTTGAAAATTCAAATTTATGTCCTTGGTTGCATGCTTACGCCCCATGCAAGAAATAAGAATGAATGTCGAACACCCTGCCATCGCCACTCGGATGCAAACATTGAGATACCTATTTTTAAATTCTAGTAAATCCAAAACTCGTCTGAAATTCATGAAAGCTGGCATGCTATCATGGAATGGCACCCGACATGCCGTGGTAATTTTTTTTGTCCCATTTGGGGTAGGTTTGGGTATAAACTTCTCACAAACTGGTTTTGGGAAAAAAAAATTTTGGGTTTCCCAGAACTTTATTTTCCCGCCCCCACCATTAAAACTAACAAAAGGAAATTGGCCATTTGGGAGGAATTTTTCCCAAATGGGCCCTAACAAAAGGCCAAACGGTTTTTTATTTTGGGTGCTTCCCTTCAAAAAAAAGCAAAAAAAGAAAAGGGGGAAAAAGGGAAACCCAGGAATTTTGGGGGTTCCAAAAATTTTTAAAATTTAAAAGGGAATTTTGGGAAAATTAAACCCGGGGGTTCATTTTCCTTTGGGTGGTTTTTTTTTGGGGCCCTTTTAAAAAGCCTCCTTAAGGGCCCGGCTTTTCTTTAAAAGGTTTTTTCTTAAAAAAAAAATGATATTTTTTATTAAGAAAGGGTTTTGATTCTTTTAAAAAGGCTAAAAAATTTAAAAAAGTAAAGAAAAGAAAATTGGGGTTAAAAACCCTTAAAAGATGGGTTTTTAATGAACCTATTTAACCCCTGTTTTAAATTTAAGGGAAAAATTTTTTTTCTTTTTTAAATTTTTTAAAAAAAATGGACAAAAAGAACAAATTTTGGGGAGAAAATTTTTTAAAAACTTTTTTTGCCCAATAATTTTTTTGGCCCATTTTAAAACCCCGTTTTGGGCCCTTTAAAAGTGTTTTTCCCTTTTTTTTAAACCCAAAATTTTCTTCTAAAAAACCCCGTTTTGGGTTTTTTCCACCCAAAACACTTTGGGACTTTTTTACCCGGGCCTTTTTTTCCCTACCGGGGCCCCAAAAAAAGCAAAAAGGGTTTTATTCCCGGCGGGCCAAACCGCTGTTCTTTTTGCAAAACCGAAAGGGGGGTTTTAAAGGGTCTTGGGAAACCCCCTTCCTTTGGGCGCCTTGGGGGGTTTTCAATAACCCGGGGGGGGTTTTCCCGGAAACACCATGAAAAGGATTTTGGGCTTTTAAAACCCTAATTGCTTTGGCCCCTAATTTTTTTGCCCCTCCCGGAAAGGGGGGGGTTGTACAGAGGGTGGGGCTTTTGAAGGGCCCGGGGGTTAGACAAGGGAGGGGCAGGGTGGTGGGAAAGGGGGCCCTGGTTGGGGGGGATGAAAGGGGGGGTGGGGGGGCCGGGGGGTTTGGTTTAAAGATGGGAAAAGGGGCGTGGGGAACCCCTTTTGGGCCGGGGCCCATCCGGGTAAGGTTTTGGGGGTGAAAACCGGAGCCCGGGTTTGGGGCCCCCTTTTTTTTGGGATAAAGGGGCCCCTTTGGGGGAGGCCCCCCCTGTCCGGGACCCCTTTGACCAGGGGTTTGGCGGTCCCAACACCCGGGCTTTCCCCGGGTGGGGGCCGGGCCGAAAATCCCGGGCAGGGCCCAAAGGGGCCCAAAGGGGCCCTTTTGGGGGGAGCTGCCCTCGCCCCGGGCCGTCGAGGGGAAAATCGGGGAATTTAAAGGTTTGGGGTTTCCCCCTTGCCCTTTTGGAATCAGAAAGCAAAACCGAGTCCGGGGCCCCGGGGGCCCGGGGGATTGGCCCTTCCTTAAAGGGGAAATTCCCCCCGGGTAAATGTCTTTCGTCCCAAAACCCCCCGCCACCCGTGGGTCGGGGTTTTTCCCCAAAATGGGTTTTAGGGTTGGGGGTTTTTGCGGGAAGAAATTTATTGGGCCCAAGGGGCAAACCTTTTTCCGGGAACCCTTGGGCCCCTTTGGGGTCCCGGTGGGGTTTTTATTTTTGGGTAGGGGGGGTTTTTTGGGGCGATGGAGGGGGCCCCCAGCCCCTTTGATCCCGGCGTGAAGTTGAGGCCCCCGGGGGGGGGCGGGGCCCCCAAAACGGGGGGCCAGGAGGAAAAGGCGGGGCCGGGGGGAAAGCGGGGGGGTTTTGGCTATGGGGAAAGGGGGTGGGTTTGGGGTGAGGGGATGAGGCCCAACCGGGAACCCGGGGCCGGGGGAGCAAAAAAAACCCCCCCCGGCTTTAGGAACGAGCCCATCCCGGGGCCCTTTTTTTGGGGAAAAGGGGTTCCTTGGGCAAAAGGTTGCCCAATTTTCTGGGGAATTTTTTTTGGGGCCTTCCCTTGGAAAAATAAACCCTTGGGCCAATTTTCGGGGGCCCAGCTATTTTTTAATTTTTGGGCCCATTTCTTTGAAACAACCCCAAAGGGGTTTGGGCGGAAAAAAAGGGTTTTCCCCAAAAGGGGCGTGGGGGCCCGTTTAAAAAATGTTTATAAAGATTTAAAAAAAACAAAAATAAACTGGGAAAAAAAGTTTTAAAAAAGGGAAAAAAGACCTTTGGGTTTGGGTGTGGGAATGGAAACCCATTTTCCCCAAATGGGCCCAAAATTTTGGCCCATTTGCCCCCTTAAAAGGACCCAAAGGCTAAAAGCCAAAGGGGAAAATTTTAAAAGTTTGGCTAAAATTGTTTTTTTTTTGCTTTTAAATAAAATTCTTTTAAAAAAATTTTCCCCAAAAAAAAAGCTTTCGTTTTGGGTTTTTCCCCCCTCTTTCCATTTTAAAAAAGTTTTAAAATTTCCCTTTTAAAATTTGGGGGAAAAAAAAATTTTTGGGGGGGCCCCAAACCACCCGGGGGCCCGGGGCCTCCCCGGGGTTTTGGGTTTGGGGGCCCAAAAGACCCAGGGGTGGGGGAAAAGAAGGGGAGGGAAACCCGTGGGGTGGACAAACCCAAAACCCGGGTTGGGCAAAGGCCTGGGGGTTTCAAAGTGGCCCAAAAAGGGGGGGGGGGTGCCCAAACCCCGCCCGGGGGGGAGGAGGCACCCCCGGGGGGGAGGAAAAGGGGGGGGAAGCCAAGGGAGGCCCTCCGGCCCGGTGGAATTTAAAAAAACTTCCCGTCATTTGGGCCCCGCCCTTTTGGGGGATTTTTTTTTTAAGGGGAACCTTTTGGGGTTGGGGCACGGTTAAACGTTTTTTTAAAAGGGCCGTCCGGGGCCCCAAATAAAGGGCCCCGAGGGGCCCGGAGGGTGGGGAAAAAAACAAAAGGGGCCCGCCGGGCCACCCCCCCCCAAAGGACGCCAGGAAGGTCCCCATTCCCCGGGCCCGGGGGCCCAGGCGGGTGGAGGGGACCAAAGGGGGGGGAAAAGAGACAAGGGGACGCCCCCGCCCGGGCGGGAGGCCCGGGCAAAATTTGGGGTGGAGGACCCCAAAAATTTTTGGCTTGGGGCCCTTTTCCCCCTTGAACAAGTAAAACTTGGGTCCCACAGGGGGTTTTTTCCAAAAAGGGGCCCCTGGGGGTTATTTGGGAAAAAACTTTTGGCAAAAAAGGGCCCCGGTGGGCCTCCCTTTTTTCCTAAAACCCTTTGGAGCTTAGGGAAACTTTTGGGTTGGGGCTCCCCGGGGTGGGGACCCAAGGCCCCGACAAACCCCAGGGGTTTTCGAGGGGGCCCGAGGGTTTGGTGTTGGGGGCCCGGGAAAGGCGGGGGGAAAGGGGGTCCCATGGCCCTGGGGCCCGTGCCCCGGGCGGGGGGACAGGGGGGCCTTTTGGGGGGGGGGAAGGGGGTTGAAAACCCGAAGCGGGAGGAAGGGTACACGGGAATTTCATCTAGTCACTTTCACCATGTTGGTTCGATTCGTGTTCGCTACTTTGATAATTTGGTATGTGGGTGGACCGTTGCTTAGGTGTTGTTCTTACTTTAACAAACTTCCTACTTATGATTAACCCCCTCACAAGCATCCACAACTACGAGAAAAGTATTAAGAATAAATTCTAACCATAACATTACACTTTTGGATCCAATCGGCCACTTACAAAATAGCGCATAAACTAGGGTTTAAGCTTCTATCACTCTCGCAACCCATCATCTAATAACTACTCCACAATGCATTCCCTTAGGCCCAAATATGGTGAAGTGTCGTGTAGTGACATTCACATGACACCACTAAGGGAATCATGACATACATATCATCAAAATATCGAACACATATCAAGTTCACATGATTACTTGCAACATGATTTCACCCGTGACCTCAAGAACAAAAGTAACTACTCACAAATGATAAACATGCTCAAGATCAGAGGGGTATTAAATAGCATGATGGATCTGAACATATAATCTTCCACCAAATAAACCATATATTAATCAACTACAAGATGTAATCAACACTACTAGTAACCCACAAGCACTAATCTATAGTTCTAGTACAAAGATTGAACACAAGAGATGAACTAGGGTTTGATAGGAATTGGTGCTATTGAAGATGTTGATGAAGGTAGCCCTCCCCAAGATGGGAGAGTTGTTGGTGATGATGATGATGATGATTTCCCCCTCCGGAAGGGAAGTTCCCCGACGGAATTGCTCTGTCGGAGGGCAAAAGTCCTCCTTCCCAGGTTCCGCCTCAAGCACTTTGTCCAGAAAGTCCTCCGCTTACTTTTTCTAGGTCAAAATAACTTATGTACCAGAAGGGGGCAACCGGAGGTGGGCCTGGATGAGCACAACCCACTAGGGCGCGCCCTGGTGTCTTGTGATCACTAGGGTGGCCCCCTCCGGTACTTATGTGCTCCAGTATTCTTATTTATTCCATAAAAAATCCTCGTAAAGTTTTAGCTCATTTGGAGTTGTGTAGAATAGGTAGCCTGACATAGCTTTTTCAGGTCCAGATTTCCAGCTGCCAGAATTCTCCCCTCTTGTGTATACCTTGCATATTATGAGAGAAAAGACATTAGAATTACTCCCAAAAGCATTATTATGCAATAAAATAACATAAATAACAGTAGGTAAACATGATGCAAAATGGACGTATCACTTGGCCACAACAGTTAGGAACATGACCTTCCCAATGTTGGTAGTATTCTACATGGTGAGCTCGAGTTCAGGTTCTTTTGGCAGTACATAGTATGTGCTCTTCACTCTTGTCATATCATACCACTTCTCATATGCACCATGTTTTTCATTGGCTTGAATAGAGGAAGGGAGTTGAGATCCATTGAGCACCATGTTTTTCATTTTCTCATATGCATCGAGCATGGACATGTAGAACTTCAATCTTGCAACCTTATTCTCTTGCTTGAGGAAAGGCTTGACAGTGTTTGTGATGCAGTGAAACCTCCTGTGTAGGGTTGAGCGGGAAACATCTAGAGACCTTGCCAGAGCTTGAACTATCCTTCTTCTATTGAGTGGGGTTGTTGCTTTTGGCCAACTCTTCCTTTCTTCTTATTTGAGAAATCCACTTCTTGGCCGTCGGCCATCTGTTTTTCGTCTACCCAGACTCTTTTAGCTGATTGTATGCTTATATTCAATAAGGTTGCGATGAGCAGCTTGTCACATGATTGAATAACTCCATCTCTGCTCTCAATTACCCAAAAGCAAAGTAAACACCAAACTTCTCCTTATCTAAGAGTTTATTCCTTTTTGGATCGATCACCTACAAAAAGGAGCAAAAGGAAATTTAGGAACATGTGCAAGCAAAGTAATCCAAACTTCCTGTATTAGATGATGGTGCATCATATCTAGATTCATGGAGTATTACCTTGTCCATCTTCTTCTTGAGCTTCTTCTTCTCTTATCCTATTCAGATAAAGTGTTTCATATTCTTCGTCTTGAGGAATCAAGTTCAGATCAGGAGCTTCATCTTCTTCCTATTGAGGAATCATGTTTAGATAAAGAGCTTCATCTTCTCCCTCTGAAGGAATCAAATTCAAATCCATAATTATTTGCTGCTTCCATCAATAATCAATGATGATGAATGTACATGTGATTAGCACCATAACACAAGATGAAAAAGAGTATACACAAAAAAGAAAGGTTGCCATGGCATGCAGCCAAACTAGAAAAGGATGTCATAGCAGCCAAACCAGAAAAGGCTGTCGTGGCACCCAAACGAGAAATACTGCCATGATATCCAAACTAGAAAGGTTGTGGCAGCTAAACTAGAAAGGCCAACATTTTTCTTATTGCACCTACATGGTTTAAAATGTATGTGAGGAATCATTTAGATTGGAAAAGTGGTAGTAGCACATGGTGCTCATAGAAAGCCCATAAAACTAAATTTAAAGTATATTGACACCCATAGAATTCTTAGCTACAAAAATATTCTAGAATTGCAAACATCATGAGACTTCAAGACTTCAATAGTATTAGATTAAGTTCAGTTCAAAAGAAAAATGCAAAGGAAAGTGATGTGTGTAAGCAAGGATCCTCCCAAAATCTCATTCACGCACAACCATCATGTACCTTCAGCTTACCAAAGAAGCAGCAAAACATCCACCCCGTGATCTATGATTCCGACCACCATTAAATTACATGGTAACTTTTTGTTAAACATTTTGACACGTTATTCACTATTAACAATCTTATAAAGAAAGATTAAGCCCTAGACCATCCTGCTACTTCATGCTACTTCTACATGAGAATAGCCTTCATAGCCTTAGCACCAACCATGCTACTTCTTCCAAAAGAAAATGGGCTCTCAAAATATCCAACCAATTCACAGCCTTATCACCAACCATTTAATTAGTCACCTTATCAAAGCATGAAAAATTAGAACAGCCTTGCTAGATCACATCATTTCAAAAGCAACAAATGGTAGCATAGATTACAAATACACACATAATTGGAAAACATATTGATGTTGCATGTGTTTACACACCATCATCGTTATTCACTAGCCCTATGTCTCTCTTTGCCTATTACAGTTTGAGAATACACACTTCCAAATGATAAAATTCAGAAAAGAAATCAACTAGAGATTAGAACACTACTCTTCTGAATCCTTTGTCTATTTGAAACACGCAACATCTAGAATATTAAAACAAACAAATCCCTGCATTTATTTTTGCTGTTCTGAATAAAATTTCTGAACAAAGAGAAGCAACACTGGAGATGGACCATGTCCAGTCTCTAAAAACTAGAATCACAATGGACACAATGGATACAAACACAAGAAATTAGCAATGGAATGTTCCAGTCACACCTGATCCTTTTGGACTTGGCACTGACAGGAAGAATTTAGCAATGGAGTATACTCACTGTGTTTGTTAGCAAATATGTGCACAAATTTGTAACACACCTGAATTGCGAGGAAATTCAAATTAACACCAAAGTGATTCCAGCTGAAATTAACACTAAATTGTAAATGTTTGCCAGAAAATTAACACCTAAAATTAACTAAATTAGCATTGAATTAACAATGTTTGCTAGGTGAATATTGGTGTCACTTGAGACACTGAGGTAATTCAATGGAGACTTTGAATTAACACTGAATGGAAAACATTTAGAATTCAGTTGAAACTCAAGCACCTAAAAGTTTACCCTGGAGACACTTAATTAGTGGCAATAAAAGAAATAGTTTCGAGAGAAACCGAAAGCGTTTTAGGGGTACCGAAAATGTTTGGGGAATACCAGGTAATACAGAAAAATGATATATATGTGGAAATTGTTTTCGGGAATCTAATATAAAACATAGATGGACTAGATAATTATCTAGGAATCCCTAATATTTATTTAGAGTCAATGGGATAAAGAAAATATCAATAAGGCCTACTAGTGAAGAGTTGTTGGGCGGGCCTATAGTCCCAATAAGAGTTGGGGTTGCTCCTAGCTTGTATGACAAGCTAGAGATGGGTGAATTGGAGAGGGAGGAGGACTCCTCCCTTGGCCAGCGCACCAAGGATGGGGAGTCATCCTCCCTTAGGAGGCGCCCTCCCCCACTCCCTACATATATATATACTAGAATATTTTGCCCCTTGAGACACACAAAAGTTTTGGAGCACCCTCAAGTTCTCTAGTTCTATTTCTAATTTAGAGTTGATCTAGATTAGAGTTAAATCTAATTCTCTCTAATCCTCATAATAGAGAAGCCCGTGAGGTTCTCTTCTCCCTCATCTAATTCTCCGGCGACCCTAAGCTCTAGAAGGCGAAGCTCTGCCAGATCATGAAACCCGTACGCATGCAATCTGTAGAGAGGCCATGCTTTCGGTCTTTGGTTAGAGGGATCATCATGAATAGTTCATGAAACTTCAAGTATGATCTACACCAAATCTTTTTCTGCGGCAACTCATGGGTAACGATCTGATCTAATCTCCAGGATTTTGATCGTATGTCGACTTTTTTTTATTTTCTGCCACGTTTCCCAACACGTAGCCCATGGCCATGGGGACTACTAGCTGATTGAGTGGTCTCTGCCCGAGCCGATTCATTGTGAGTCCAATTATGCGACTGAGCAATTGCAGAATTTTGCACCATTGCCGCTTTCAATAAAGCTTGAACATGTCAAATTCGTTCTGCTACTGATACGAAGGGTTTTAGGGCATTAACTATTTTTGTGGTCGTGGCCAAATTCTGGACCGGGATGCGCAGTACTTGGAAGTTTCGTGCGCCTATGTTTGAACATAACTGCTTCCTTCGCCAACTGAAATCTGGGATGTTGCGGGCCCTTACTTCTAGAGCTTGGTCCTTCAACCTTAGACGCTCCCTTTGAGCCAAGGCGGCCATACAAGCCGCCTCGGGCCTAGCTCCTTCTAGAGTATCAGCAATTGGGATTTGCATAGTTTGTTCTGCCACTCGGTTGAGCTCGTCAATTTGTTCCTAAGGGGTGCAATGGTTTTGTTATCGGCATGTGCACCACCGCTGTTGCGGCCGTCCACCGCTGTATTACTGCCGTTCTGGTTTTCCCGTCCGTCACAAGTGCGCGTGCCAGACGGTTCCCCCATGCCAAGTGACTTAGGTCATGAATACTTCAGCGAGGGTGAGAGTCTCCTGCAACTTTCCTCATCCCTGTGGGTGGATGCACAGAGATCGTGAATTGACTCATTGGAGCATTGCTACATGGGAGGCTGAAGCCTGGTGTGAAGCCGTGTACCGGGTCCAATGGTGAAGCCGTGGCTTGCCTGAATGCTTGTGGCGACGATGAACCAAAGTTTGCTGTCACGATAGTGGTACGGGGCTGAGGGACCGGCGGAGTAGAACAATTTAGTCGCTGGCATGAAAGTGCACCGCAGGGGCAAAACATCCATGTCTAGTGGGGCATCCTGAAGCCATGTTGAATCATCAGCAACAAAACTGGTTGAGCCAAAGAAGAACTCACTTCCTGTGACTAGCTCCACTCCGATAGCTAGAGAAGATGTAAATTCCACTTGCACCATAGATCGCTAGATGTGCAGCCCCACGGTGATTGCTAATTGTTGTGGGGATGATCCTGATAGTACGAGAGAGAGGTAGGGAAGATGCTGGATCTCGCTAGGTTCAAATGTAACACAAAGAGGTTTTAGCAGGTTTAGGTCCCTCTCGGAAGAGTAATGAGCCATATGTCCTATGCTCTTGGAGCTTTTCTATCTCTGCGTATGAGTGTGTAAGTACAAGGGATGCGGACCCTTGTCTAGGTGGGATGGGCAGCTTATATAGAGTGCGCTTGACCCCACCTGTTCCCTGATATGAGGGTTCAGTTACAACACATTAACATTGGCCACTACAAGAAGTAACGTACATCTTAAATATACAATATATACTTTACATAATGACCATGTCACTTCAGATGCCTTTTGTGATTGTTCCATTTCCTGCGCCTGCTATGTGGATACAACCGAATGATCGTCTATAGCCATCCGAGTGAAATGGTACACTAGTAGGAAGCGACCCATTAGACCCGGTTCTAGAGGGCCTTTAGTCCTGGTTCTGTAACCGGGACAAAATGATTAGGACTAATGCCCATCACTTTTAGTCCCGGTTGTGTTACGAACCGGGACTAAAGGGGCTCCACATGGCCGTTGTGGGTCGCCCATGCAGGAGGACCTTTAGTCCCGGTTGGGACTAAAATGCATCCACGCGTCAGCAGCTGCCAGGCGCTAGGTTTTTTCTAAGGAGGGGTTTAGGTAGGGGTTTGGAGGGTTTAAGGGTTTCATATTGTGTTAGCTAGCTACTACATATATGTAGAGAGAAGTAACCTCTCTTTCTCCGTGCTTGGTCGATGCTAGCTACTACATATAGAGAGAACTTGATGCTAGCTAGTAAGCAAGGAAGGAACCATTTATTACACAACATCGTCATGATAAATATATAGAGAGAAGTGACCTTGCTTTCTCCGTGCCTGTTGGTCGAACAACAATTATCGTATATCTATTCGATGCTACTATATGTAGTACACATTGATGCATACATACAATATAACATCTCTTAGGATCCCTCACATCATCTACCAAAATCGCATTGCAATTCCCGATGGTATTCACTATCTTTAGGTATGACGTAGTCAATAAAGAATCCCGCCAATTCCTCTTGAATTGCTCGTATGCGATCATTTGGCAGGAGTTCGTCCTGCTTGACCAGATCTAATTTAAAGATGGGGTAGACACACACACACACACACACACACACACACACACACACATCTGGGAAATTCTGTTACGCGTAATAGAATATTATTCTGTTACCCTACTTGAACTGATGAATTCAAGCGGTTGAACTGATGAAATTCGAGCGGTTGAACTGATGATTTCTGTTGCTGTTAAAAATCATCTTCTTTAGTTCAAATTTTTTTGCAATTTTTTTGTTGAAACAGGGAGTGTAATATATCGTTGGAAAGCTCTTGACATCCACATTACAATCTTATAACTTTTTTTTGCAAAAAATGATGATTTAAGAGCAGTTTTGAAAAAACTATTTTTTTCAAAACCAAAAGCGCTAATCATATTTTGGACTTAATTTTCAAACGGTTTGTCGGAATTGAGCAAATGAGATGGCATTGGAAAGCTTGTGAAAATCCGTATCTTCCATATATCTACTATTTTTTTCAAATTCTATATGAGTTAAAAGTAATTTGAAAAATGGTGAAATTATGGGCAAAATGTTTTTTCATTGTTTTTTGCAAATGGTTTGTCGGATTGACGCAAATGATACGACGTTGGAAAGCTATGGAATATGCACAACTTTTGCGTATAGAAAGTTTTTTCTAATTCCTTACGATTTAAACACGAATTCAAATACGGTAAAAATTGGTTTTGAACACGGTTTTTTAAAAAGTTTGTCGAAATGGGGCAAATAATATACCGTTGGATAGCTATCAAAAATGCGAAACTTAGTCATGTTGGACGTTTTCTCTACTTCGCAACCGTTTAAGAGTAATATTGAATACGGCATGCCGGATCCTGCTGTTTTCTCGTCGGAAAAACAGAGTAGTCGTATTGATATATGTGTATGTTTATAGTGAGCTATTTTTTGTAGAATAATTTTAAATGGTTCCGAAAAAGGGTACTTGTACTAATGCTTGCATGAGTTTGTACTAAGAGTTTTTTCACTAACTAGACTTTGCTCTGTTTTTTGGGTAATATTTTTCTCGTAAATTTTCGACGGTTTACTGTATCCTAGCCCTGAACTTGCATGGTTTATATTGTTGAACTGAATGTTATTGTATCGTGGGCCCTGTACTTGCATGGTTTATATCATCGAACTGAATGATATTTTTTTCAAAAAGAAAATGTTTTTATTCTTTTCTTGAACTAAACATTTATTTACAACGATGTTCTGGACTTCTCTTATTTTATGACTTGTACTTTTACCATTTGAATTGCATAGGGTTTCCTTTTGCTTGAACTTTTACAATTTAAATTTCTGTCATTTCTTTTATTCCGAAGGGACCACCGTTTTTAACTTGTACCGATCAATAATTTTAATTAAACCAATTTTCCTTTGTAGAGCGGACCACCGTTTTTGTTTGTACGGATCAATTGTAGAACTTGGGCGTCAATGTCACAGAATTAATTTGTGAGCTTCTCACATTTCCTTTTAAAGTTGTTTTTTCCCTCAAACTTTATTGGCACCAAATTTTATTTTCCGTGCCTCTCGAACTGATGCGATTTTTTTCAACGAGTACGTACCAAATTTTTTCATAGAGTAATTTTGAAAGGTTCCAAAAATGGAGTATGAACGGATGCCCGTATGGTTTTGTACTGAGCGTATTTTCACATACTAGACTTTACTCTGTTTTTTCTATTATCCTCGTAACTTTTTAATGGTTCACGGTATTATCGTTCCCGAACTTGCATGATTTATATCGTTGAACTAAATGATTTTTTAAAAGAAAATGTTTAGGGGTTGATCACTTGAACTCGTATTGATCTCCTTATGAGTTTGTACTGAGCAAGTTTCTATAGACTAGAATTTACTCTATGTTTTGGGTACGGTTTTCTTCATAACTTTTCAGTGGTTTATGATATCATCGTCGCTGAACATGCGCATGGTATATATAGTTCAACTAAATGAAATTTTTTCAAAAAGAAAAGTTTTGTGTGTCTTTATTTTAACTCAGCATTTTTTTGCAATGGTGCTTTGGACTTCTCTCAATTTACTACTTGAACTTTTACCATTTTGATTTTCCGTGGGCTCTTTTTGTTTGAGCTTTTTTTCCCAACCTCATCTGGGATGTCATGTTGAACTTACAGACTTTCCTTAATTATGAACTTATTGTGCTTTTACAATGCCAAAGCTAGCAAATAGTAGGACATTCACCCAACTTTTTTAATCCAAACTAATTATTCTCTTTAATTTGAACTGATCATCCATTTTTTAGATTTCAATCTAATCATGGCTTTTACTTCAAACTGATTTTTAAATTCAAACTAACCATTTTTTCATTTTGAACTAATCATTGTTTTAAATTTGTACTGATTTATTTATGTAAACAATTTCTTTCATTCTTGCATGCACATCAAACGGTCATGTATATCTTCTTTGAAAAAGTAACAATCATATCATCATAGACAGAAAATTTTCCACACATATAGTACATGTACATGAATGACATATACACCACACCAGCTGCACATTTTCATAGATGAATGACATATACACCACACCAACTGCACATTTTCATATTATCCATAGCACCCACCGCAACACAAAAATCACAGGCCTATTTCTTGCACAGCAAATGTTCAAGCACACCCACATGACAACAATAATAATCATCAGAAAATAAAGTGTTTTCGCACAAGGGTACACAAAAATTTCCACCAGTTCAAAGCTTGAACTGGCCAAACACTATTGTTCTCTTAACACACAATAGGAACTTATAGCAATTGGTCATTTGAACCAATAGCAATAGAAATAAGAAATGTGTACACGGATACAACTTTGCATCATCAAAAAATCTTCACAATAAAACTTCACTGAGAAGACAAAGGCTACATTTACTGAATCTGCAATAGCAATAGCAATTAACAAAGAATTAATCTGCATGAACAACGACAAGCCTGAAGCTCATCAATACATCTCATAGAAATATCTAACACTACCACAAGGTTTAGAAAGATGTATAGACACACAAAAGTTGCCACCATAGCATATGAAGTCACAACACTTTCCACAAAGTTTCACATGTTGTACAGGCACACAAGGTTCATAGCAACCACCTGTTGGCATACTTTCCATATATTTCTATTTGACTCAAGGTTGTGTACTGGTCATAAGAGGTGAGCTGCACTACTTGTATTTTTTCCAGTAAAAGAAATTATGAAGATACCTCTAGTAATGTAAGATTTGCTAAGCCAAATGCCCATTGCATTGCTAAAAAATATTGATTATTTTCTTTTTCCTTAGTGGTGTCACTGCCTTTAGATTAAAATATAGGAGGAACATGGACATGGACATGCACGGTTCTGCATGTTGAACTCCTAGCAATCTCACGCCTCTGCAAGCCATTGAGGAGCTGCTCCACGGGCCACTTTGTATTGTGACGCTAGGCTACTAGAGCTGTGCATGGATAGGCTCGATGGTGAGTGCACAAGGGCGGTGGAAGAACAGGTAGGGCCTCCGGCGATGCCCAGAGCTGGCACAAGGCGCATCGGCCTTCTTCGACCGATGCTCCGTTGGCTTATGCCAGAAGTAGAACTTCCTGGCCTTCCAAACTAGTACTAAAGACAAGTACCAAAGAAAAACATGCATCAGTATTTAGAAGGCATAAAAGGGCTACACACTGCCGTGAGGTACCAAAAACACAATAGTTTGTGCATCTTCTAACACAATGACATGTTATGGAACTACTTCTGCATTTAGACATCCTATGCTCTCATACAGATTAACACAACATCTTGTGTGCTAGAAAGAACATAGTAACATAAGTGAGTGAAATGCATTTTCTCTCTTTTAGGAATAAGCACAAATACCTTCGGGGCACAAATACCTTCGGGGCACAAATGCTAGCCATCAATAGTAGCTCAAAAGGCTATTTCTTCCTAAAAGAATTCTTCAATTTCTAAAACTAAGAGTGTATTTTCAATTGAACTTGCCTGGAAGTAAAACTTGTACTCTAGTTCCAGTACAAGTATCATGCATATAGTCTGTAAATAAATAAAAAAGATGCAGAATTTATAGAAGAAAAGGTTAAAATAGAAGTTGAAAGAACAAAGAAACTATGAAGCAAATAGCATCAGTGATCTTCTAACTGAACCATCATACTGTACTGATATTTTTTGTCAATGAACTTTTGCAATATAGGTACTAGAACTCACTGATGCTATTTACTCTTCATTTTTAATGGCATTTTGAGTACATGCTGAACATCAGTTTTTTTAAACACATCCACAATTGAAATGGATCAATACATGATGAAAATGTGAGTTTTCAGAAGCAAAACTTGCACTGAATCGGTTAAACTTCTTTTTTGCCGAGCTACTATTTTTTTAATATATAGCCACACTATTTTTTTTTGAACACACACATTGAACCGTTGGGGTTCTTAATGAGCTGATGATAGAAAACACATTGAACTCAAATTTGGGCTTACAGAACTACCAAATGTTTTGGGTTCTTCTATGAACCTTTTTGTTATCTTTTCCTGAACTCCAAACCACAATTACAATTACAATCACTACAAAAAAGACACATCCGTGACATTTTGGGCCGAACGAATTTTTTTTGTCATACATATGACACTTCTATGACGATAATTGTGACAAAACCCGGTATCATCATAGATGTGGTGGCCTCCTACTTCTATGACAAAAAATCATGACAAAAAATGGGCTTTTCATCCTGGGCGGGCCGGAGACGCAGCTGCATGACATTCTTTGGGCCGTCCATGACGGAAAAAACCGTGGTAGAAGTGAGGGGGAGGTAAATTTCGGGGAGTTGCCGGTTACGGTGGGAGAGCGATGCGCATTTCTCTCGTACGTATGCACTTGTGTGTGAGGCGTTGGCTCTAACTGAACCCGAGCGGGGCGTTGGGCTCTAAGTGAACCCGAGCGATTGCACTGCAGGCTACGCGTTACTGAACCCGAGCAATCGATCGATGGCTGTTAACTAAACCCGATGAAGCGATTCCTTTGCTACTGCTGCTAACTGAAGCCGGTCGATGCTGCCTCTGGGATGAACATTGAGCGTTGCGGGAGGGGGGGGTGTTTGGATGAACAGTGAGCGGTGGTGTTGCCTCTGGATGAACAGGAACCCGTGGTGTGGAGGGTTGGATGAGCGATGAGCGGTGGAGGGTGGCCGTGGAGGGTGGTTGAGCAGGACCCGTGGTGTGGAGGGCTGGATGAGCGATGAGCGGTGGAGGGTGCCCGTGGAGGGTGGTTGAACGATGGCGGTGGAGTAGTGCGTGGTGGAGGCTAGATGAACAGGAGCCCGTGGAGGCTGGAGGAGGTCGACGGTAGCCCGCGGAGGCTGGAGGAGGTTGACGGTGGAGATGAACAGTATCGCATGGAGTCCCTTTTGCGGTACGCCACACCCCCCCGTTTCGACCGTAGCACTCCAACACAAGTCCGTTTCGTCCGTTTTGTGGTACGCCACACCCCTCCCGATCAACATGACCCCCGTTTCGACCGTAGGAGGTTCGTTTCCTCCGTTTTGCGGTACGCCACACCCCTCGCGATCAACAGGACCCCCGTTTCGACCGTAGGAAGTCCGTTTCCTCCGTTTTGCGGTACACCAGGCCCCTCCCGATCAACAGGACCCTGTTTCGAATATGGCCGGTCGAACACAAGGCCGTTTCCTCCGTTGTGCGGTACGCCAGGCCTCGTTTCCATCGCCTGTTCCGTCCAAGCCCTCCCGATGAACACGACCACACATTCCGTTCCGACCCAGCCGGTTGGTCCCCATGAACACGACGACGACGCTGTTTCTCCGTTCCGACCTAGCCATGTATGTATGCACGATAGGCGTTAGAGACCCTGCCCGTATGTACGTACGTGGCCATATTTTCTTTCTTGCACCCTCGCCGTTGTACGTACGTGTACATGCTACGTGCGCGCCTCTACTACGACACGGTGCGCACCTCTACATCCACCAGTATATATGTACATACACGTTCGCGACCAGAATAACAACGCTACGTACGCTTCGTCCAAGTGGGTCCCGACTGTCAGGCACTTCCTTGCGTGCGAAGATGTAGCTGGTGGGTCCCAGCGGTCAGGGGGGCGAATCATTTTTTTTGCCCGGACCCACTTCCTTGCGTTTGAAGATGTAGCTGGTGGGTCCCAGTAGTCAGGGGGGCGAATCGTTTTTTTGCCCGGACGCACTTGCGTGCGAAGGTGTAGCTGGTGGGTCCCAGCAGTTAGGGGGGAAACATTTTTTCGCGAAATATGATGGCCCGTCCGGTGGGTCCCCGCTGTCAGGTGGAGGAATAATTATTTTGCGCGTAATAAGGAGGCACTTCCTTCTGCGGCCATGGACCCACTATCGGCCTCTCCACGTCATACCCACGTCCGATGGAAGCCGTTCCTTGACCACGTTGATCACGCCGCTCCGAGAGCACCGGGCGGTGGGCGGCGATGAGGCCTAGGAAGGGGCGGCGCGAGCCGGGAATCGCGGCGGATGGATGCCGCAGAGAGAGTATGAGGGTTCACTGGTTCGCTGTGGTGTGAGGCTGCCATCGCCGCAAAATAACAGGGGGTGTGGCTGAGTAGAGGGATGGCCTGGCAGCAGTGGGAGTAATAGGGGGCGGTGAGGCCTCCGCCGCATCGCAGCCGGCCATGGGAGGCGGGAGCACGAGGCACAACCGGCGCTGGTTTGGGCGGCTGGAGCAAGAAGACCAGAGGTTGAAGAAGCACTACAACCGTTGGATGGACATCGTACGGTCACTGGAGCTAGAATCGTGCATATTGACTAAGTTGACAAAGCCCTCCATCCCCGTCAACTTAGTAGGCCCACAAGTCAGCCTGCCACTATACTAGGTCCCAGCCAACAGGGGGAGTATTCATTTTTTGTGTGCGTAATAAGGAGGCAGTTCCTTGCGTGCGAAGATATAGCTGGTGGGTCCGAGATGTCAGCGGCGACAACGTTTTTTTCACGAAATACTGAGGCCCTTTCGGTGGGTCCCTGATGTCAGGTGGACAAATCATTATTTTGCGCGTAATGAGGAGGCATTTCCTTGCGTGCGGCAGTGGACCCAGCTCACGGCCTCTCCACATACAGTCCTTTTTAGATGCATGTCGGTCGTTGACCAAGTTGACCAGGCCGCGCCGAGAGCACCAGGGCGGTGGACGACGGCGAGGCCTAGGAAGGGAACGACACGGAGGCAGGGAAGACTCAACAGTTTTTTCCCACGCGGAGGGGAGTGACCGAACGAGGTTTCTTGGTTCGTTTACCGTCACTTTGAGAATAACGATGGGTGTGGGTGAGTAGAGGATGGCTAGGCCAGCGATGGGAGTCTGGTGGGGCGGTGAGGCATCTTGCGCAAGCACACCCCGACATGAGGAGGAGGGAGCGAGCAGTCCATTGGCGCTTGTTTGAGCGGCCGAGCAGGAAGAGCAGAGATTGAAGAAGACGACGGCCGTTGGATGGACATCCAACCGTCCTTTGCTGTCGTCAACCTTTTTTAGGAAAGCCTCAAATCTGTGGAAAACAGCATACAACCCATCTGCCATTATTTCTAATAATTTAGTGCCCATTTGCTAATTCTTAAGGTTTTTTGGAGCCCATATTCCTTGTTAGCATTAGAGCCCATATTGTGGCCACGGTTAAAAAATTATACAAAATTTTGCATATTTCGGTGCGGTCCGAACTGTTTTTAATCCCGAAATTTCGACTCACATTCAAACTGATTTTAAAAATAAATGTATATCAATATAAAATCCAACAAATTCTCCACGCATAAAAATAATGTAATTTAAAATCTTGAAATGAAAAAAATATATTTGAAACCAATTGCCGGTTTGATGTGTTTTAAAAATGTACAACCCATTTCTCATTACTGATGGGCCATTTTCTCGGCCAGCCCGAATGAAAAGCTCTCCTTGTCTTGAAAGATTTGCAGCCCAACAGGCCTGACAAAGCGACTTAATTGGCAAATCACAAAAAAATTGGGCTGTGGCCGTGGACCCAGCTGTCAGCCTCTCCACGTACAGTACTCTTCCGATGGAAGTCGTTCCTTGACAACGTTGACCACGCCGCGCAGAGAGCACCACGGCGGTGGACGACGATGAGGCCTAGGAAGGGGATGACGCGGAGCCGGGGAAGACGCGGCAGTGGAAGCCCGCGTGGAGAGGAGTACGAGGGTTCACTGGTTCGGCTGCGGTGTGAGGCTGCCGTCGCCGCAGGGCCTGGCCAGCGGTGGGAATAGTAGGGGCGGTGAGGCCTCCACGGCAGCATAGCCGGCCACGGGAGGCAGGAGCATGCGGCACGACCGGCGCTGCTTTGGGCGGCTGGAGCAAGAAGACCAGAGGTTGAAGAAGCACTACGGCCGTTGGATGGACATCGTACGGTCACTGGAGCTAGAATCGTTCATATTGACTAAGTTGACAAAGCCCTTCAGCCCCGTCAACTTAGTAGGCCCACAAGACAGCCTCCCACCAAGGTGGGTCCCAGCTAGCCGGGGGAGTATTCTGCTTTTTGTGCGTAATAAGGAGGCACTTCCGGTGGGTCCAAGCTGACAGTGGTGGAAACGTTTTTTCACAAAATCGGTGGCCCGTCCGGTGGGTCCCAGAGTCGGGGAAGCGATTTATTTCAAGAAAATCTTGGTGGCCCGTCCGATGGGTCCCCGCTGTCAGGTGGAGGAATAATTATTTTCCGCGTAATAAGGAGGCACTTCTTTGCGGCTGCCGTGGATCCAGCTGTCAGCCTCTCCACGTACAGTACGTTTCCGATGGAAGTCGGTCGTTGACCACATTGACCACGCCGCGCCGAGAGCACCACGGCGGTGGACGACGGCGAGGCCTAGGAAGGGGACGACGTGGAGCCGGGCCATGGGAGGCAAGAGCAGGCGGTAGCACAGCCGGCCACGAGAGGCAGGAGCAGGCGGCACGACCGGCGCTGCTTTGGGCAGCTGGAGCAAGAAGACCAGAGGTGGAAGAAGCCGTATGGCCGTTGGATGGACATTATACGGTCACTGGAGTATTTACTAAGTTGACAAAGCCCTCC
Organism: Aegilops speltoides; assembly: GCA_021437245.1. Classification (NCBI taxonomy): domain Eukaryota; kingdom Viridiplantae; phylum Streptophyta; class Magnoliopsida; order Poales; family Poaceae; genus Aegilops; species Aegilops speltoides. The sequence continues at coordinate 93,187,761 of CM038141.1, read as the reverse complement.
GTCCCCGTCAACTTAGTAGGCCCACAAGTCAGCCCAACAATATGGTGGATCCCAGCTAGCAGGGGGTATTCATTTTTTTGGGCATAATAAGGAGGCACTTCCTTGCGTGCGAAGATATAGCTGGTGGGTCCAACCTATCAGCGGGGGGAACATTTTTTTCGCGAAACACAGAGGCCCTTCCTGTGGGTCCTAGCTATGAGGTGGAGAAATCTTTATTTTTGCGCGTAATAAGGAGGCATTTCCTTGCGTGCGGCCATGGACCCAACTGTCAGCCTCTCCACGTACAATCCACTTCCAATGGATGTCGTTCATTGACCACGTTGACCAGGTCGCGCCGAGAGCACCAGGGCGGTGGATGACGGCGAGGCCTAGGAAGGGAACGACACGGAGCCAGGGAATACTCGGCAGTTGTTTCCCACGCGAAGGAGTCGAGGTTTATGGTTCGTCTGCCGTCGCGAAGAATAACAGCGTGTGTGGGTGAGTAGAGGATGGCTAGGCCAGCGATGGGAGTACGGTCGGGCGTGAGGCTCTTGGCGGCAACATAGCCGGCCGCGGAGGTGGGAGCGAGCAGTCTCGCGGCGCTTGTTTGGCGGCCGGAGCATGAAGAGCAGAGATTGAAGAAGCGATAGCCGTTGGATGGATATCCAACGATCCTTTGCTCTCGTGTGTTGACTAAGTTGACAGGGCGTTGCGTGTGCGTCAACCTTTTTTTTATGAAAGCATACGCGTCAACCTGTAGTAGGCGCACAAGTCAGCCTCAAGTCTGTGGAAAACAACATACAACCCATCTGCCATTATTTCCAATAATGTACAACCCATTTGCTAATTCTTAAAAAAAATTTGGAGCCCATCTTTTTTTTGTTAGCATTACACCCCATATTGTGGCCACGGTTAAAAAGTATACGAAATTTTGCATATTTCGGTGCGGTCAACTGTTTTTAATCCAGAAATATTGATTCACATTCAAACTATTTTGAAAAATAATTTATATAAATATAAAATCAAAATAATTGTCCACGCATAAAAATCAATGGAATTTAAGATCTTGTAATGAAAAAATGAAACTAATTCGGTTTGATGTATTTTAAAATGTACGAGCCATTTAAGGGCAAACCGAATGAAACTGTCCTCGTCTTGAAACATTTGCAGCCAAATAGGCCGATAAAACAAGTAGGCCTTGTTTGGGTATTTCTTTAAAAAATAGAACTTCGGCTAGCCATTTTCAGCAAGAAAAAAAACACAAGCTGGGCTCATGATGTGGTAAACATAAATAAAACCACTGCTAGGCGGGCCACAACCCCCGCATAGCCCCGTTGTTACCCTGATCCGTCGCTAAAACTGGTATAAATAACAACTGCTTGTTCCTCATTGTCTCAAAAAAACTGCTTGTTCCTCAAAAAAAACTGCGTGACTTGCTGGGTCCCTGGTGTGAGCCGCTCGTACTGTAATTCTCTCATTTATTGACTATGTTGACGATGGCGTGAGCCCCAGATGTCCAACCATTAGGAGGAACCATATTTTTGGGCTTATACTATAGAGGCACTTGCTTGCGTACTGCCATGACGCTGGTGGGTCCCTACTGTCATCCTCTCCACATACAGTCATCTCCTTGTTCCTCTCGGTTGTTGACGATGTTGACAACGCAAGAGGGCGGCGCACCGCGCACGGCGAGCGGACCAAGGCCGCAAGTCGGAGGACGACGACGAGGCCTCGGACGGAACGAACAGGAGCCGTTGAAGATCGCGGTCGATTGCAGGCGGAGGGTGTATGAGGTTGGTGGTGGGGGTGGTGGGGATAGTCACTTGGCTTCAGAATGCACAAAGAGCTCAAGCAGGCGGCGTGTGATGTTATTTCCTTGGTTGTGATTTGTTACAATATTTCACTCTAAATTAAGCGAATGGCAAGCCATTTGCCTTGTTTCAAAGAAAATATGACGATCCACAACTGAGTTGAAAAGGGCAGGAACATCTAACTCCAGCTTACAAACTGTACAAAAGCACGAGGGTTGATTGTTCATCAGGTTTACAAAAAAACCAAGATTTAAAAGGGCAACAACATCTAACTCCAGCACTATTTTCGGCAGTCACAGTCAAATGGATCGGTCAAGTCTATAGAATGAACATCCTGGATCGTAAAATTTACTGGATTATGACCACAATATGTTGTAAATAGAACCCCGCACGTTCAGAAGCTCTTTTGCCCACCTAAAACTCCTTTTTTTGCTCTTCGACATACCCATCCGTCAAAACCATGCTGCGATAAACTTAAGCCCGATGGACAATAGTAACCTCGCATTCAAGGGAAGAATGTGACAAATCTTGTGTTTGCACGGTTGGCTACATATCGTTCTAGCGTTATTGTCTTCAATCGAATCTCATGAGAAGTGAGAAAATCCCGATGCTTACGAATCCACCGATTGGTTATAACTTTTTTACCCCGTCCTGTTGTCTAAATAGACATGAAAATTGAAAACAGTTAATGTCTAAAAGAAGAGTGTCGAAAGAGCAACAGATGAACAGTTAATTCTAGTACAGTATATGCGGGCTTCCAATGTGCGTGAAATTATCACCTTTATATACAACTTCTCCAGACATGGAAAGCATTGCAGCAAGCCAATAATCTTGTTCAGATCAAAACTATTCATTTGGATATATAAGATCTTGACAGAATCCAGCACCATTGATAGGCCATCCATGGAGAAACTCTTCATTGAGCATAGAACATAATATTAGTACAAAATGTGTACTCCAAGATGATATATAAATTATGCACAAAAATTTAAAATGCAGCATATGGTTACAAGTGTAGATGATAATATAAAGTACCTGAAGACTGTGGAGCCAAACACCATATTGAAATGAGCACAGAGATCTTGTATTACACCCAAGGTGTCCAGTTTAGGCGCAGAGAGGACGGTTATTTGCAACGGTGAATAACTAGAATCAAGGATCAAACTTTGAAGTGAAGGGGCATCTTGGATGATGAGCTGCCTTCCGTCAAAAGAAATTCCAATTCTTACAAGGTTAGGCGACTCTATTTGGAGACAACCGTTTCTAACTGTGAAAACAAGCACCAAGCACTCCAGCGCAGGGCAACTGGAGTGGATGATGTTGTGCAATGAGGCCTCCGATATAAGAACCCGCACAAGTGAAAGTTTCTTGAGAAATGGGAGTCGAAGGTTTAGTACCAGATTGTCTGGAAGGTAGCACAACACAAAGGTGGCGGTGTGGAAAGAGGAGGAAAACCGCGAGATGGACATCGGTGCTGAGGGCACAAGTTCATGGCGTTCTGTATGTGGTATGTGATTTCCAGGGGAATAGTAGAACTCAAGCATCTGTAGTTTTGTGAATTCATGGGATTTCAGCCAGGCGTCCACCATGCAGGGCATGGTATGCTTGCTCAGGTAGGATGACGGGATGCAGAGGCTTTGAACGGAGCCCTGGTGGGAGGAGATGATGGCTCTGGGGATTTCAAAATCATTGAAGAGAGATAGCTGACGACAGTCGAGATTAAGGGGCACCGCGCGCCATAGAGGATGCCACCAAATTGAGAGGACTTGGGTGCGGCAGCAATCCTTGGTGGGGAGAAGCGAGATGATCTCCCCAAGGACGGCTTCCGGGAGATCGCTGATGTGGTCCACCCAAGATTCTACGGGTTCCTGGGATCCGGTGGGGGCGGGGTCGCCGCTTCTCCCCGCGCTGCCGGTGCGGGATCTACAACAGCATCCTTCTGCTGGCGGAGCCTCATCTTCTTAGCGCTGGGGTCACCGACTCCATTTTCCTCGAGGGCGTCGTGTCGCGCTCACGGATTTGAGCAGAGTAACGAATGACGAGCCTAGTTGTAGTGCGAGCGAAGAAGAAGGGGAGCTGGTGGTTTTCTGTAGGAGTGAGGAAGAAGGGGAGCTGGGGTTTTCTGTAGGAATGAGCTGACGTGAGGTGGGTGGGAGCGAGGAGGAAGAAGAGCACCCAGGTTTGTTTTTGTGGGGGAGGGGGGCGGTGTGCTGGGTGTGGGTAGCACCTTTTGAATTGATTTTACTATTTACTAGTGTGGATTGGCTGTTTTGTCTTGGGCCCAGAGAAACAATTACTACTAGTACAGTGGAGACACTCTACATCTACCCAGAAAAACAATTACTACTAGTACAGTGGAGACACTCTACCGCTTCTGGCTCCTCCTAGGTCATTGAAACATCTCCCTCTACTGAATTCCGTTATACTTTTGTTCACCAACATGCAGAGCCATGCAGCGCACGGGCCCAAATGCCATCCACCAAATTAGCAGGCAGTATCTGCAGGAGAGTCACCCAGTCGTGGCGCGCGATGTGAGCCGTCGTATCACAAAACCCCACCTCCCATGAGCTAAGTTTGTGGACGAAGCAACCATCATTTCACTCCTCGCTGAATCCCCTTCTCCCTCACCGTCTTCAAGAAAGGCAACACTCGCATCTACCACTGTTCTTCTCTCCCAACGAAGGGAAGGTAAGCGGATCCCTGATGTTGGTATATTTTCATTCAGAGAAAAAAAAGAACTTTTGCAAAGTAGTAACCGATCCTCACTCTCTTTTTGTTTCATTGTCATTGCGATTGTGTTTTCCTTTCAGTGGTCTCCTAATATTCGTCAGTTTCATGATGGACCAAGGAGAACCAGGCAAAAATCTGCCGATATTGGAGCAGACGCGGGAGGCTCATCCCCACGATACAGAGTGCTCCAAGAAGATGGAGGCAACCACCGAGCCGACCCCAAATACGCTCACGGCCACTACTGAGATGGTCAACGCCCCGTTTGAGGTTACAGCCCCCGTGGCACTGCAGGAGCAGTTTTCCCCCTTCGAGGATGTGTCCCCCCACTGAGCTGCCCAAGGTGATTTCCTTCTTTGCCGATCTCGATTGTGGTTTTTCATCTAAGTATGTGGTGATTTGTTTTAGAAAAGAAAGTATGTGGTGATTATTAATGCAAAAATTTATTAGCTTCGATGCCATGCTATACATAGTGGTTTAAATAACTTGTGGTTCTTATACTGAAAAGTAATTCAGAATTTGTTTCGCTTCAATTAGAGCCCGATCGCACAAGGATTGTGTGGTTGTGCATGTCACTCGCTATGAGGCGGACGACCTGAATATACGCACTGGGAAAACAGAGTTCTTAGGCTGTTGGATCCTAGAAGCCATTTGCGGTTATACCAATGAAGAGTTGTATTCTAGCCTCACTATTGTCAGGCGTGTTGTCCAGGGTGTGTTGAAGCAAAAGAAGTTCAAAGCTACTCCTTCATTTGTGAGGCATACAGTTCTTGTCAAGCTTACGCGGGAAGATGACGTGGCATGCCTCCACAAACAAGTTTATCAGTGGCAAGGCCACAAGGTTGTCTTCGTGAAGGTTCACAGGATTGAGCTGCCGAGGGACGTCCTCGATGATGTTCATGGCAAGGTCTGTCTTGTGTCCAGCCCAAATTAGATCGAGGCATGAAATAGTTGCCCCATCTAGTGTTTAATAGTAGTTTGGATTGTGTCTAATTATCCGAACCTTGCCTGTTATTGACCCCTCTGGGCTAGTGCTCTGTTTGAATCCGTCTATGGGAACTGCTGCTACTTTTGTGTGCCCGTGAATCATGTGAGAACCATCGTAATTGTTGCCGAAATAGATGCGTCCTCACTAGTTTTTTCATGAATATGGCATGGTAAGACATAAGTTGTCACGGTTTATCATACGAGCAGTGTGTGTTTTGATGAAATAGAGCACTCGTTCGAAAGAACCATGCACCGACGTATACATAAGTACTTGTAAACACTGTTGGTGCTACCCCACTTGTAAGCAGTTGTGCAAAACACGGCACATTGGCTCAGCTCGCTTCAACACTAGGCTATCGACCAGCTAACAATCAACAATCTGATGTCTGACATATAAGCAACTACTATGTATCTTGTTACAGTGGTTCATGCAGTTAATTGAGGCCACAATGTAATAAATTCCAAACGTTCACACGCTAGTCCAACGCTCATGTGGAACACTCACAATTAAACTCGTTTTCATAAAAATCTTGAAAAGCATAAGTTAAGCAATTTTATACATCTCAATGATTCATAGAACATAACAAACATATACTAGTTCACAGCAAAAGACAAAGTTGTGAGAAGGTTTACAAATCAGGAAAAAACAAGCAAGGCTTCTTTGAGCAAAGGGCCTCCCGGTAGGCTTAAATTTCCTGGAGTTCACTCTGGTTTTTTCTTGTTGCCACCATCCAGGGTTAGGTTCTCTCATTCCAGAATAACCAATTATAATTGTGGTCTCACTTGGAATGCTGAACTGAACCATGCAGTGTACTTACCAGCTGAAATGCTTGTGCATTCCACTAAATTTAAGCACCGTTATTTGCAGAAATAAGCAGACCACAATGCCTCTTGTCCGCGCACCTGTCCAAAAAACCGCCATGCAGCCATGCCAGCTAGTCCTCGGTCCATGGATGAACTGGTAGAAAGTGCATTCAGGATTAGGATGCAGTTGTTTTCGTTCATCCCTGCATTGCAATCAGGAAGTAAAACGTACGAATCATCTTCTTTTAGATTGTGTTGGTCATTCTACCTTAGTTACTACCAATGTAGGGATACCTTGAAGACGGGAGGTTAGACGATGGCAACGAGGGATAGCCATCTCATTTTGCGCAGTTGTACTAAAACTGAGGTGTGTGCTTTTGATTGTGTGGATAGAAACTATACGGAGACAGACATCCCAAAATGATATGGAGACAGACATCCCTGTTTGCGCAAATACGATATACGGTTATTTAAACAATGACACATATTACTACTTTCCCCCGTTTCCTCTTAGAACCAAGTCCTATATTCATGCTACAGCTTTCCCACTTTCTTCCCTGTTTGAACCAATGCTTTGAGTTCACTGTATGAACTAGCTTTACTTCTAATAATAGTAGAAGTCTAGGTGGCTTTATAACAGCGGACGAAAGTAGAAAAGGATCCACACGAAGGGGGAAGAGCTGGGGCAGTAGAGCAAGGCAGGTTTCGAAGGAATATATACCTGAGGGTTGCCGGCATGTGGCAAAGACGGCGTTGGGAGGCCGCATCTTGGCCACAATACCGCAGGGAGGAAGAAGGGGTCGGAGGCCCTCCCGAGCCGGCGCTCTCTCAAAGAGAACGACACGGCCGCCGATCGGGACGCGCGGGCAGCCTTTGGTCTCCTCCCTCGCCGCCGATGATAGCATGAATGATGCACCTACACCCCCTGCCCCGGTCGAGGTTGTCCGGCCGGATTTGTGACCAACCGTGAGCTGAGAGAGAGAGAGAGTGTGGCCACCTATGTCTTGCTTAGATCTGGAGAGCATGAGAGAGTGAACGAGAGGAACCCTAGTAAAGCAAGTGCTAAGGCTCCTGCTTTTATATATAGTGGAGTGATTTTGTTGTACCGCTTCAAAAAATGCGCTCCTCGTGTACCATGAGTGGGTGTGAGAGAACTAGTGCGTGCGTGCGCCTCTTCTCTTCGTGAGAGTACTACATATACTATGCCCAAAGAACGTTCGCCGCAAGAGTAATAGTATAAGTGTGTGACGTGTGAGCTAAAATAAAATGTGCACGACGTCTTTTGTTTTTTAGAAGTTCTAAGGGTAGGGTGTGAAGAGCACATATGTGCGTGACGTCTACCTGCAGATAGAGGATGGGTGCGACGTGCGAGTCTGCGAGAGGACTCGGGAGAGTCGTGACTCGTGAGGGTGCGTGTGCGTGAGAGAGAGGGTAGCACGTATCAATGCAATGCATGTGTCCATAAATCATTATCCGACAAACGTTCGCCACAAGCCTTTTCCTGACGAACGCCGTAAGAACCGTTAGATCGGCATCCGACAGTGTCAGTTTTGCCATGTCATTTAACAGAACAGCCACTCCTCCTACACACAAATCTTCCACGCGAGTGTTAGCAACTGTCATATGCTCCCTCCGTTATGAAATGCAGTGCATATAGCTTTATTGAAAATTAGAACCTCGCAAACTTTTACCGAGTTTTCGTGTACCAAATTGCACATGTAGAATACCCTGTATATATCATTTCATTCATCTTCGATAGGTAACTATTAAGATGGGTGAGGAGTCTACAAAGAAAGACCATCGTATCACCCGCAGCAATTTCAACCATCCTTTAGTGTCGAGGAATATCATAGGAACTCTATATGATATGATTTTTATAGGACTTTTTCCTTTAGAGCCAATTGGTTTATAGGAATAGATTCATATACTCTACATTTCAAAGGAAATAAACATGATATCATTTCTATAGCTTTAGAGCCACTTGGTTCATATGAATGGATTCCTATACTCCCTTAATTATAAAGGAAAATAAACATTAGCGTATATTCAATAGAAAAGTTCCTATGATATGAACCAAATTACATCTCTTTACTAATCCCTCCTCATAGGAATTGAGATACATTTCATCTCTAGATACAATAGAAAAGTTCCTATGATGTGAACCAAATGACATCTCTTTTCCAATCCCTACTCATAGGAATTGAGATGCTCCATGTCATCTCTTTCCCTACAACTTCCACGTATGCATCTTCTATTCCTAAATAGATAGTACAACCCACTAGTAGCTTTTTTCCAAAACATGCAACTATGGCAAAAGAACTATATAGTGTGCCAATAACTTTGAAAGATGGTCGCTGGATGAAGCTAACCCGACAGTGCAGAGATGGGCAAATCCGAGCACTACTGGCCGTTGGATATCATCAACATTCCACCAGATCTGCCACATGTACAATTTAGAAGACTCCATGGTTGAACTTAAGCATAATGCACAAACCTCAAAACACAAGCACTTCTCCTTTGTTCTAGAATCTTCTGTATCATAATTGATTATTTTTTCTAAATGAATTGCCATTATTTGTTTTTTACTTTATGATTTACAATGCACAACCCCATGAATCTTAACATTTTTATAAAACTAATTGATTTTGAATGAGATGAACTATAAGAACTAAACGAACATCTACATCATGCATATATGACTCAAAGCTTTACATGCTATAGTGTGTATTTATTCATAATTTGGTTTCGAAATCTCATGCGTTCAATACATGTGTACCTTACTAGTTTTGAGTAGAGTAGCAAATTTCACGCGGCCCCGGGTATATCAAAATGCAGGGCCCATGCATCATTGCCTTTCGGTCGAACCTACGTCCACAATTTTTTGTACGTGCTATATCTCCACTAGTCCCCGAACCCAAAATGCTGCCTCGTTCCCATAAAACCAAGCGGCCCACACATATTTAAGGCGTTGACTCGAACCCGTTTACTACGACGTGGCCCCGCACGCCGTAGTAATCCTACAAACCCTACCGCCGCACTCATCATCGGTTTTCTTCAAGAGGACGAGGGAGAAGCCGATTTGTAGTGGAGGCGCTTTCAAAAAAAAGGATCTGTAGTGGAGACCCCTACCCTAGGGTGCCCTAGGTAGCTGCCACACGCATCATTGTTTTCTCTTTTCTTTATGCTCTTGCGCGCTAGAGTGAAATGATTGTTGCTTCGTTCGTCCAGCTTAATGCGGGAAAGGTGGGGCTTTGTGATTTGACCCCTCATCTCTCATTTTCTACTACTGCGGCGCTATGATCGGGGTGCCTCCAATTCCAACCGCTGCTCCAAACTGTAATTTGGTGCATCGCACGTGGAACAAGACGGTGGATGAGCCACATGTCTGCCAAAGTGGTCCTGTTAAGTGTGTCGCCATTTCGTGTGGGGACTGACCCTGCTTGAGTTGCTACGCCAACACGACAGGAGCAGCCTACCACTTGGTTTTGCTCCTTGGTGAATCCCGACTATATTGATCTACAAAGATACGTGCTGAACTACCCTCTCCGTCTCGGTTTTTTATTTGTAGGCGTCTCAGTTTATAGGGCCGGCACGTAGTTCTAGGTCATCCATTTGACTAACTAAATATGAGTTACTATGTCACAAAAAGTATATCATTGGATTCTTATTGGTTGATATGTGAAGAAGCAACAAACGAGGTTGAAGTTAATGCACCGCACCTTAGTATTATGGGATTATTTGGTTTTCATAAGATGACGTGCATTTGCTTGCAAGGGTGGTCATGAATGGGTTGGGATCGTTCAGAAAATAGACATGTTTGGTTATAAAGCACATGAATGGTTCGAGTCAAAAAAAAGAGAATATGCCTTGAAGATGCTGAACCATTCCACCCAACCAAATCGGTCGAATCAAATGGCCACCATTTGCATGCATGACTATGTGAGCATGACTGGTGGTCCCGTATTAAATAATTAGCTCATCTCTTATATTCAGCCAAACACATGAATTGAATGGTTGAATCCCAAAAAAATTGAATGGTCCCAATCCATTCATACGATACCTTCAACCAAACGCATCCGACGAAGGGAGTAGTTGTATTTAAAAGTCGAGGGCGGGGCTTTTCCTGCGCGGTAGGCGGGGCAGTTCCGCCTAGTCGGTTCGACAGAGATGCGAGAAGACGAGGGAGTAGGCTGCTGCAAACGTAGGGCTGTGTGATTTGACAGCGAGTTACTGTTGGACAGGTGGGGCCCCGTGATTTGACTTGCCATTATCATTTTAATCATGCGCCTTCGACCGGCGTGAGTCTCCCGATTCCTGACCACCTCCATACAGGTGCCTCTCCCAATGCTCCACCATGTAGTAGTAGAGGTTGGCTCTTGCATGAGAGCCCACTTCTCCACTTTTTCCTTGCCTCTCTTTCCTCCACATATGCAAAAATGCCATGTAAAGCGCACCCTTCGTCTAGGTGTGTAAGTCATCTTACGAAAATCAAATAATCCCAAAACACTTAGGCACGGTGCATTAACTTCTACCTCGTTTCTTGTTTCTTGACATATCAGCCAATAAGAGATAAAGGGTGTGCATGCTTTTAAATACTTGAGACTATCAAACACGACATGCAGTGGTTAGTTCATTGCATGCAATACTATTAATTAGCAAATAAACGTTAACGTTTCCCGTTTTCTCCTCCTCCTTGGTCACGGTGCACAACCTAAGTTGGTATTGTACTTACTTGCTCCTACAGGTGCTTACGCTTGCCACATAGGCATAAAGTCCGATGTGGCAAGTTAATCAAGAAGAGAGAGACTAGTTTGGTGACCCAAGGAAGAAACGGTGCTAAGCGCGTGTACCTAGGTGAAAAGACAATTTTGAGTCTATAGCTAATTAAATGAAGCAAACTTAGCAACACCCTTTCATTGGAAGAGGTCACTCCTTGGCAAATGCAATAAATACTAGTACTCCCTGTGTCCCATTATATAAGAACGTTTTTGACACTACACTAGCTAGTGTCAAAAACGTTCTTATATTATGGGACGGAGGAGTACTGAAAAGAGATAGAGAGGAGTAAAAAATACACTTATAGCCAACCTTGTTGTAGTATGAGTGACTAAGTGATGACTATGTATGACATACCAACATCAGATAGCCTAACGCACCGTGTTAAATCTCCAAGGGCGCGACCACGCGAGCGACGCGACGGTCATGGTAGGCGCGACCATGATACGGGCTGCTGGCAGCCCTTGAATCTGAGATCAAATGGTCGCATGCTAAGTTGCTGAAAATTTTAAGAATAACCCTCCAGGATAGGATATTCACCCATAGGTCTAGAATCACGCCATGCAACCGTTCGATCTCAGATCCAAGGGCTCTTGGAAGCTCGTATCATGGGAGAATGGAAAGCCACTACCCTGCTGTTCGCTCGCTGGCAGTTCGCTCCTACTCTTTCCCGCACGTCCTTTAATACTACGGCGGTTCGTCCTAGTCGTCCCGTCCATTCACATTACGGCAGTTCCACTAATCCTAACCCTCCTCCCAAATCCATGGCGTCCCAAATCTCCCCAATCGGCGGTGAGTAGAAGGTTAGAACCATCACCGGCGATGAGTTCAACGTCATCTATGAGTTCAACGTCATCTACACCCGTACTTCCACGACGGTGAAAGGAAGCCTTTCTCGCTTCAGACGCATGTTCGAAAACTCACATGATGAGTGGGTCGCTGGGCTAGATGTTGAGTACACCACAGTCCTGGGACGAGAGAAGGATCTAAAGGACGAAGAGAGGAAGAAGCCCGCCGTGATCCAGGTTTGCGTACATAACGTTTGCTTGGTCTACCACATATGCCATGCCGACGTTGAGTGCCAGGATTTTAAGAACTTCCTCGAGGACAAAACAGTCAAATTCATTACTGTAGACTTTAAGAACGACAAAGAAGTCCTGCATCAGATAGGCCTCATTGTAGGCAACCCCTTCGACCTCCAGAAGAATTGGCTGGTGCCCTCTCGTCAGCCCTCAATGCTGACCCTGGCAGGAGCCATGGTTCATCCTTCGTACCGCAAACTGGAGAAACCTCATTACACGTTTCATCGTCATGCATGGCAGCGGAATGTGCTAGATATAGACCACATCTAGTACGCTGCAATGGATGGCTACCTTTGTTTCAATATCTACAAGGGTTGGATGAAGAGCAACAACCAAGTTGGCGGTTCAAGCAAAGAAGTATCGGCCAAGAGGAAGAGGGACAAGGACGAAGTCGAGGACGTGGACGAGGACTCCGAGTAAGGTGGCAGTGTCGTTGCTCATGGCGGTTCTAAACTTCTAATGCAGTGTCTACCGGATTAGTTGCATAGTTTAATTTCAGGTGTGCTTAGTTTAATTTGAGGGGTGTGTTGTAATTGAGCCCCAGTGAGAACTATGTTATGTTTCTTCTCGTTACTTTAACTCTTCAGTATGTACATACTAGTACTAGTATTTCTTTAATAGAATTTAGCACCCCAATTAGGCACGTACTAGCTTTTTTAATAGTACTATATGCATAATTTGGCGACGAGAGCTCTCTATATGTACCACCTTTTTTAAAATTTCAATTTTTGCTCCATGGCGCAATCCATCGATAGTGGAGTACTACTGTACAAAAGTATACATTTTTTAAAAGGCTAGCATACTGTTCATCACATATATATATATATATAGCCAGTTAAATTCTCAACCTAGAACGACATGCATGCCATGTAGTAAACCGATCCGGAGGAAGTATAGTAAAAATGAGGTTATTTTACCCAGCGATCGGCGGGGGAGCATGGCCTGTCATGCGGTCCCACGTGTCATGATGTACCAAGGCGATGCGCGTGTCCCTTTTGAGGCAGAAGCAATACTAGTACGTGGTTTGAGATGATGTCGAACCGAAGTGTGAAATAATGGTTGCTTTGTCCGTCTAGGAAGGTGCGGCATTGTGATTTGACGTCTCATTGCTCATTACTAACACTAGGCCAGTACGAGTGGGGTGCGCCCCCCTGCTGTTCTGCACTGTTATTTCGTGCTTGACATGTCGACCCGATTGCTATATGTCCCACATGTCGGCGACAGGAAGTACATAATTCATGAAAGGGAGCGTCGACGGAGGAGTATACTACAGATTTCATGAAAGGGAGCGAATTAGTTTTGGGAAAATCTATTTTTACGGAGTACGTACCCACCAGGGTTTATAGGGCTAATCTAAAAAACATTCGTTTTTCCTTTTGATAAGTCTCAATTCTAGTACTATACTAGTATAGTAGTACCATTACATGTTGGATTTCGAGGTGCGTTAGATCACCAGATGCAAGCAGTGTCAAGAGGAAACTAACCAATGCATGTACAAGTTCATGGAAATTTAGTGGTCATTCATGCATTTGTTCTAATTAATGCCTCGGTAAACATAACTTCTTGAGAAAAACAAGTGTACTGTGCAAACTACGAAATTAATTTGACCACTCACCGTCTACCTTGGTTGGAGAGATTTTGAAATTGAGCCATAAACTGCAAGGAGGGAGTAGTAACTTTTGTCTCGATTACTATTTGTGGCCTTGTATAGATGCAAAATGTATTTTTTATAGTGGCCTTTTATAAGTAAATAGAGGGAGTACTAACCAAAGTACGTAGTAGGGACGAGGAGTAAAGGGAGGGAGTAGTAAAATTTTCTCCTCGTGCTATGAGCCACCGCGTGCGTGGGCGAGGGAGCGGGCGTAAAGGCGTATAGTAGTACTCCAGCTTCACCTCATCCTGCGAGCCACCGCGCCCGTGGGCGGGGGAGACGGCGTACTAAGCAAGTTTCTCCTCGTTCTACGAGTTGACGGGACACATCAAAAGTACTCCAGTGTATAGAGCCTTGCCTCTAAGGTAGGCCCCACATGGTTTGCCTCTTTTTTTAATTTAACATAATGCGTCAAGTCGCAATTTGTTTGTTCACCCGTGGTAGACGATCCTCCCTCCACCAAGTGGACAACCAGTACATGTGCCAAATTACCATGTGGGCTGCCTTTTTCGTACAGAAATGAGCTCCACCGTGTACCCGCGTGGGTGTGGTTGGGAAAGAGACGGGAGTACGTGCGCCGTGCGTGCACCTCTTCTCTTCGTGCACGTCCCCCACCTACGTGGGTGTGTGTGAGAGAGATACAAACCTAGACATAATGCGCCGTCCATCCCCATGCCTCCGCCCAGTCCGAGCACCAGTCACCACCACGGCACCACGCCCCACTCCTCCTCACCTTATCTCTCATATTTCTCCCTCCATTTTTACATACAAGGGGACACTATCAAAATTACAATTTGCAGATATACAAGGCCACTAACACTAATTGATGCAATATTAATGGTGTTTGCCTCGTGGTACTAGCAAAGGAGGACATTAATTATCCCTTGCATGCATGCGGGAGTTTGTAAAAAATGCATCTTGATGTTCCGTGCAATGCACGGGCATCTTGCTAGTCCATGAAAACAACACATGGCAAAATTCCATGGCGAATGAGGGATTTGAATCTATTGGGAGGGGCTGTTTGGATCTTGCCCGGGGTAGCCAAAATATTGGCGACCCTTTTGTCCATCGGTGCCTTTGCCACCGATGAACGAGGAACGGCTCGGGTGCTCATGCTGTCATGCATCCTCCAGCGTGCATGTTGGAGACGAGCTCGCATGAGCTGTGTTTTTTTGTCCCACAACGCCGCCCGAGCCACCAGCAGACCGACCGGTGACCCGCAAATTACGCCATCCAACCATAGCCGCACACATTATGACAGCAACTCAACCAACCGGACGAAATTCACGCAAACATGTAGACAAACTGATACTCATTCATGCAACCACCGGAGTATTTCATATAAACAATGATGGAAATCATATAAAATACCAGATTTTCACAAACATGACGGATTTCATTACATTCAAATGAACTACGCGGTGCTAGTTCTGGACAACACAGGTATATAATACAAGGCCTAAAGGGTCGCCCGCCGATCGATTTGTGTTCCTCATGTCCGGCAGCACGATCACCGGACTGCTGGGAGCCCCGGAGGTATATGCTTCAGCGCAAAGGACGGCTCGCTTCCCCACTGCCCAACTAATATCATTGGCTGGTGCGAAGATGATGGTGGCCGCACGGTTCGAGTTCATCACCGCCACTACTTCGCCATGGCGGCACCGCTTGAGTTCATCCTAATATTGACCTCTTTCGTGGAGCCCATGCGGGTCGACGAAGGTCCTCGCAACAAAAGGATCCGGCAAGACACCGATGTGTACGCCGGCGTCCTCGCCTTCATGCCCAAGCGGCGGTGGCCTTCATGGGACCCATGATGCGGCGGGCGGCCTCTCGTGTTCTACTTCTCCTCAATGATGGCGGCGGAGACGCGAGGGCGCGGCGTGGCGGCACCGACTGCGCGCTCCTCGCCGAGCTGCTCGCGGCGACCTGCCTTGGGGCGCGCGCTGCTTGCATGGCGGGAGGTGGATCAGCGAGCTGCATAGCTAGTATCCGCGGGATACATGGCTTGGAGTAACTCTCTTCGTAAGCCATTGTAAAGTGGACAAAATGGTGGAGGAGATAGGGAGCGGCGGAGGTGTGCGATTCTTGGCGGCAGCGTTAAATAGGAGATTAAATAGATGGCGGACGGGAGGAGCTCGACGGCGCTTGCGCCTCCGCCCGGTCGAACGGGCATGTGCCGAGTGAGTGCATGTATACGCGTGTTAGTGTTGCACGCCAAAGATGCGTGCGTGTGTATGTTATGTGTGCGTGTCGGTGTTGCATGCCTACATGCGTGCGTGCATGTGTACGTGCGGGGTGAGGCTACACGTCAGTCGACTGACTTTTTCATCTCTGGTCATTAGATTTTCCAGCCGTTGGATATGAAATCAAGGGCCTCCAGTTTATCATCAAACTCCACCCCCCTTCCCCTGCCGAGCCGCCACCACCATCGGCCGAACATTTCGCGCCCGCCGCTGCGGCCGCCCGCCTCCCGAAACCACTCCCCACCGCCGGTCCGCCATCGCACCTTCGAGAGAGTGCGCCAGCATATATGATCTTGAGATTTTATGAAGTCACCATAGGTGCCTCGTAGTCGAGTGGAACGTCTCCTCCCACTAAACGTACATCGCTGGAAAATACTGAAATTAACACAAGATAAATGCGAGCACCGGGACTTTAACCTTGGTGGGCTCGAGAAACCACTGTCCTCTAACCATCCAACCACATGTTGGTTAGCACGACAAAATGTATGTGGTGACCGTTATGAGCTTATTCTGAAGTCCAGTAACCATATCGTGCTTTCGCTTCGAATACAATGACCGTAAGTGTCGTCAACAAAATACGGAGCATGCATCAAATGCAAAGTCCGTCAGTGTCATCAACAAAATATGGAGACGTATCATGAGCTAGATACCGTTATATTATTGTATATGCTTATTTTCTTAGTGGCCGATTGCGTGTGTGGTGTGGTGGGCACATCATTTCTAGTTGTGGTGGGTCAACATGAAGACTCATGGGTGGGTTCCATCCTGCGCCACATATAGGTTGGACCAAGACGTGTTATACGGAGACCCATGTGGTGGACTCGGCGTACAACACGAAGCTACCAGAGTCGCGGAGGACTCTATCCCCACTGGTGATAAGTCGACTATATATGATTTGTAACCCTAGGCCCTTAGTATGTTATACAAGCTTGGGGCTAGTTCGTCGATAGTATACACACACGCACAATGCCTGGTTTTCACGTGTACTTTGTACACGCCCCTAACACTAATATACAGTACCAGGAGTAGGCTCTTTCTTCAACTGCAAGGGTCCGATCCGAACTAGGGTAAAACTTTGCCTCGTATTACCATCCAGCCTAACAGCCAGGGATATCCTACCGAATGATATGATGAAATCATATCTTCCAACTACTATTAGAGAGGTGTGTCGGGGGGGCAATGTGTGCGAGAGAGGCCTAAAGATAATGTGCGTGCGGGAGACACGTAGGCACATATATGTGCGTATAGAGGGCTAGTAGAGACCGTGCATGTGTATATATGCATGTGAGAGAAATAGTGTTTTCCAACTGAGATTAGTGAAAAGAGTGGTACATAGTAGTCAGAAAGAGAGATAGAGAAACAGAGAGAGCATGTGCGTGAGACACCCCGACACCCTGAGAGAGATTGTGGGCATGTGTGAAAGAGAAATGCCACATATAAAGTGTGTGCACTTATGCGTTAGATAGAGAGATATCTACGTGTAAAAGGCGGTTCTACACATTAAATTAAAATATAAATGGCATTATTATTTTTGGATGAGATCATGAATTTTGCAAAATTGCGTATGGACGAAAATCAGTCTATTAGACACCCATACTCTATTGAATTCTGGCATGTGCATGTGTTTATTTCATATTATCGATCCATAGAGTGAGAGCGGTTTGAAATACAGGCAATGGATGCTTTTGCAATTCATATATAAATATTAATTAGTGCACTCCATGTTGTTAGTGTGAAGCACTTTATACATTTGTCACTTGCATGGATACATTCCAAATTGCTAGCTACTGAAATAAAATACATGTAAAAGGGAAACCCGGGGGTTTGGGAAAAATTTAAAACAAAAATTTTAAAAAAATAAAATTGTTCCCAAGGAAAAAAATTTAAAAAAAGGGGAAAAAAATGAAAATAGCACAAATTTCCCAAATTATTTTCCAATGTCCCGGGGGGGAAGGGGGTTAAAACCGGGTGAATAAAGTCAAGGATCAAATTTGAAAAGGGGAAAAGGGTTTTAAAATAATTTTTGGGGTTTTAAAAAATTAACCAAGGGAAACACCTTAAAATGGGGGGGTTTGGGGAAACAAGCCCCAAGGGTTTCTTGGAAAGGGATGGTTTGATTTTTCAAGGGCCCCGGGGTTAAAAGGGGAAAAGAAGCCCCTGGGGAAAATTTTGGGGCGAAGGTTTAAAATTTGGGGAAAAGAAAACCGGGGGTTTGGGGAAAAGGGGGCCCGGGGGGAGGTTTTTTGGGGGGGAAAAGGGAGGGGTTTGGGGGGGGAGGGGGGGAGGGGAAAAACATTGGTTTGGGGGAAGGTTTGGGGTTTCCCTGAAACCCGGGGGTTGGGTTTGGGCCCGGAAACTTTACAGCCCCGGGGGAGGAATTAAACCCCAAAAATTTTTTCGGGAAATGGGGGCGGTTTCATGCCCTAAATTCCCAAAATTTTGGGCAAACCCAATTTTTGGGGGGGAGATATTCCCAGGGGGCCCCCGGGGGGAAAAGGGAAACCTGGGTTTGGGACGGGGGGGGCCCTTTTTCAGGGGAATTTTCTAATTTGGGGGAAAAATTTTTTTGTTGGGGGGATTTTTGGGGGGGGGCCCCCGGGGGGGGGGTTCCCCCCTTTTTTTGTTTTTTAAAAAAACTGGTTGGTTTTTTTTTGGGGGGAAAAAAACCCATGGGGGAGGATAAAAGCTTTAAACCCCGGGGGGGGGGCCCCAAAAAAGGGAACATTTTTTTAAGGGGTTTTTTGGGTGATTTTTATTTGGGGTTTTTAAAATTTAGGGGATTTGGGGGGGGAAAATTTTCTATCAAACATTTTAAATCTTTTTAAAAAAAAATTTTTTTGAACCCCCTAAAGCCCAGGCCCCATTCTTTTCCTCCCCAAAAATGGGGATTTTTGTTTAATAATTTACGGGAAAAAATTTGCCCTATTTAACGAATCCTTTGGTGAAATCCCCTTTGTCCTTATTTAAAACCAAAACAAATTTCCCGAATTAAGGGGGAAGGATATTTGGGGGCCCCCTTTTCCCCCCCCCAAATTTGTTTTGTTTTCCCCCGGGGGTTTAAGGGGCCGAAATTTGGTTTTTTTGGGGGAAAAAATTTTTGGGATTTTTGTTTCCCCTTTTTTGGTATTTTTGGAAATGTGGTTTTTTTTCAAATTTAAACTTCATAATTTGGGAAAAAGGGGGAAAAAGAATTCCAAAAATTTTCGGGAAAAAGGGCTTTAAAATTTGGGGGTTTAGGGGAAAACCACCCAAACCCAATTCGCTTTCCCCACCTTGAATTCACCCCTTTTTTCCCGGGGGTTTTGGGGGCGTTTTCCCCAATTTTTCCAAAGCTCCCGGGATCCCTGGCCCTCAAAAAGTTTTCATAAGGGGTTGTTTTTTAAAAAGTTAGGGTTAAAATTTAACCCAAAAATATTTTGGGAAGGTTTTGGGAAAAAATTTTTCGAAAAAATTCCCAAATTTTTTTTTGTTTTTCTTTTACCGGGGTTTTTTTCCCTTTTTGGGAGGCCGGTGAACCCGGGCCCTGGGAAAACTTGGGTTTTTTGAACCCATTTGGAAAATCAAAGTTTTTAAACCCAATTTTCGAAACGGTCAAAGGGGTTTAAAAAATTTTTAAAAGACTTTTTTGGGGTCTCTTGAAACTTTTGGGGAAACCCTTTAAATTTTTAAAAATTTTTCATCAAAGGGACAAAAAATTTTTAAGGCAAAGGGAAAATTATTTGGGGGTTCCCGAGGTTTTTTAAAAATTTTGGTAAACCCAAAAAGGGGAAACCCAAATTAAATTTTTCCCCCAAAACAAAATTTTAAAAAAATTTAATTTTTTTTAAAAACCAAAAACCTTTTTTTGGACTTTGGGGTTTTCCGTTTTGAAACCTTAAATAAGGTATTGGTTTGGGTTTATCAAAGGGTAAAAACCAAAAAAGGGTTGGGGAAAATTTTAAGGGAAATTTTTTAAAATTAGGCATGGGCAAAAGGCCGGACCCACCCGGGGGAAAAGAAGCCGGTAAAACCACCCCAAACCCCAAAAGAAACCCTTTGGTCTTCCCCCTTTAAAAATTGTCACCCCACCCTTTTCCCAAATGGAACCAAACCCAAAAAGGGAGTCAATTTCCCTTTCTTATTTCCTGGGGTTTCGGGTTTAAAAATTGGGGCCCCAAAATGTATAAAAATTCCCCCAAATCTAAATTTTAAAGCCTTTAACCCTTTCCCCTTCTTTTAAAAATTTTTTAAAACCAAGAAATTTTTAAATTTTATTTAAATAAAATTTCCCCAAATTTAAGGGTAAAGGGGAAGCAAAGGGGGAAAAAAATGGAGATCCATTTTGAGGCAGGTTTAAAAGGCCACGTGATGCTACTGAGTCACCAAGTTAGTATCGAGGCAGCCGCTGCCGTTAGGTGTCATGCGCGTATCCTCCCAACGTGGATCTAGTACAGAATGAGAAAGACAATACCTAGTTTAACACCTTCCTTGACCATTTATCGTAAGTAATGTTATTCATCGCAATTAGTAATATTGTCTTGCTCTGTCCCATACTTTCTAGCTTCCTCCTAATAAGACTCACATTCTTTTTCAATGATGAGGTTCAAGTTGATCCGAAAGATGATGCAACTAAACAAGCATGCACTCATGTTTTTAGTCCGCTCTATGACAAGATTGGTACCACCTTAGAAAATCTCACTTTGAAGGCAAGGCTAACAATGAAATCGCCCAAACATCTCCAAAGGAATATATTACAGATGAAGACCGGACAGCCTCGTTAAACATGTGTCCGATCCAAAGTATCGTAGGCTATATGTATTTGATCGCACCACATATTGAACTTGTATTTATGTGTGTGCCTTACAAGTGTATCTTCTTCTAGGCAACTGCTTGAAGAACAAAACCAACCGCTCTAAAGTGAAATTCCAATGCACAACAGGATCTCATAGCTATATTGCACATCGCGAGGCTCTTGTAAATAGCTGCTACTTCCTTCATTTTTGTGCCATATTATCGTATCTATATTGACTTGTTCCAAATACAACGGAAAGCCCGTGCAGACCAAAAGAACTCGAACCAATGCAGATGCAAATCTTCAAGGATTGCCACACCAAGAAGATGAAGGGCATGAGCACACCAGTTCAAGCCGCTGTAAGTCCTTACTCCTCCCGCCTTTGAACCGATTGGTACTTGTGATGTGTTCATTTAACTACTTGGTTTGCAGCCAATGTCAGTTACTCTGTTCACTTTTATACACAGTTGTCTTAACGTATCATTTCACCTTACATGGTTTAAGAGAGATGAAGGATATTCTTTTGGCCTTGATCTGTAATCTAGTTGTTATGTTCACTTGCGCACACAATGATAAAATAGCCTGTTTGTTTTATATCTGTTTGCCCATGATATGAATGATGTCATACTATGTTCATCCTACTTTAAACCATGTCTCTTTATCCTTAGATGTCAACGAATGTGAGGAAATAGACAATACAGTAGGCATGCTACATGGACATATGTTCCGAAAGTGATTTTATTATGTAGTTGGCACTACAATACATGCTAATGTATTACAGTAGTTAACCAAAATAAGTTATGTATAAACGTTTAACCTACTTTGTTTGTTTTTGTCTCATTAGTAACTCACTGGTACACTAATCTACAAGTTCAAACTTTCAGGAAGCTATGGAACAAATGATTGAACAGCCACAACACCTGAAGGTGACGAGGCTACTACAGGCACAATGTCACCTCTTGCTGCAGTGCATCAGTATCTCTCCACTAATTCGGCCCAATTACTTAGCAGATTGTTAACGGGCCAAAAGTGACTATGGGCCGCATTGATGACAAGTTTAGACCAGGCCGTTGACGGGCCGATTTGACAGAGAATGTTAGGCCTTTAGCTGGGTCGGCCCATTATGATCTGCAGAATCTTGTGGGCCTTTAGCTGGGCTGGCCCATTGTGGTCCGCAAAATCTTGTGGGCCTTTAGCTGGGCCGGCCCATTATGGTCCACTAAATTTTGTGGGCCTTTAGCTGGGCCGGCCCATTATGGTCCGCTAAATCTTATGGGCCTTCGGTTGGGCCGGCCCATTTAAACTTTGTGGGCCACTTTTGGGCTGGTCCACGTGTCAACATATCATAGGCCCATCTCGACCGTTGGATGAGTGACACCTGTGCCAACGCGGAGCTGACACGTGGATCCGTCAGCCAATGAGAATTTTACACGTGGAAAATCGGCATTGGTCGTGGCTATTAACGGGTTATCGGATCCAAAATCCGACCCGATAGCTTAACGGCGTTCCATTACGGTGGATGCCACGTGTCGGTCACCCTTGACGAAAGCACTTCTGTGACGCGCGATTTATCGTCATGGAAGTAGACACTTCCGTGATGATAATTTTGGTAATGTCATGGAACACTTCTACGACATCACAGGTACGACTATCTTGATTCTGTCATAAATTTGTCATGGATGTACATGCATGACAAAAATGCGACCTACTGTGACAAACACGTATCATCACGGAAGTGTATTTTTTGTAGTGAATACACACATGCACTACACAACAGTGTGTATTTTTTACTGTCCATAACAACTAATTAACCAAAAACAACTAATTTATCAAGGAAACAGTTTTTAAACTTGGTTTGAGCTTCATTTCTTCAAATTTTTGAACTCCCGCAACAGGTATACTTGAACTTGCGCGACACATTTTGATTTAGTTGAAAGCAGCTGATTTTTTAACTCCTGCGGCTAACATAATGTTGTTTCTCAACAATAAAACAGAGCTTGATTTATATCAGCAAAGCAAAAGTTGACTGGAGATTTTGTTCCTCGCATCTAGACAAATTTAAAAGTTATAACAAGAGATATTCATCGACGCAGAGCTTTTAGTTTCCTGGTGATGAAATAGAGCCACCTGGACTGAAAATCGCAAAGAAGCGTGAACTCAAGATCGCTTAGCTCTTTCCTGCGCCTCCTCCTGCAATTGAAAATTATTGCCATGTTAGAACTGAGGACCGAGGTAAATTTTTGGTGAAAGCCTGGCACAAATCACTTGACACAGACAAGCACATACCTCACCCTTGTCCTCATGTATGGTATGCACTTTGGGGTGTTTTTTGTGAACGGCCATGAGTGGTGGCTGTGAACGGCCTGTGGTGGTGGCTGTTGAGGGCCAGCATCGTCGTGTGAGTCTAGTGGGCCTCAATGGCGAGCTGTCAAAGGAGGTGTCGACAACGAGTTGTGCTGGCAGGGAGCCATGGCGGTTCCAGAGATCAGGAGCTGTCAAAGGAGGCAGCCTCCCGAGCTGCGGCGTTGAACAACTTGGCGCTGTCTCGTTGAACGGTCGGGGTGGTGACAATGAACGGCCAGGGCGCTGCATCAACGGAGCCTCACCAGCGGGAGGAGGTAGCGTGGTGGAGGGATTGGAGTGAGCTCGATCGCGATAGGGAGTGGATGAGCGCAGCCCCACGGGAGGAACTGGAGGAAGTGCTAAACAACAATGGAGGTGAGGAGGTGCTCGTCTGGCGCGAAGCAAGGAGAGATAGCGGCAGCCTTGGGAAGGACGTGGTGGCGACGGGTGGTTCAGGTGGCGCGATCAGTGCAGGGCAATGGCGACGGGTCGATTCGTGGTTGGAGTCTTGGGCGATGGCGAGCCTATAGGGAGAAGGTCGGGCGGCCGGAGCCGAGGGAGAGGGTGGGGCAGGCCGGAGCCGGGAGAGGGTGGGGTGGCGGCGAGCCGAGGAAAAGGTGGGGAGATGGCGGCGCTGGGGAAAGGGGAGGCCGCGGTGGCGTCTTTGAGGAAGAGGAGGCAGCGGCGGCATGCTTTGAGCGGGAGGCAGCAGCGCGCGATGGGGAGAGGGGAGGCAGCGGTGTGCTGGGGAGGGAGGCAGCGGAGGCGCGGTGGGGGAGGGGAGGCCCCGGTGGCGCATTGGTGGAGGGGGAGCTTATCCGGTCGGGGACAACGGTCTTTTTTCCTTTTTTTTGTCTCAGTTCGTTGGATCGCTCCTTATATGGTCGGGGGTAACAGAATAATATTCTGTTACAGGTAACAGAATAGTCCAGCCCTTTATACACACACACACACACACACACAACCCAATTGATGGAAATAAAATAAAGTTGTGACCGCTCGGAGGTCGAGTGGCGCATGAGCTCTCAAATGTAGTATCTACATAAATGATTCCCGGGTGCCTGCCACAAGCATTTTACAAGAATAGAGTTTAATCAAAATGATAATCAAGCATGATAATGGTATTGATGAACTAGAATCAATGAGAGATGTGCGGAACTAGCTAGTACTACTTACTTTGGGGAGTAGAAATTGCAGCTCATTTTTCTCTGGACCCGGTACCATTCTGGTGAACTTTTTCCAAACCCTGCCCGACAAAGAAAATGATTACTTGATATCAGGAAATGAACAAAAGTTGCCAATATGGTGCGATAATGATTGAACTTACTTCTAGAGCATTTCACTCATGTCCACCCACTCCTTAGGCTCTTTACGTCTCGAGTCCAAGACAATTACTTTTCTCGCATCAAGCTGAATGGCTAGTAGAATAATGTGGAAGCTGCGCACGCACAACTCATCAATTACACTTAACCTCGAGTAAGCGGAACAGAATATGCACAAGGCAGTAATTAACACTCACTTGAAGTTTTAATAAGGAATGAGTATTTCCCTTTTGTTTTGATGTCGAAGTAACGCGTTTAGCAAGTTTTCCTCAGTATCGTCGGGTCTCTTTTGTACCGTATACCCATTTACGGTATTTGGGCCAATGAACCCAATGCAGTAGATTCGTCCTCTTTTGCATTCGAGGATCTTCAATCTACATAATATAGTGAGGATAATTATATATACATGCAATGAACTTGCTGAGCTAGAGACTTAATTACAGAAATAATACTTACAGACAATACCAAGTCATGAGAGTTTTGTCGAGGGCCTCTTGATTGTTTAACGGAAATAATTCTTCAAATTCAACATACACTAGGTCAACTCCAATGAAATCGTGCTCATCTATAATTCCCACCAACATACTGTCGGTCCCATCCTTGTAGGTTTCCAAGTACTAGTTATGTAATCTTTGCATCATCATTGATAGATGCGGGAGCTCCTCAGGTTTGACGAGAGGCTTCTCGTGCTCATATCTAAATGGCGCTGTTGCCTCAGCCATTTCGAACTATACATCATCGGGTAAGTAATCACCAAGAGTGGTACCAGGCACTACCCCCGTCGGAACATTAGCGAGATTGCTAAACACCTTGAGCGGGAGGCGGAGTCCGCTGACGAGGCGGAGACAACTGAGGTAGAGGAGGATTCTGCCGAGGGGCCTCCTCCGTCAGAGTCCGCTGACGCGGCAGAGACGGCTGACGCGCCGGAGACGACTGTGGTAGTGGAGATAGTAGAGCTAGACTATGTGGAGTCTGCTGAGGGGCCTCCTCCGGCTAAGTCTGCTGAGGGGCCTCCTCCGGCTAACGCGGCGTCCAGTTTGGAAGCAAGATGTTTTCCTTTCGCCATAGACAGGTAGTCCTTAAGGCATTTCCTAGATGAATCCCCCCTTCACCTGTAGGGTACTCAAGCTCAATCTCCTCAAATCCATTCATTATTTCATTCACCCTGACAATAGCAAAGCCATCTGGAACCGGAGCGAAATGAAAAGTTGCATCAGGTCGAGGAGGTAAGACATAACCGACCACCACCTTCAAGGTTAGGTTATGTCATTTCATTATTAGCTGACAATGTTCATTCTCCGTGATACCATCCACGGGGTAGCGAGGAACCGTGATACCAGGCTGAACGAGTTTCGTGGAAGCCATGCTACTTCTCTACTGAGATGGTGGGGTAGCTTTGTGTGCAGTGTCCAATGAAGGATCTTCGTGCCACTGAGATGGTGGGTCGATAGCTCGCTGGCTCTCAAGTTCCTCTAGTTTTGCTAATCTTTGTTCCATCAACTGCATTTGGTCTGCTTCCTCTTTCTTCTTTCTCCCCCTACTTCTATAAGTGGCACTGTTGTCTGGAAAACCATACTTCCACCCAATAGAGCCTAATGTGCCTTGTGTTCATCCAAGGTGTTCAGGATTCCCGAGGGCCTTTGACAGATCATCCTTCCCTCTGTCGAGATGGAACCTGATACGTCTCCAATGTATCTATAATTTTTAATTGTTCCATGCTATTATATTATCTGTTTTGGATGTTTTATATGCATTAATATGCTATTTTATATTATTTTTGAGACTATCCTATTAACCTAGAGCCCATTGCCAGTTTCTATTTTTTCCTTGTTTTTGAGCTTCGTAGAAAAGGAATACTAAATGGAATAAACTTCACGATGATTTTTCTTGGATCAAAAGACACACCGGAGACTTGGAGTCCAAGTGAGAAGAACCATGAGGCGGCGACAAGGGTGGAGGGCGTGTCCCCCTACCTTGTGGGCCCCTCGGTGACCCACTGACCTAGCTCTTCCTCCTATATATTTGCAAATATTCCCAAACCACCAGAAGCATCCATGAAAACACTTTTCCACCATTGCAACCTTTTGTTCCCGTGAGATCCCATCTAGGGACCTTTTTCGGGACCCTGCCGGAGCGGGATTCGATCACGGAGGGCATCTACATCAACTCTATTGCCCCTCCGATGAAGCATGAGTAGTCCACCACAAACCTACGGGTCCATAGCTAGTAGCTAGATGGCTTCTTGTCTCTCTTTGATTTCAATACCATGTTCTCCTCGATGTTCTTGGAGATCTATCTGATGTAATCTTCTTTTGTAGTGTGTTTGTCGAGATCCGATGTATTGTGGATTTATGATCAACTTATCTATGAATATTATTTGAATCTCCTCTGAATTCTTATATGCATGATTTGGTATCTTTGTATTTCTTTTTGAATTATTGATTTGGTTTGGCCAACTAGATTGGGTTTTCTTGCAATGGGAGAGGTGCTTAGCTTTGGGTTCAATCTTGCGGTGTACTCACCTAGTGACAAAGTAAGGGTAGCGAGGCACGTATAGCATTGTTGCCATCGAGGATAAAAAGATGGGTTTTCATCATATTTCTTGAGTTAATTCTTCTACATCATGTCATCTTACTTAATGCATTACTCTGCTCTCTATGAACTTAATACTCTAGATGCAGGTAGGAGTCGGTCGATGTGTGGAGTAATAGTAGTAGATGCAGAATCGTTTCGATCTACTTGACACGAACGTGATGCCTATATTGCATAATCATTGCCTTGGATACATCATAACTTTGTGCTTTTCTATCAATTGCTCGACAGTAATTTGTTCACCCACGGTATTATTTGCCTTCAAGATAGAAGCCTCTAGTGAAACTTATGGCCCCCAGGTCTATTTTCCATCATATTAGTTTCTAATCTACTATTTTGCAATCTTTTACTTTCAGATCTATAAATCAAAAAACTCAAAAATATTTTATCTTTTGTTTATCTATCTCTATTAGATCTCACTTTTGCAAGTGACCATGAAGGGATTGACAACCCCTTTATCGCGTTGGGTGCAAGTGTTTGATTGGTTGCGCAGGTATTGGTGATTTGTGTGTTCTTATCCTACTGGATTGAAACCTTGGTTCTCAAGCTGAGGGAAATACTTATCTCTACTTTGTTGCATCACCCTTTCCTCTCAAGGGAAATACTAACGCAAGCTCAAGAAGTAGCACAATCTCCCTTCCCGCACTTCCTGGATTGCTTCCTGAAGCTTTTTGATGGGCATTTCAAGTTGAGCTTTCGTGTAAACACATTTCCCTGTTTCTGGGTCCGAATTCCCCCAACCCCGAAGAACCAAGTCCTTGCCCGATCGGGCCAATTCAATGTCTCTGGTTGGGCCCCTTTAGCAAGCAGGTCTTTCTCAGCTATGTCCCATGTAGGCCGGGCTTTGCTGTAGCCACCTGACCCCATAAAATGGTGATACTTCTTCTTTGCAGCATTTAGCTTATTTGTCTCTCACCTTTTCTTAGCTTTGTCCAATTTCTTGTACGCCACAAATGCGGGCCAGTGATCTTTTATCTTCGCTTATTGACCGGTGAATTCTGGAGTCTCGTCTTTGTCGACAAACTGGTTCAATTTTTTCTTCCAGTTCTTCAATAGTTCTGCCATCTTCTTAAGAGCCCACGAGTTGACTTGTCATTGTATAACTGGGTTATTCGGATCCTCCTTTGCCGGTAGGCTGAATTTTGTCATCAGCGAGTTCCAAATCTCATCTTTCTATCTATCGTTGACATAAGGAACTTACGGGTCCTTCTTCTTAT
The DNA here is from genome assembly GCA_021437245.1 of Aegilops speltoides. Lineage (NCBI taxonomy): Eukaryota > Viridiplantae > Streptophyta > Magnoliopsida > Poales > Poaceae > Aegilops > Aegilops speltoides. The sequence goes on along the minus strand of CM038141.1, from coordinate 93,159,456 downwards.
TCAATTATTGGATGCTAATCGGGACGCTGTCCCTAACAACAACTCCGCACTGATGTACAAATTTTTCTTTGGCCCGCTTGGAAGCAATCGGTTAGCCATCTGGAGTGACTACTTTGATCATGAACCTTTCATCCTGGCCCAGCCTTTTCTTCGGGCCTCGTCTCCTTAAAAATGTTTGGCTCGATCCGGAGGGCTAAAAGAAGAAAGAAGCACTAATATATGTATATACCAAACAATTAATGCATCTATATATATATAGACACACACACACACATAAACACTATTCCGATCATGGGATGAGAATAATATTTTGATCACAACCTAGACTTCGTGAGTTACACAACCTAGACATCTTCCTGTACGAACTCGGCCTTCGGGCTATCTTCGTAACCGTGGCTTCTACCGCGAGTTTTTCTGATCAGTCGTGTTGTTTGTGATGTAAGTGTAATGTGGACACGTTTTTTAGCAACTAAATGCGTGTTTTAAATAGGAATCACGCTCATTGGTAGATTTGCTCTTGGTTGATGATGAACTTGTGTCTATTGCAAGTTTAATGCTTGCTGTGGGTGTTGTTGAAGCTCTGGCACGATGGGAATTGTGTTTTGGTATGATTTTGTTGCACAAATTTTTGTTATTTCAAGTGAATTTGGAACCGGCCCTGTTCTTCATCCGCCCAAGATGTATCCTCCGCCATCAGTGATTTCTTGTTTTACTGTCATGTTTGATCGCTGATTTGCGTACTATAATGAAATTGAAGGCTTACTGTGTCATCAATTTCAACCTAGAGGGTCCATACGGTTTGATTTCTGGCATTGTGATGTTGGCACTCCCGCGGTTGTTGCACAGTTTTTTTTGCGGTTTCTGGATTTGCCCTCTGGTCATTTTTCTTGGGGAAAGGTAGTTGGCAGATCATTTACAAGGGTGTGCAGACGTGTTTTAATCAGGCGCAGAATATTTTATGCTTCAGACGAATTCGTTCGTTCATGTTTTCTGTGTCATCTAATGGCCGTTGTACAAGCTGGACTTCTGCGTTGTTCATACCTAAACTTCTGATTTTCAAACCCTCGAACTTCTGTGACTTTACAACTTGAACTTCATCAATAATTTTTTATAATTCTTTTGGTTTTTAATTACTTAATCATTGAAAATCGCATTAGGTAGGGTGGGAGATTAGGTAGGGTTCTTATGCGTGTGGTTGGTGGATTCCATTCCCCCGTGGTCAGATTTATCTGTGAGATGCTTGTGTGTGCTATTTCAGCCTTCAGACTTGTGTGGATTTGATTTCCCCTTTGGTGATTTGACCCGTGAGATGTATGTAAGAAGGGTGTGGTGTGATGGTTGCTGCTTGATCTGATGTATCAAAATGCATTAGTCTTGTTGATTTCGTAGTCTAGATTGTGTCTGTCACATGCTCTATTTAGTTTATGAATACTTTTTTTGTTGTGCTTTCCTAGATGTTCTATTGTTCATATTTTCACAATTGCTGATGTGTTTTAGTTATTTCATCCTAGGGTTTGATTTAGTTGCTTTTTGTATTGTTGTATGATTTTCTACTTGCTAATTATATGTAATTTCTCGCCTGTTTTTTGTAGGTTGATCTAGGGTTTGGAGTACCATTCATCAAGGGGGTTGTGTTGTCAGGGCTTCAAAATCTTCTTCAGGTATTTTAATGTATATGCATCTTGTATTTTAAATAGCAGTTTTCTTTTATATGTCTTCCCATTTCTTCACTTGGTTGTCTTGTTGGACTGCCCATTCTTGAAAGTGTCAACTTGTGACTTAGGTGATGTGTTTGCATTTTACCCTTAGTTTTAAGTTAGTACATTGTTGCTTAATTTTTTTGATGAATTGATGGTGAACTATGTCACCAAGTGTTCTTAGACTTCCCAAATGTTTCATATTTATAGTGTATATCTTTGTATTTTTGTGTTTATTTTCATGTTATTGATAGTTAGTTTTGGGTGTGAAGTAGTATTTATTCTCATGCTACATCTTTTTTGTGTACTACTTGCTTGGGTGACATAGTTGAACTTCTGTTTTTAATTATTGTTGTTTATAATGAAATTTGGTTGAATTTCTGTTTTGCGCATTTGTTTTACTGCTTTGTTATATATTGTTGAACTTATGGACATTCCTCTATATGTAGTAGTGCCAAAGGTGTAGATTGTTCTATTTATAGTATGTAAATTGCAGATTGTTCATTGTTTTACTGCTTTGTTAGGTGTTGTTGAACTTCTGGATATTGGACATTCATGTATAAGTAGAAATTCCGTTGGTGTAGGTTTGTGGATTAGAACTCAGCTGTTTTTTACTTCAATTTTTTGTAGTTAGTGATGAATTTAATACTTCTGAAAAAACGCCTGTGATCAAGAAGTTAATATTGATGCTCCAGGATATGATGCGGCTAAAACACCTATTGTTCCTTTGATTGTGATTGCTGAGGTTGCTTTGAGCCTTGAGAAAAATTTAAGCCTCGAGGATCTGGCTTCTGCAGCTCTTGCTTCACCTAGTATGTGCAACTCCTTTTCTTTAGAAAAATTCTTGAGCCATGTTTTTTGGACTTGTTCTTGTCATGTGTTTTTGTATTTGTTCCTAACTATTTTCCTTTTTTCCATGTTTTTGTGTTCTTGCAGATGTATCTGCAGAGGAGGGAGCTGTGAACACCATCAATGATGTACTATCTGAGTTGGGTGTGGTAGAAAACACTACTGCGGCCGAGCAGGGGGCTCCATCAATTGAAGGTTGTGATTCTGTTATGGAGCCTTTGTGTTCTCTCCAGATGTCAGAGATACAGTCACAGTCTGTTGATGGCACTGAACCTATCACGCAACCTGAGGATGTGCCCCTTCAGCTTCTTCTAGAGGATCAACGCAAGAGGAAGAAGCAAGAGAATTTTGACAAGGAGATGGTGCCCCACCTTCAGAAAGGTTCTGATGTTCCTGAATCTGGTGATGTTGGTGAGCTCCCAGCTCAGCATGGCTCGGTTGCTAAAGGAGACGTGCCATGTGCCACTAATGGCATAGTTGTCCCTATGAAGAAGAAAGTCAAGAAGACTGCGGCGAGGAAGCATATAGTTGGTGAAGTTACTCCTCAGAGGAGTCCACGTGTTTCAAAGTCTAGAGAACTCGATGAAGTTGAAGGCCAAGCCCGTGGTGGCACACCATGCCGTAGTCCTCGTTTGCTTGCCACTGCGGTGCCTACACCTTCTCCGCTTGGTGCTGGTGCATCTGGTAAGGGCAAGAAATGCGGCATTAAGCGCAAGGTTGCACTAGCAAAGGTTAACAAGGGTTGCAAGAAGCGTTCTCGTGTTAATCCAGAAGATGATGATGAAGGAAATATGCCCTAGAGGCAATAATAAAGTTATTATTTATTTCCTTATTTCATGATAAATGTTTATCATTCATGCTAGAATTGTATTAACCGGAAACATGATACATGTGTGAATGTATAAACAAACAACATGTCACTAGTATGCCTCTACTAGACTAGCTTGTTAATCAAAGATGGTTATGTATCCTAGCCATGAACAAAGAGTTGTTATTTGATTAACAAGGTCACATCATTAGTAGAATGATCGATTGACATGACCCATTCCATTAGCTTAGCACTTTCGATCGCTTAGTATGTTGCTACCGCTTTTATCCATGACTTATACATGTTCCTGTAACTATGAGATTATGCAACTCCGTTTACGGAGGAACACTTTGGTGCTACCAAACGTCACAACGAATCGGGTGATTATAAAGGAGTACTACAGTGTCTCCAAAGGCGATGTTGGGTTGGCGTATTTGAGATTAGGTTTTGTCACTCCGATTGTCTGGAGAGGTATCTCTGGGCCCTCTCGGTAATACACATCATCAAGCCTTGCAAGCAATACAACTAATGAGTTAGCTGTGAGATGATGTATTACGGAACGAGTAAAGAGACTTGCGATAACGAGATTGAACTAGGTATTGGATACCGACGATCGAATCTCGGGCAAGTAACATACCGATGACAAAGGAACAACGTATGTTGTTATGCGGTCGACCGATAAAGATCTTCGTAGAATATGTAGGAACCAATATGGGCATCCAGGTCCGCTGTTGGTTATTGACGGAGACGTGTCTCGGTCATGTCTACATTGTTCTCGAACCGTAGGGTCCGCACGCTTAAGGTTTCGATGGCGGTTATTATGAGTTTATGTATTTTGATGTACCAAGAAGTTCGAGTCCGGATGTGATCACGGACATGACGAGGAGTCTCGAAATGGTCGAGACATAAAGATTGATATATTGGAAGCCTATATTTGGAGTTCGGAATGGTTCCGGTGAAAACAGAATTTATGGAGTACCGGAGGTTACCGAACCCCGGGTACTACATGGGCCTTAGTGGGCCTCGAGGGAGAAGAGGAGGGGCCGCCAGGTGGCCACCCCCCCCCCCAGTCCGAATAGGACAAGGAGGGGGCGCCTTTCCTCTTCCCTCCCCCAATCCTACTCCAACTAGGAAGGGGGAGTCCTACTCCCTGGGAGTAGGACTCCTCCGCGCCCCTCTAGGCCGGCCGCACCTCCCCCCCTCCTTTATATACGGGGCAGGGGCACCCTAGGACACACAAGTATTGATCTACGGATCGTTCCTTAGCCGTGTGCGGTGCCCCCTCCACCATATTCCACCTCGGTCATATCGTCGCAAGCTTAGCGAAGCCTGCGCCGTAGAACATCAAGATCGTCCTGCCACGCCGTCGTCTTGACGGAACTCTCCCTCGACACTCGGCTGGATCGGTCGAGGATGTCATCGAGCTGTCGTGTGTCAAGAACTTCGGGCGCCGAGTAACGGCGCCGGATCGGTCGGATCGCGAGGAGAACGTCGACTACTTCCTCTACGTTGTGATCGCTTCCGCTTCGGGTCTACGAGGGTACGTAGACAACACTCTCCCCTCTCGTTGCTATACATCACCATGATCTTGTGTGTGCGTAGGAAAATTTTGAAATTACTACGTTTCCCAACAGTGGCATCCGAGCCTAGGTTTTTTCTATGGTTTGATGTTTTGCACGAGTAGAACACAAGTGAGTTGTGGGCGATAGAAGTCATACTACCTACCAGCATGTCATACTTTGGTTCAGCGGTATTGTGAGATGAAGCGGCCCGGACCGACATTACGCGTACGCTTACGCGAGACTGGTTTCACCGCTACGAGCACTCGTTGCTTAAAGGTGACTGGCGGGTGTCTGTCTCTCTCACTTTAGTTGAACCGAGTGTGGCTACGCCGGTCCTTGAGAAGGTTAAACGGAGTCTATTTGACGAAGTATCGTTGTGGTTTTGATGCGTAGGTGAGACCGGTTCTTGCTTAAGCCCGTAGCAGCCACGTAAAATTTGCAACAACAAAGTAGAGGACGTCTAACTTGTTTTTGCAGGGCATGTTGTGATGTGATATGGTCAAGACGTGATGCTATATTTTATTGTATGAGATGATCATGTTTTGTAACCGGTTATCGGCAATCGGCTGGAGCCATATGGTTGTCGCTTTATTGTATGCAATGCAATCGCCCTGTAATGCTTTACTTTATCACTAAGCGGTAGCGATAGTCGTAGAAGCATAAGTTTGGCGAGACGACAACGATGCTACGATGGAGATCAAGGTGTCGCGCCGGTGGCGATGGTGATCATGGTGGTGCTGCTTGAGATGGAGATCACGAAGCACAAGATGATGATGACCATATCATATCACTTATATTGATTTGCATGTGATGTTTATCCTTTATGCATCTTATCTTGCTTTGATTGACGGTAGCATTATAAGATGATCTCTCACTAAATTATCAAGAAGTATTCTCCCGAGTATGCACCGTTGCCAAAGTTCGTCGTGCCCGCACACCACGTGATGATCGGGTGTGATAAGCTCACGTCCATCTACAACGGGTGCAAGCCAGTTTTGCACACGCAGAATACTCGGGTTATACTTGACGAGCCTAGCATATGCAGATATGGCCTCGAACACGGAGACCGAAAGGTCGGCGTGAATCATATAGTAGATATGATCAACATAAGATGTTCACCATTGAAAACTACTCCATTTCACGTGATGATCGGTTATGGTTTAGTTGATTTGGATCACGTGATCACTTAAGATGACTAGAGGATGTCTATCTAAGTGGGAGTTCTTAAATAATATGATTAATTGAACTTAAATTTATCATGAACTTAGTACTGATAGTATCTTGCTTGTTTATGTTTGATTGTAGATAGATGGCTCGTCTTTGTTGTTCCGTTGAATTTTAATGCGTTCCTTGAGAAAGCAAAGTTGAAAGATGATGGTAGCAATTACACGGATTGGGTCCGTAACGAGAATCATCCTCATTGCTGCACGAAGAGTTACGTCCCGATGCACCGCTAGGTGCCAGACTGCTTCTTTGGAGCAACACCGGATGTTGTGAGCGTCTGGCGAGCAAAGTGATGACTACTCTATAGTTCGATGTGCCATGCTTTACGGCTTAGAACCGGGACTTCAACGACGTTTTGAGCGTCATGGAGCATATGAGATGTTCCAGAGTTGAAGTTAATATTCAACATGTAATGCCCGGATTGAGAGATATGAAGTCTCCAATAAGTTCTATAGCTGCAAGATGGAGGAGAATAGTTACATTAGTGAGCACATACTCGTAATGTCCGGGTACTATAATCACTTGATGCAATTGGGAGTTAATCTTCCGGATGATTGTGTCATTGATGAAATTCTTCAATCACCGCCACCAAGCTACAAAGGCTTCGTGATGAACTATAATATGCAAGGGTTAGTAAAGACTATACCGAGCTCTTCGCAATGCTAAAGGCTGCGAGGTGGAAATCAAGAAGGAGCATCAAGTGTTGATGGTCAATAAGACCACTAGTTTCAAGAAGAAAGGTAAAGGGAAGAAGAAGGAACTTCAAGAAGAACAGCAAGCAAGTTGCTGCTCGGGAGAAGAAACCCAAGTCTGGACCTAAGCACTGAAACCGAGTGCTTCTCTGCAAGCGACCGGTCACCGGAAGCGGAACTGCCCCAAGTATTTGGCGGATAAGAAGGATGGCAAGGTGAACAAAGGTATATGTGATATACATGTTATTGATGTGTACCTTACTAGAGCTCGTAGTAGCACTGGTATTTGATACTGGTTCATTGCTAATATTTGCAACTCAAAGCAGGGACTACGGATTGCGAACTCGGCAAAGGACGAGGTGACGATGCGTGGGAAATGGTTCCAAAGTCGATGTGATCGCGGTCGGCACGCTACCTCTACATCTACCTTCGGGATTAGTTTTAGACCTAAATAATTGTTATTTGGTGCTGCGTTGAGCATGAACATTATATCTGGATCTTGTTTGATGCGAGACGGTTATTCATTTAAATCGAGAGAATAATGGTTGTTCTATTTATATGAGTAATATCTTTTATGGTCATGCACCCTTGAAGAGTGGTCTATTTTGATGAATCTCAATAGTAGTGATACACATATTCATAATGTTGAAACCAAAAGATGCAGAGTTGATAATGATAGTGCAACTTATTTGTGGCACTTGCCGTTTAGGTCATATCGATGTAAAGCGCATGAAGAAACTCCATCTTGATGGACTTTTGGAGTCACTTGATTATGAATCACTTGGCACTTATGAACCGTGCCTCATGGGCAAGATGACTAAAACCCGTTCTCGGTACTATGGAGAGAGCAACAGATTTGTTGGAGATCATACATACGGATGTATGTGGTCCGATGAATGTTGAGGCTCGTGGCGGATATCGTTATTTTCTCACCTTCACAGATGACTTAAGCGGATATGGGTATATCTACTTAATGAAACATAAGTCTGAAACATTTGAAAAGTTCAAAGAATTTCAGAGTGAAGTTGAAAATCATCGTAACAAGAAAATTAAGTTTCTGCGATCGATCGTGGAGGTGAATATTTGAGTTACGAGTTTGGTCTACATTTAAAACAATGCGGAATAGTTTAGCAACTCACGCCACCGGAACACCACAACAGTAATGGTGTGTCCGAACGTCGTGTCGTACTTTACTAGATATGGTGCGATCTATGATGTCTCTTCTGATTTACCGCTATCGTTTTGGGGTTATGCTCTAGAGACGACCGCATTCACACTGAATAGAACACCGTCAAAATCCGTTGAGGCGACACCTTATGAACTGTGGTTTAGCAAGAAACCAAAGTTGTCGTTTCTTAAAGTTTGGGGATGCGATGCTTATGTGAAAAAGCTTCAACCCGATAAGCTCGAACCCAAATCGAGAAATGTGTCTTCATAGGATACCCAAAGGAGACAGTTGGGTACACCTTCTATCACAGATCCGAAGGCAAGACATTTGTTGCTAAGAATGGATCCTTTCTAGAGAAGGAGTTTCTCTCGAAAGAAGTGAGTGGGAGGAAAGTAGAACTTGATGAGGTAATTGTACCTTCTCCCTTACTTGAAAGTAGTTTGTCGCGAAACCGGTTTACGAGACACCTACACCAACTAGTGAGGAAGTTGATGATGTTGATCATGAAACTTCGATCAAGTTGCTCTGAACCTCGTAGATCAACGAGTAAGATCCGCACTGAGTGGTATGCGGTAATCCTGCTTACGAAATCATGCTACTAGATCATGATGAACCTACGAACTATGAAGAAGCGATGGTGAGCCCAGATTCCGCAAAATGGCTTGAGGCCATGAAATCGAGATGGGATCCATGTATGAAAACAAAGTATGGACTTTGGTTGACTTGCCGAGGGTAGGCAAGCAATAGAAAACAAGTGGATCTTCAAGAAGAAGACGACGCCGACGGTAATGTTATCGTCTACAAAGCTCGACTTGTCGCAAAGGGTTTTCGACAAGTTCAAGGGATTGACTACGATGAGACCTTCTCACCCGTGGCGATGCTTAAGTCTGTCCGAATCATGTTAGCAATTGCGCATTTTATGATTATGAAATTTGGCAAATGGATGTAAATCTGCATTCTGAATGGATTTACGGAAGAAGAGTTGTATATGATGCAACGAAGGTTTTATCGATCCAAAGGAGCTAACAAAGTATGCAAGCTCCAGCGATCCATTTATGGACTGGTGCAAGCATCTCGGAGTTGGAATAAGCGCTTTGATAGTGTGATCAAAGCATTTGGGTTCATATGAGACTTTTGGAGAAGCTGTATTTACAAGAAAGTGAGTGGGAGCTCTGTAGCATTTCGATATTATATGTAGATGACATATTGCTGATCGGAAATGATATAGAATTCTGGATAGCATAAAGGGATACTTGAATAAGAGTTTTTCAATGAAAGACCTCGGTGAAGCTGCTTACATATTGGGCATCAAGATCTATAGGATAGATCAAGACGCTTAATTGGACTTTCACAAAGCACATACCTTGACAAAATTTTGAAGAAGTTCAAAATGGATCAAGCAAAGAAAGGGTTCTTGCCTGTGTTACAAGGTGTGAAGTTGAGTAAGACTCAATGCCCGACCAACTGCAGAAGATAGAGAGAAATGAAAGATGTTCCTATGCTTCACCATAGGCTCTATCATGTATGCAATCTTGTGTACCAGACCTGATGTGTGCCTTGCTATAAGCCTAGCAGGAGGTACCAAAGTAATCCAGAGTGGATCATCGACAGCGTGTCAAGAACATCTGAAATACGAAAAGGACTAAGGATATGTTTCTCGTATATGGAGGTGACAAAGAGCTCATCGTGGCAGTTACGTTGATGCAAGCTTTGACACCGATCCGGACGATTCTAAATCGCAGACCGGATACGTATTTACACTAAACGGAGGAGCTGTCGGTTAGTGCAGTTCTAAACAAAGCGTCGTGGCGGGATCTACATGTGAAGCGGAGTACATAGCAGCTTCGAAGCAGCTAATGAAGGAGTGCGGATGAAGGAGTTCATATCCGATCTAGGTGTCATACCTAGTGCATCGGGTCCAATGAAAATCTTCGTGACAATCTCGAGCAATTGCCTTAGCGAAGGAATCCAGATTTCACAAGAGGACCAAACACATCAAGAGACGCTTCAATTCCATCCGGACTTAGTCGGTGGGAGACATAGAGATTTGCAAGATACATACGGATCTGAATGTTGCGGAACCGTTGACTAAGCCTCTTCCACGAGCAAAACATGATCAGCACCAAGACTCCATGGGTGTTAGAATCATTACTATGTAATCTAGATTATTGACTCTAGTGCAAGTGGGAGATCAAGGAAATATGCCCTAGAGGCAATAATAAAGTTATTATTTATTTCCTTATTTCATGATAAATGTTTATCATTCATGCTAGAATTGTATTAACCGGAAACATGATACATGTGTGAATGTATAAACAAACAACATGTCACTAGTATGCCTCTACTAGACTAGCTTGTTAATCAAAGATGGTTATGTATCCTAGCCATGAACAAAGAGTTGTTATTTGATTAACAAGGTCACATCATTAGTAGAATGATCTGATTGACATGACCCATTCCATTAGCTTAGCACTCGATCGTTTAGTATGTTGCTACTGCTTTTATCCATGACTTATACATGTTCCTGTAACTATGAGATTATGCAACTCCGTTTACGGAGGAACACTTTGGTGCTACCAAACGTCTGGCGTGGCTCGGGTGATTATAAAGGAGTACTACAGTGTCTCCAAAGGCGATGTTGGGTTGGCGTATTTGAGATTAGGTTTTGTCACTCCGATTGTCGGAGAGGTATCTCTGGGCCCTCTCGGTAATACACATCACTGAAGCCTTGCAAGCAATACAACTAATGAGTTAGCTGTGAGATGATGTATTACGGAACGAGTAAAGAGACTTGCCGGTAACGAGATTGAACTAGGTATTGGATACCGACGATCGAATCTCGGGCAAGTAACATACCGATGACAAAGGGAACAACGTATGTTGTTATGCGGTCTGACCGATAAAGATCTTCGTAGAATATGTAGGAACCAATATGGGCATCCAGGCGCTGTTGGTTATTGACCGGAGACGTGTCTCGGTCATGTCTACATTGTTCTCGAACCGTAGGGTCCGTGACGCTTAAGGTTTCGATGGCGATGTTATTATGAGTTTATGTATTTTGATGTACCGAAGAAGTTCGAGTCCGGATGTGATCACGGACATGACGAGGAGTCTCGAAATGGTCGAGACATAAAGATTGATATATTGGAAGCCTATATTTGGAGTTGAATGGTTCCGGATGAAAACAGAATTTATCTGAGTACCGGAGGTTACCGGAACCCCGGGTACTACATGGGCCTTAGTGGGCCTCGAGGGAGAAGAGGAGGGCCGGCCGGGGTGGCACAGCACCCCCCCCCAGTCCGAATAGGACAAGGAGGCGGCGCCCCTTTCCTCTTCCCCTCCCCAATCCTACTCCAACTAGGAAGGGGGAGTCCTACTCGGTGGGAGTAGGACTCCTCAGCCGCCCTCTAGGCCGGCCGCACCTCCCCCTCCCTCCTTTATATATCTGGGGCAGGGGGCACCCTAGGACACACAAGTATTGATCTACGGATCGTTCCTTAGCCGTGTCGGTGCCCCCTCCACCATATTCCACCTCGGTCATATCGTCATGAAGCTTAGGCGAAGCCTGCTGCCGATAGAACATCAAGATCGTCCCACGCCGTCGTCTTGACGGAACTCTCCCTCGACACTCGGCTGGATCGGATACGAGGGACGCCATCGAGCTGTCGTGTGTCAAGAACTCGGGGCGCCGAGTAACGGCGCCGGATCGGTCGGATCGCGAGGAGAACGTCGACTACTTCCTCTACGCTGTGATCGCTTCGCCCGGGTCTCACGAGGGTGCGTAGACAACACTCTCCCCTCTCGTTGCTATACATCACCATGATCTTGTGTGTGCGTAGGAAATTTTTTGAAATTACTACGTTCCCCAACAGATGATGATGCTGATTTCAATGTTGATGCAGAGGTTGTCGATGATGATGCTACTGCTACTGATCAGGTATGAATCTCTCATGTTTACTGTTTTTGAGAACATTTTGTAGAATTATTGTTATTTTTGTTTATGTATTACTGCCTTGATGAACATAGTTGACCTTCTGCTATATATAGACATAAAGAAATTAACTGGACTGCTTTGTTTATTTTGGTATTACTGCCTTTGTTTATATAGCTAAACTTCTGGATATATGCAATGAAGAAATTAGCCTAACTTCTTGGTATACATTGTTTTAATGCCTTGGTGTACATGGTTGAACTTCTGCTCTGTAAATTTACATTTAGAAAGCATCTTAACTTCTGGTCATACATGGTTGTACTGCCTTTGTAAACGTAGTTGACTTCTAAAATGTACACTGCTAACAATTAGAAAGCAGCTGTTCTTCTTGTTTTTAATGGTTGAACTTCTGCTATATACATTTTGTGGTCCATTTTCTTTTTGCTTATGTAGTTTTTACAATTCAGCATTAGTGAATTTTGGTGTAGTTTGTTTATCTCATTGTTCTGCCTTTTTCCCCTGTCATTGCATTTTTTGCAGTATCAGATGTGGCAGGGCCTGTGATGAGGAAGAGAGGAGGCAAAGCAGTCGAAGAAGGTGTTGAAGGAGGAGATGATGCAAAACATTTTAACAAGACGGTTCGCTGCTCACTTAAAGAGGTTAAGTTGTGTGCAAAATTGGTACAACTTAGGCACAAGACGAGGGTTATCAAGGCTGGTTTTGGTTGTGTGTTTGACTTGAAGGTTGATTCCAACATTTCTAGTCCTTTCATGGGCCACATCTACACGAGGATTGACCCTTCAACTATGATTCTGGATATGGGTAAGGCAAACAAGGTTTTGCGTGTTACAAGTGATGCTATTCACCATCTTTTTGGATTACCTCAAGGTTATCGTACCCCTCCTAGGCCCTTGGAGGACGGGTTTGATAATTCTATTATGAGGCTGAAGGCCAAACTTGGCTACAAGAGGAGTGATGACATCAAGGAAAAGGATCTGTGGAACATCCTCGGGGAACTTGTGAAGGATGAGACGAAGGATGATCTGGCTCTGCAGGTGTTTTACCTTATTCTTTTCATGACGGTTATTATTCCTGGTACGTGAACATGAGTGTCTCGGGAGGGAGCAATGGCTGAGAATCTTGTCATTGAAGATATGTCAAAAATTGACTATTGCCAGTTGGTTGTTGATGACATTCGAAGGGCTGTGACTAGGTATTAGTTAGGGACTTGCAGAGGAAAAGCTGTCACAGGCTGTTGCATTGCGCTGCTTCTTATGTATCTGGACTGCCTTATCATTGGCAAGAAGCCTAGTGTTGACTTGAGAACTCCTCGCATCAATTTCATGGCTCAGGCCAAGCTATATGAGCTTGCTGCTGCTGATTTGGTTAAGAAGGGTGATGATGACCAAGCCAACTGGGTGTTTGGGAAACTACCTATTAGTGTTTCCATGCATCTTTCTTTCCTGTGTAGTTTAACTTGAACTTCTGATACTGTCTTCAATATTTTTTCCATGTTCCTCCATTTTTTTATGCGTTGTCTTTTGTTTTGTGTTCAGTGGAAGACACAGGCTGAGGTTGTGTTCTTCAGGCATATTGAACGTCATGTTCTTACTATGCCCCGTTCCATCGGCCTAGGGAGTGGAACTTCCCCAAGATTTGAATTCTCCCGCGATGTCAATACTGGTGCCCCTCCTGTAGATCCAGGAGGTTCTTATGCCCGCGTGAGTGCTGCAGGTGGCGTGTCTTCTGAGGGTTTGTTGATGCTGCCAATCTTTCCCTTGCTAGGATTGATGGACTTCTGGAAACTATTTGTGGGGAGACGGCCCATGTTCCGACAATTATTGAGCATCTTAGTCGCGTTGACGGGATTCTTCCTCCCGGCCATGGTTTTGATGCTAAGTCTTCGAAGGAGGTTTTGTCTATTGAAGCTAGATTTCTTGCTGAGCTTCGTGAGAGCACTTCCCACCTCCGTGCTAGCTTTGGGATGTTCAAAGAAATGCAGGATGCTTGTTGCAAGCTTTTTGAAGATGAGGCTAATGTTGTTGTTAGACAGATTGAGAGGCAAGATCCTGTTCGTTTGGGCCGTGAAGGAGGCCACGAGGAGCATACCGAAGAGGTTTGTTTTTATGTTGGCTTTTGATAGTTCTTTGCATTATTGTTCATAGTTAGCTTTCAGTTATTACTGTTTTTTGTCATAGGTTACCCTTCTTGATTCCATGTATTCTAAACTTCTTCTTTTTAGTTTTAGTCTTTTGTAGGTGACCTTCTCTGTTTACAATGTCTAAACTTCAGGGTCTATAGTATCTGAACTTCTAATCTTCCGACAACTGACCCTTTTGTTCCCTTTTGTATGATAGTAGTTTGAATGGTTGACCTTCTATGTTTACTGTCTTTGGAGTTCCTCCATGTGTCAGTGGTTATAGCTGACCTTCTTTAATTATGTAATGTGAACTTCTCCTGATTAGATATTTTGTTCTACATGATTTTTTTGTAGGTTGTTGATGTTGGTGTTAGGGTTGAGGAGGATGTCTTGCCTGAAAGTGCATCTGTCCCTATGCATGAATCTTCTCCCGTAAGTGATTTTATTGTTGATGAGGTTCATGGGATTGATCATAAACTACCATTTTTCTTGTCCATTTGTACCATCTTAACTGGCGCTTTTTGTTCCCTCTTGTATGATAGCAGTTTTATATGTGACCTTCTTGTTTTATTGTCTCTGGACTTCCTCCATGTGTCAGTGGTTATAGCTGAACCTTCTTTGATTATGTAATGTGAACTTCTCCTGATAAGACATTGTGTTCTATATGATTATTTGTAGGCTGTTGATGATGGTGCTAGGGTTGAGGAGGATGTCTTGCCTGCAAGTGCACCTGTCGCTATGCATGAATCTGGCCCCGCAACTGATTTAATTGTTGATGAGGTTCGTGGCGGTGATCATAAAGTACCATATTTCTTGTCTATTTGTTTCATTTTTTATTCTACTTCAAATACATTTTATCACTATGTGCCCATTTTTAGTGTTTTTTTGTTCTTGCTGTAGAATGACGATGCTAGTGTTCCTTCGGAGAAGGTTGCAGACAAGGCTGTATCAGGCGTTGGCTGCCCCGATGTGCTGGACCGAACTGAACCTCAATCATCCATTGGTGCTAGGGTTTCTGATGCTGAGCAGGGCAAGAGAGCTGGAGATATCATTTCAGAGAGAGATCCCATCGAGGCTGCTATTGAGACTGGTAGTGCTGCTGCAGGCCCGGAGAAGTCTCCTGTAGTAGAGCCATTGGCTGCTATTCATGTTGGTTCTCCAGCTCTTCCTCTGCAGCACAACCAGCAGTTTCTGTTGTTTCAGATTCTCCAGCTGCTCCAGCTGGTACTGGTGTCCTTGCCGATGACACTGCAATGTCTACTGCAGACGATGATGAAGCCACTGAAAGCGATAGCTTGGGAGAGGAGAATGATGATTCCAGTGCTGCTACTGGTCTAGGCAAGAATGCATAAAGAGAGGGGCATGCTTCTCTCTTCTTTAGAGATGATACCCTTTTATGATTTTGTTAGTTGTAGTTGAATGTTTTCCATTTCATCAGTTTATCTTGAACTGTGCCTTGGGTTGTGCCTGAACTTCATTAGTTTTTGTATGCAACACATTTTTTAGGTCAACTTGAGTAGTTACCATGTCTTCTATATTTGTTGGACTGTACATTGTGTTGTACCCGAACTTTAGTTATATCTGATGGTCTGTCCCCCCTTTTTTGGACATTGGAGCTGTTGGACTTGACCGATTACCACTACTCATTCCTTGGGTCACAGGAACACCAGCCTAGGGATGAATGGATGAGTACAACTCCGAGGGAAGATGATAGATCTCGAACCCTTATTCCTTCCAAGTTAGGGAAGAAGGCTGTCGATATTTCTGGTGCTCCAAGAACCCATTGCTCCAAAAAGGCTGGTGTAGTCGAAGCAGAGGTGATTTCGTCGGATGATGATTTTGAGAAGATTGCTTACCCGAAGAATTGTAAATCTGCTCCTGGTACTGTTGTTGGGAGATGTGGGAAGAATGCTGTCATCACCAGGAGGAATCCGGCAGTTGAGTCTGGCAACATAACTTCATCAAAGAGAGCAGCAAGATTGCATATGAAGTGGCGTTCTCCTATTGCTCCCCAAAAAAATATAGTTACCCTCATCTATCCGAGGCCCGGAGGTTGAAACAATATGTGTTTAGTGAAGAGCGTCTAAAGAAGTATTATCAGTGACTATTTTTTTCTTTTGTTTTTTCTACCAGACATGCTACTTTTTTGTGAACTTCTGTTGTTATAGTATATGAACTTCTATTAATTGTACCAGGCAAAGCTAATGCATGTTTACCGTCCCTCCTGAGAATGTGATTGACCTCATAGGACGTGTCCTTTATACTCTTTTCGGTCAAGGGCAGCAGATGGAAGGAGACGTTGTTGGGGAACGTAGTAATTTCAAAAAATTTCCTACGCACACACAAGATCATGGTGATGTATAGCAACGAGAGGGGAGAGTGTTGTCTACGTACCCTCATAGACCCGAAGCGGAAGTGATCACAATGTAGAGGAAGTAGTCGTACGTTCTTCTCGCGATCCGACCGATCCCAGCGCCGTTACTCCGGCGCCCCCGAGTTCTTGACACACGTACAGCTCGATGACGTCCCTCGTACTCCGATCCAGCCGAGTGTCGAGGGAGAGTTCCGTCAGCACGACGACGTGGTGACGATCTTGATGTTCTACCGGCGCAGGCTTCGCTTAAGCTTCATGACGATATGACCGAGGTGGAATATGGTGGAGGGGGCACCGCACACGGCTAAGGAACGATCCGTAGATCAATACTTGTGTGTCCTAGGGTGCCCCCGCCCGTATATAAAGGAGGGAGGGGGAGGTGCGGCCGGCCTAGAGGGGCGGCTGAGGAGTCCTACTCCCACCGAGTAGGACTCCCCCTTCCTAGTTGGAGTAGGATTGGGGAGGGAAGAGGAAGGGGGCCCCCTCCTTGTCCTATTCGGACTGGGGGGGGCGCGCCACCCCGGCCGCCCCTCCTCTTCTCCTCGAGGCCCACTAAGGCCCATGTAGTACCCGGGGTTCGGTAACCTCCGGTACTCGATAAATTCTGTTTTCACCCGAACCATTCAACTCCAAATATAGGCTTCCAATATATCAATCTTTATGTCTCGACCATTTCGAGACTCCTCGTCATGTCCGTGATCACATCCGGACTCGAACTTCTTCGGTACATCAAAATACATAAACTCATAATAACATCCACCAAACCTTAAGCGTCATGGACCCTACGGTTCGAGAACA
Source organism: Aegilops speltoides (assembly GCA_021437245.1). NCBI lineage: Eukaryota > Viridiplantae > Streptophyta > Magnoliopsida > Poales > Poaceae > Aegilops > Aegilops speltoides. The sequence goes on along the minus strand of CM038141.1, from coordinate 93,142,213 downwards.
ATGTAGACATGACCGAGACACGTCTCCGGTCAATAACCAACAGCGGGACCTGGATGCCCATATTAGTTCCTACATATTCTACGAAGATCTTTATCGGTCGACCGCATAACAACATACGTTGTTCCTTTGTCATCGGTATGTTACTTGCCCGAGATTCGATCGTCGGTATCGAATACCTAGTTCAATCTCGCTACCGGCAAGTCTCTTTACTCGCTCCGTAATACATCATCTCACAGCTAACTCATTAGTTGTATTGCTTGCAAGGCTTCAAAGATGTGTATTACCGAGAGGGCCCAGAGATACCTCTCCGACAATCGGAGTGACAAAACCTAATCTCGAAATACGCCAACCCAACATCTCGCCTTTGGAGACACCTGTAGCACTCCTTTGTAATCACCCGATTCGTTGTGACGTTTGGTAGCACCAAAGTGTTCCTCCGTAAACGGAGTTGCATAATCTCATAGTTACAGGAACATGTATAAGTCATGGATAAAAGCAGAGCAACATACTAAACGATCGAGTGCTAAGCTAATGGAATGGGTCATGTCAATCGATCATTCTACTAATGATGTGACCTTGTTAATCAAATAACAACTCTTTGTTCATGGCTAGGAAACATAACCATCTTTGATTAACAAGCTAGTCTAGTAGAGGCATACTAGTGACATGTTGTTTGTTTATACATTCACACATGTATCATGTTTCCTGTTAATACAATTCTAGCATGAATGATAAACATTTATCATGAAATAAGGAAATAAATAATAACTTTATTATTGCCTCTAGGGCATATTTCCTTGATCTCCCACTTGCACTAGAGTCAATAATCTAGATTACATAGTAATGATTCTAACACCCATGGAGTCTTGGTGCTGATCATGTTTTGCTCGTGGAAGAGGCTTAGTCAACGGTCTGCAACATTCAGATCCGTATGTATCTTGCAAATCTCTATGTCTCCCACCGACTAAGTCCCGGATGGAATTGAAGCGTCTCTTGATGTGTTTGGTCCTCTTGTGAAATCTGGATTCCTTCGCTAAGGCAATTGCTCCAAATTGTCACGAAGATTTTCATTGGACCCGATGCACTAGGTATGACACCTAGATCGGATATGAACTCCTTCATCCGCACTCCTTCATTAGCTGCTTCCGGCTGCTATGTACTCCGCTTCACATGTAGATCCCGCTACGACGCTTTGTTTAGAACTGCACCAACCGACAGCTCCTCCGCTTAGTGTAAATACGATCCGGTCTGCGATTTAGAATCGTCCGGATCGATGTCAAAGCTTGCATCAATGTAACCGCCATTTATGAGCTCTTTGTCACCTCCATATACGAGAAACATATCCTTAGTCCTTTTCGTATTTCAGATGTTCTTGACCGCTGTCCATGATCCACTCTGGATTACTTTGGTACCTCCTGCTAGGCTTATAGCAAGGCACACATCAGTGTCCGTACACACATTGCATACATGATAGAGCCTATGGCTGAAGCATAGGAATATCTTTCATTTTCTCTCTATCTTCTGCAGTGGTCGGGCATTGAGTCTTACTCAACTTCACACCTTGTAACACGTGCAAGAACCCTTTCTTTGCTTGATCCATTTTGAACTTCTTCAAAATTTTGTCAAGGTATGTGCTTTGTGAAAGTCCAATTAAGCGCCTTGATCTATCCTATAGATCTTGATGCCCAATATGTAAGCAGCTTCACCGAGGTCTTTCATTGAAAACTCTTATTCAAGTATCCCTTTATGCTATCCAGAATTCTATATCATTTCCGATCAGCAATATGTCATCTACATATAATATCGTAAATGCTACTGAGCTCCCACTCACTTTCTTGTAAATACTGAGCTTCTCCAAAAGTCTGTATGAACCCAAATGCTTTGATCACACTATCAAAGCGTTTATTCCAACTCCGAGATGCTTGCACTAGTCCATAAATGGATCGCTGGAGCTTGCATACTTTGTTAGCTCCTTTGGATCGATAAAACCTTCGGTTGCATCATATACAACTCTTCTTCCGTAAATCCATTCAGAATGCAGTCTTTACATCCATTTGCCAAATTTCATAATCATAAAATGCGCAATTGCTAACATGATTCGGACAGACTTAAGCATCGCTTCGGGTGAGAAGGTCTCATCGTAGTCAATCCCTTGAACTTGTCGAAACCCTTTGCGACAAGTCGAGCTTTGTAGACAATAATATTACCGTCGTCGTCGGTCTTCTTCTTGAAGATCCACTTGTTTTCTATTGCTTGCCTACCCTCGGGCAAGTCAACCAAAGTCCATACTTTGTTTTCATACATGGATCCCATCTCGATTTCATGGCCTCAAGCCATTTTATGGAATCTGGGCTCACCATCGCTTCTTCATAGTTCGTAGGTTCATCATGATCTAGTAGCATGATTTCCGAACAGGATTACCGTATTCACTCAGTGCGGATCTTACTCGTTCATCTACGAGGTTCTCAGAGTAACTTGATCTCAAGTTTCATGATCAACATCATCAACTTCCTCACTAGTTGGTGTAGGTGTCTCGTAAACTGGTTTCGCGACAAACTACTTTCAAGTAAGGGAGAAGGTACAATTACCTCATCAAGTTCTACTTTCCTCCCACTCACTTCTTTCGAGAGAAACTCCTTCTCTAGAAAGGATCCATTCTTAGCAACAAATGTCTTGCCTTCGGATCTGTGATAGAAGGTGTACCCAACTGTCTCCTTTGGGTATCCTATGAAGACACATTTCTCCGATTTGGGTTCGAGCTTATCAGGTTGAAGCTTTTTCACATAAGCATCGCATCCCCAAACTTTAAGAAACGACAACTTTGGTTTCTTGCTAAACCACAGTTCATAAGGTGTCGCCTCAACGGATTTTGACGGTGTTCTATTCAGTGTGAATGCGGCCGCCTCTAGAGCATAACCCCAAAACGATAGCGGTAAATCAGTAAGAGACATCATAGATCGCACCATATCTAGTAAAGTACGACATCGACGCTCGACACACCATTACGCTGTGGTGTTCCGGGTGGCGTGAGTTGCTAAACTATTCCGCATTGTTTTAAATGTAGACCAAACTCAGAACTCAAATATTCACCTCCACGATCGATCGCGAAACTTAATTTTCTTGTTACGATGATTTTCAACTTCACTCTGAAATTCTTTGAACTTTTCAAATGTTTTAGACTTATGTTTCATTAAGTAGATATACCCATATCTGCTTAAGTCATCTGTGAAGGTGAGAAAATAACGATATCCGCCACGAGCCTCAACATTCATCGGACCACATACATCTCATGTATGATCTCCAACAAATCTGTTGCTCTCTCCATAGTACCGAGAACGGGTTTTAGTCATCTTGCCCATGAGGCACGGTTCAAAGTGCCAAGTGATTCATAATCAAGTGACTCCAAAAGTCCATCAAGATGGAGTTTCTTCATGCGCTTTACACCGATATGACCTAAACGGCAAGGCCACAAATAAGTTGCACTATCATTATCAACTCTGCATCTTTTGGTTTCAACATTATGAATATGTGTATCACTACTATCGAGATTCATCAAAATAGACCACTCTTCAAGGGTGCATGACCATAAAAGATATTACTCATATAAATAGAACAACCATTATTCTCGATTTAAATGAATAACCGCCTCGCATCAAACAAGATCCAGATATAATGTTCATGCTCAACGCAGCACCAAATAACAATTATTTAGGTCTAAAACTAATCCGAAGGTAGATGTAGAGGTAGCGTGCCGACCGCAATCACATCGACTTTGGAACCATTTCCCACGCCGCATCGTCACCTCGCCCTTTGCGAGTTCGCAATCCGTAGTCCTGCTTCGAGTTGCAAATATTAGCAATGTAACCAGATCAAATACCAGTGCTACTACGAGCTCTAGTAAGGTACACATCAATAACATGTATATCACATATACCTTTGTTCACCTTGCCATCCTTCTTATCCGCCAAATACTTGGGGCGGTTCCGCTTCCAAAGGACGATGCGCTTGCGGTAGAAGCACTCGGCCAGGCTTAGGTCCGACTTGGGTTTCTTCTCCCGAGCAAAGAACTTGCTTGTCGTTCTTCTTGAAGTTCCTTCTTCTTCCCTTTACCTTTCTTCTTGAAACTAGTGGTCTTATTGACCATCAACACTTGATGCTCCTTCTTGATTTCTACCTCCGCAGCCTTTAGCATTGCGAAGAGCTCGGTATAGTCTTTACTAACCCTTGCATATTATAGTTCATCACGAAGCCTTTGTAGCTTGGTGGCGTGATTGAAGAATTCATCAATGACACAATCATCCGGAAGATTAACTCCCAATTGCGTCAAGTGATTATAGTACCCATACATTACGAGTATGTGCTCACTAATGTAACTATTTTCCTCCATCTTGCAGCTATAGAACTTATTGGAGACTTCATATCTCTCAATCCGGGCATTCTGTTGGAATATTAACTTCAACTCTGGAACATCTCATATGCTCCATGACGCTCAAAACGCCGTTGAAGTCCCGGTTCTAAGCCGTAAAGCATGGCACATCGAACTATAGAGTAGTCATCAGCTTTGCTCGCCAGACGCTCACAACATCCGGTGTTGCTCCAAAGAAGAGTCTGGCACCTAGCGGTGCATCCAGGACGTAACTCTTCTGTGCAGCAATGAGGATGATCCTCAAGTTACGGACCCAGTCCGTGTAATTGCTACCATCATCTTTCAACTTTGCTTTCTCAAGGAACGCATTAAAATTCAACGGAACAACAAAGACGAGCCATCTATCTACAATCAAACATAAACAAGCAAGATACTATCGGTACTAAGTTCATGATAAATTTAAGTTCAATTAATCATATTACTTAAGAACTCCCACTTAGATAGACATCCTCTAGTCATCTTAAGTGATCACGTGATCCAAATCAACTAAACCATAACCGATCATCACGTGAAATGAAGTAGTTTTCAATGGTGAACATCTTATGTTGATCATATCTACTATATGATTCACGCCGACCTTTCGGTCTCCGTGTTCCGAGGCCATATCTGCATATGCTAGGCTCGTCAAGTATAACCCGAGTATTCTGCGGTGCAAAACTGGCTTGCACCGTTGTAGATGGACGAGAGCTTATCACACCGATCATCACGTGGTGTCCGGGCACGACGAACTTTGGCAACGGTGCATACTCGGGAGAACACTTCTTGATAATTTAGTGAGAGATCATCTTATAATGCTACCGTCAATCAAAGCAAGATAAGATGCATAAAGGATAAACATCACATGCAAATCAATATAAGTGATATGATATGGTCATCATCATCTTGTGCTTCGTGATCTCCATCTCACCAAAGACCACCATGATCACCATCGCCACCGGCGCGACACCTTGATCTCCATCGTAGCATCGTTGTCGCCTCGCCAAACTTATGCTTCTACGACTATCGCTACCGCTTAGTGATAAAGTAAAGCATTACGTAGCGATGCATTGCATACAATAAAGCGACAACCATATGGCTCCAGCCATTGCCGATAACTTCGTTACAAAACATGATCATCTCATACAATAAAATATAGCATCACGCCTTGACCATATCACATCACAACATGCCCCGCAAAAACAAGTTAGACGTCCTCTACTTTGTTGTTGCAAATTTTACGTGGCTGCTACGGGCTTAAGCAAGAACCAGTCTCACCTCGCATCAAAACCACAACGATATTTCACAAATAGACTCCGTTTAACCTTCTCAAGGACCGGGCGAGCCACACTCGTTCAACTAAAGTGAGAGAGAGAGACACCCGCCAATACCTTTAAGCAACGAGTGCTCGTGGCGGTGAAACCAGTCTCGCGTAAGCGTCGCGTAATGTCGGTCCGGGCCGCTTCATCTCACAATACCGCTGAACCAAAGTATGACATGCTGGTAGGTAGTATGACTTGTATCGCCCACAACTCACTTGTGTTCTACTCGTGCAAAACATCAAACCATAGAAAAACCTAGGCTCGGATGCCATCATTGGGGAACGAGTAATTTCAAAAATTTCCTACGCACACACAAGATCATGGTGATGTATAGCAACGAGAGGGAGAGTGTTGTCTCGTACCCTCGAGACCCGGCGGAAGTGGTCACAATGTAGAGGAAGTAGTCGACGTTCTCCTCGCGATCCGACCGATCCCAGCGCCGTTACTCGGCGCCCCAGTTCTTGACACACGTCAGCTCGATGACGCCCCTCAGTACTCGATCCAGCCGAGTGTCGAGGGAGAGTTCCACAAGACGACGGCGTGGTGGACGATCTTGATGTTTTACGGCGCAGGGCTTCGCTTAAGCTTCATGCGACGATATGACCGAGGTGGAATATGGTGGAGGGGCACCGCACACGGCTAAGGAACGATCCGTAGATCAATACTTGTGTGTCCTAGGGTGCCCCCTGCCTCAGATATAAAGGAGGGAGGGGGAGGTGCGGCCGCCTAGAGGGCGCGGGAGGAGTCCTACTCCCACCGAGTAGGACTCCCCCTTCCTAGTTGGAGTAGGATTGGGGGAGGGGAAGAGGAAGGGGCGCCCCCTCCTTGTCCTATTCGACTGGAGGGAGGGGAGCGCCCACCCCTGGCCGGCCCCTCCTCTTCTCCTCGAGGCCCACTAAGGCCCATGTAGTACCGGGGGTTCCAGAACCTCCCAGATACTCAGAAATTCTGTTTTCACCCGAACCATTCAACTCCAAATATAGGCTTCCAATATATCAATCTTTATGTCTCGACCATTTCGAGACTCCTCGTCATGTCCGTGATCACATCCGGACTCGAGCTTCTTCGGTACATCAAAATACATAAACTCATATTAACTGCCATCGAAACCTTAAGTGTGCGGACCCTACGGTTCGAGAACAATGTAGACATGACCGAGACACGCCTCCGTCAATAACCAACAGCGGACCTGATGCCCATATTGGTTCCTACATATTCTACGAAGATCTTTATCGGTCGACCGCATAACAACATACGTTGTTCCTTTGTCATCGGTATGTTACTTGCCCGAGATTCGATCGTCGGTATCCAATACCTAGTTCAATCTCGCTACGCAAGTCTCTTTACTCGCTCCGTAATACATCATCTCACAGCTAACTCATTAGTTGTATTGCTTGCAAGGCTTCAAAGATGTGTATTACCGAGAGGGCCCAGAGATACCTCTCCGACAATCGGAGTGACAAAACCTAATCTCGAATACGCCAACCCAACATCCGCCTTTGGAGACACCAGAGCACTCCTTTGTAATCACCCGATTCGCTGTGGCTTGGTAGCACCAAAGTGTTCCTCCGTAAACGGAGTTGCATAATCTCATAGTTACAGAACATGTATAAGTCATGGATAAAAGCAGAGCAACATACTAAACGATCGAGTGCTAAGCTAATGGAATGGGTCATGTCAATCGATCATTCTACTAATGATGTGACCTTGTTAATCAAATAACAACTCTTTGTTCATGGCTAGGAAACATAACCATCTTTGATTAACAAGCTAGTCTAGTAGAGGCATACTAGTGACATGTTGTTTGTTTATACATTCACACATGTATCATGTTTCCGGTTAATACAATTCTAGCATGAATGATAAACATTTATCATGAAATAAGGAAATAAATAATAACTTTATTATTGCCTCTAGGGCATATTTCCTTCAGACGTAATGGACTTTCTCATACACTTGTGGAAAGATAAGACGGAGACCTCTGAGATCTTCTCTAGTGCTGACAGGGTTGTACTGAGTCCCTACTTCATACAGGTTTTTGTTCTTGTAACCCTATCTCCCATTTTTGTGCTAGTTTAGGTGTAGTGGCATTTGGAGGTGTTTTCATTTTGTCGTGATTATTTCATTTTCTTAATCTTTTTTGTTTATGGTCTATTTTGCAAGTGTAGTACTGCCTGGACTATGCTTTTTTCGGTGCACCAGTTCAAAAACTCGATGCAAAAAATCAGCTGAACTCCCCCCAATGTTTGTTCGCAAGGAAGAAGACCTTCTTAATGCAAAGCTGGTTAGGTTTTATAACTCTTGCTTTCTTTTATTATATTAACATCGTTTTGTTTAGTTTGTCAAGAAGTTTTGTTCATCTTGGTTGTTCAATGCTTATGCGTTATAGTTTGTGTTCACCATTTTTTTCAATCTTGACAGTTTTTTTGATTCTTTTCAAGCTAATTGACAAAATAGCGCACTGCAATTTGTATCTGGCGAATAGATATCATGGGAGCATTGACATCCTCGATTCACGTCCTTACTCTAATAAGGGAATTTAGTGAACAAGTTTTGACGGAGACTGCCAAAATATCATGAGTGTTTGTTAGCCTGAACCTCAGTCATCCATTTGTGCTAGGGTTTCTGATGCTGAGCAGGGCAAGATAACTGGAGATATCATTTCAGAGAAAGATCCCATCGAGGCTACTGTTGAGACTGGTAGTGCTGCTGCAGGCCCGGAGAAGTCTCCTGCAGCAGAGCCATTGGTTGCTGTTGATGCTGGTTCTCCAGCTCTTCCTACTCCAGCACAGCTAGCATTTTTTGTTGTTTCAGATTCTCCCGTTGCTACTGGTGTCCTTGCCGATGACATTGCAATGTCTATTAGATACGATGATGAAGCCACTGAAAGTGATAGCTTGCGAGAGGAGAATGATGATTCCAGTGCTGCTACTGGTCTAGGCAAGAATGCATAAAGAGAGGAGCATGCTTCTCTCTTCTTTAGAGATGATACCCTTTTATGATTTTGTTAGTTGTAGTTGAATGTTTTCCATTTCATCAGTTTATCTTGAACTGTGCCTTGGGTTGTGCCTGAACTTCATTAGTTTTTGTATGCAACACATTTTTTAGGTCAACTTGAGTAGTTACCATGTCTTCTATATTTGTTGGACTGTACATTCTGTTGTACCAGAACTTCAGTTATATTTGATGGTCTTTTCCCCCTTTTTTGGACAGTGGAGCTGTTGGACTTGACCGATTACCACTACCCATTCCTCGGGTCACAGGAATACCATCCTAGGGATGAATCGATGAGTACAACTCCGAGGGAAGATGATTCCTCTCGAACACTTATTCTTCCAAGTTGGGGAAGAAGGCTGTCGATATTTCTACTGCTCCAAGAACCCCTTGCTCCAAAAAGGCTGGTGTAGTCAAGCGGGTGATTTCGCTTGATGATGATTTTGAGAAGATTACCCGAAGAATTATAAATCTGCTCCTGGTACTGTTGGTGGGAGAGGTGGGAAAAATGCTTTCATCACTAGGAGGAATCCGACAGTTGAGTCTGGCAACATAACTTCATTGAAGAGAGTAGCAAGATTGCCTATGAAGTGGCGTTCTCTTGTTGCTCCCCTAAAAAAATACAGTTACCCTCATCTATCCGAGGCCCAGGGGTTGAAATAGTATGTGCTTAGTGAAGAGGGTCTGAAGAAGTATTATCATTGAGTATTTTCTTCTTTTGTTTTTTCTACCAGACATGCTACTTTTTGTGAACTTCTGTTGTTATAGTATCTGAACTTCTATTCATTGTACCAGGCAAACCTACTGCATTTTTACCGTCCCTCCTGAGAATGTTATTGACCTCACAAGACGTGTCCTTTATACTCTTTTCGGGCAACGGCAGCAGATGGAAGAAGACGTAATGTACTTTCTCATAAACTTGTGGAAGGATAAGACGGAGATCTCTGAGATCTTCTCTAGTGCTGACAGGGTTGTACTGAGTCCCTACTTCATGCAGGTTTTTGTTCTTGTAACCCTATCTCCCTTTTTCTGCTAGTTTAGGTGTAGTGGCATTTGGAGGTGTTTTAATTTTGTCGTGATTATTTCGTGTTCTGAATCTTTTTTGTTTATGGTCTATTTTGCGAATGTAATACTACCTGGAGTATGATTTTTTCGGTGCATCAGTTCAAAAATTCAATGAAAAAAAATCAGCTGAACTCCTCCCAATGTTTGTTCGCAAGGAAGAAGACCTTCTTAACGCAAAGCTGGTTAGGTTTTCATAACTCTTGCTTTATTTTATTTTATTAACATCCTTTTGTTGAGTTTGTCAAGAAGTTTTTGTTCATCTTGGTTGTTCAATGCTTATGCGTTATAGTTTGTGTTCATCATTTTCTTCAATCTTGACAGTTTTTTTTGATACTTTTCAAGCTAATTGACAAAATAGCGCACTACAGTGTGTATTTTGCAAATATATATCGTGGGAGCATTGACACCCTTGATTCACTTCCTTACTCTAATAAGGGAATTTCACGAACAAGTTTTAACGGAGACTGCCAAAATATCGTTAGTGTTTCTTAGTCTGAACCTCAGTCATCCATTTATGCTAGGGTTTCTGATGCTAAGTAGGGCAAGATAGCTGGAGATATTATTTCAGAGAAAGATCCCATCGAGGCTAATGTTGAGAATGGTAGTGCTGCTACAGGCCCGGAGAAGTCTCCTACAGCAGAGCCATTGGTTGATGTTGATGCTGGTTCTCCAGCTCTTCCTACTATAGCACAGCTAGCAGTTTTTGTTGTTTTAGATTCTCCAGCTGCTCCAGCTGGTACTGGTGTCCTTGCCGACGACACTGCAATGTCTATTAGATACGATGATGAAGCCACTGAAAGTGATAGCTTGCGAGAGGAGAATGATGATTCCAGTGCTGCTACTGGTCTAGGCAAGAATGCATAAAGAGAGGAGCATGCTTCTCTCTTCTTTCCCCATCCTCATCCTTTTATTTTGTTGGTTTTAGTGCATGATATCTCTATGTACTGCATGTGTGGTCCATGTTGAACTTCCTCTTTGTGTAGTGTCGTGTGTGTGGTTTGTAAATAAAGTGAAGTGGAGCTGTTTTTATGTGGGGGATGGTTTGTAATGACTGGGTTGTGATGTTTATAAACCTCTGGTTTTATCTTTTAGTGTAGCAGCTGAAGATGTGCTTGTGTTTGTTTGTTGCTTCTGTTGTGATCTATGTGTTTGTATGTTGCTCTTAATTTATATTCTTTTTGCTGAGCAGATAGTGAACTTGCTGTCGTCTGAAAGAAGGTTGATGACTTTTATTTCAATGTAACTACGCTTAAGAATGACCCGTTCTAAATGGTGAGGGCAGCTCCTCAGAATTTATATCAATCTAACTCTTGAACTGCCCGCGGTATTATACCTGGACTTCTTTACTTTCTGTTGCTGAACTTCTTTGCCTTGTTGTTGCCGAGCATCTTACTTCTATAGTTCCTGAAATTCTCGAGTTCCTGATCCTGAACTTCCTATTACTTTCTATTGCTTATTTTAGATCAAAGGTTATGTTGCAAAATAATGAGTATGGAGCTACTGTTGAAAATGTCGCAATGTCTTTTTCTCGTCGTGGAATGCTTCGATCTAATGTAGCTGAGGCTGCATTGTATTGTCTATGTGCCAAATACCAGGGATCAGGCAAACTCATTCTGCCGTATTGGGTTTGTGTAAGTTAACCCTATAGTAATATCTTTTCTGTTTTGTTGTTTACCATGTTAGTTCAAACTTGTTGGTCTCATTGTATTTCATATGTTGCTGTTTTCTGCATTATATCAGGACAAGATTTTAAGAGGCCAGTTTGATTCCCGTGTGAGGAAGTTCTTCTTGGCGACTGGTCCAGATAGCATGGATGCACATGATTCTGTAAGCAATATTTTGTTCTTTGTCTCTGTATTTTGTTCCCACTGTGATCCAATCTGTTTGTATTGTTTAATTTTCTTGCACCCTTAATATATAATTACAAGTTTTTAATGATTTGTGTGTTTATCTTGTGTTAGGTTGTCTTCCCCACTTTTGACCCACCTGAAGTTCCCGTTCACATGGGCGGTGTTGGTCATTGGGTTTCCATCTTTCTTGACCTGAATAATTCAAGGTTCCAGCTTCTCGACTCCTACTATGGACCAAATGATGAATGTGCGGTATGCCTGTTTCATTGGATGACTGATAACATCAAGAAGCTTTGGACCGATGCCAGCACTAACAGGGAGACACCCTTCAGTCCTCTTTCTATTGACCATTTCCCTCTGGATTGGATTGATGTGCCCCAGCAGAATAACAAGTATGTGTTCCACTTTTCTCTCCATCACTTCTGCTTAATTGTAGTTGTACGTAAGCTGCAACGTCTTTTATATTTTGGCTTTGTTTTGTTTTAACACTGTTATTTTTTTGTTTTGATAGTATCGACTGCGGATTCTTCATGCTTACGAATGTTAATTCGTTTCATGAAGGGTTCTTGCAAACTATTCCCATCAAAATATCTCGGATATCAGGAAGACATGGGTGTACTCAATTGCATCATCTAACTTGTTTGAGATAGACTTCCATGATCTGTTTGGTTACTATACATGTAAGTCTTGAAACTTGGACTGCATCTTTTATTCTACATGAACTTCATTCTCTTTTTTATTTTTCAGCTTGTGTATTTCGTTTCAGTATTTTTTTCCTTTCATTGCTTACTTGGACAACAACATTTTTACTACTTGAACTTTAGAGATGATACCCTTGTTTATGATTTTGTTAGTTGTAGTTGAATGTTTTTCATTTCATCAGTTTATCTTGAACTGTGCCTTGGGTTGCGCCTGAACTTTATTAGTTTTTGTATGCAACACATTTTCTAGGTCAACTTGAGTAGTTACCATGTCTTCTATATTTGTTGGACTGTACATTGTGTTGTACCTGAACTTCAGTATTTGATGGTCTTTCCCCCCTTTTTTGGACACTTGAGCCGTTGGACTTGACCAATTACCACTACTCATTCCTTGGGTCACGGGAATACCAGCCTAGGGATGAATCGATGAGTACTACTCCGAGGGAAGATGATAGCTCCTGAACCCTTATTCCTTCCAAGTTGGCGAAGAAGGCTGTCGATATTTCTGTTGCTCCAAGAACCCCTTGCTCCAAAAAGGCTGGTGTAGTCGAAGCGGAGGTGATTTCGTCGGATGATGATTTTGAGAAGATTGCTTACCCGAAGAATTCTAAATCTGCTCCTGGTACTATTGTTGGGAGAGGTGGGAAGAATGTTGTCATCACCAGGAGGAATCCGGCAGTTGAGTCTGGCAACATAACTTCATCGAAGAGAGCAGCAAGATTGCCTATGAAGTGGCGTTCTCCTGTTTCTCCCCTAAAAAAATACAGTTACCCTCATCTATCCGAGGCCTGGAGGTTGAAACAATATGTGCTTGCTGAAGAGGGTTTGAAGAAGTATTATCAGTGAGTATTTTCTTCTTTTGTTTTTTCTACCAGACATTCTACTTTTTGTGAATTTATGTTATTATAGTATTTGAACTTCTATTCATTGTACCAGGCAAAGTTACTGCATGTTTTCCTCCCTCCTGAGAATGTGATTGACCTCACATGACTTGTCCTTTATACTCTCTTCGGTCAATGTCAGCAGATGGAAGGAGACATAATGGACTTTCTCATAAACTTGTGGAAGGATAAGACGTAGACCTCTGAGATCTTCTCTAGTGCTGACAGGGTTGTACTGAGTCCCTACTTCATACAGGTTTTTGTTCTTGCAACCCTATCTCCCTTTTTTGTGCTAGTTTAGGTGTAGTGGCATTTGGAGGTGTTTTAATTTTGTCGTGATTATTTTGTGTTCTTAATCTTTTTTGTTTATGGTCTGTTTGGCGAATGTAGTATCGCTCGAGTATGATTTTTTGGTGCATCGCCCAAAATTCGATGCAAAAAAATCAGCTGAACTCCTCCCAATGTTTGTTCGCAAGGAGGAAGACCTTCTTAACGCAAAGTTGGTTAGGTTTTCATAACTCTTGCTTTATTTTATTTTATTAACATCCTTTTGTTGAGTTTGTCTAGAAGTTTTTGTTCATCTTGGTTGTTCAATGCTTATGCGTTATAGTTTGTGTTCACCATTTTTTTCAATCTTTATAGTTTTTTTGATACTTTTCAAACCAATTGACAAAATAGCACACTACAGTGTGTATGTGGTGGATAGATATCGTGGGAGCATTGACATCCTTGATTCACTTCCTTACTCTAATAAGGGAATTTCATGAACAAGTTTTCATGGAGACTGCCAAAATATCACGAGTGTCTCTTAGCCTGAACCTCCTATGGTATTCTATTTTTTGACATGGAAGTTTATTCTGCCTTCTGTTAACGAAAATATTTTTTTGTCTCTGTTTGATAATACTGGTTGAAAGTTGTGTGCTTGAACTGACTATCATTTGACAGTTGAACTTCTGGTATCGTTTAGCTGGATTTTATTCAGGTGACAATTTATGTATGTGAACTTAACTATTTTGGTTAAGATGTTTTTTGATTTCATCTTATTTGTCATTTCTGGCAAATCAAAAGATTTGTTGGGTTGCTAGAGGAGAAGTATGGCAAGGCTGCGTACAAAGCGAGCAAGCAACCAAACTGGGTGATACTTCAAAGAGGCCTACTTTCATTGATGTTCCAAAGCAAGTGAATAATGATTGTGGTTTCTTCGCTGTGAAGTTCTGCTCTACGTATGATGGCGATGAACTTGTTGAAGATTTTGGTGATGTGAAACCTGTTCTTGTCTCATCATCCTTTCATTTCTCTTGTGTTTTTGCCGACACGCTCCTGCTGTGGTTTTTAGTTATCCATTGCGGTTTTTCTTATTCTTCATTTTTGTTTGTTTGCAGGCTGCTGCAGATGACTGCAAGGCCGAGTTCATGCACACACTAGTCTTTAGCAAGAAGAATGAAATTGTGCATGGAGAGCTTCCTGCCGAGATCCAGTCCTTGGGCCCGTGAATTCTGCTTGTAGAAGCATTGGTATTAGCGTAGATTTGATTTCGTATAGATTTAGGTTTGATAATGATTGGAACAATTTCATGAAGATTTGATTGGAAGAATGGTTTAGTATTTGTGTATGTATATATGCAGCACAATTATTTGTGTTATTGAGGACAAGTGTATCTGGTTTGAAGAATGATTGACTTGTGAGTTTCAATGTATTGCATCGTTTTCAGTATTCCACTGTTGCATGATTTTTCCCCAACATATATACCTGAACTTCTGTCTGGGTTAAGGTTGAACTGCTATTTTTTTTATGTTGCCCACAAATCCAGTGTTGTCTAATTTTTTTCCCCAAGATATGAACTTGAACTTCTACTTGAGATCTGGCTGGGCTGCTGGTTTGAGATGGAGATAATTTTTGTGTTGTATAATGTATTATTAATTTTCAACTCAACCAAGATGTAGCCTTTTTGCATAGAATCTATATGTGCTTTTTTGGGATTTTCAAATGCGAATAGTTTTCAAGTCTAACTCCATGTAAAAATATTCTCATACACTCCTTTACGTTTCATTATCTTTTGTCGGTATTCTATGTGAACTTCTCCATGTATCCAAACAAAACTTCATATCTGAATGCGTCGTCTTAGGCTTACTAACCTTAGTTTATATGGCAATACTTATTTTGCCAAGCATATTTTTTCCTATATCGATTAAGGAACCAGAACTTCTTCTATAAGCTAACCTGTACGTCATAATGGATATTTTTCATTATGTTCTTGCTTGCTCTTTTATGGAATACAACAGTAGCACCTCCTCTCATAATGTACCAGAACTTCTACAGTAAGATTACCTAAACTTCATAATGGATATTTTTCATTATGTTCATGCTTGCTCTTTCATGGAACACATCACCGGCACCTCCTCTCATAATGTACCAGAACTTCTTCTATAAGCTGACCTGAACTTCACAATCGATATTTTTCATTTTGTTCCCGCTTGCTCTTTTATGGAACACATCACCAACACCTCCTCTCATAATGTACCAGAACTTCTACAATAAGATTACATGAACTTCTACTATATAATTTCTTTGAAACTTCTTCAATAGAAGTTCAAGTAAGCTTCTCCTAAAATACCGTTCAATAGTGGAATACTGTACACTGACATGACATAAGTTTGATTTTGTTTAATTGACCAAGACTAATTGTTCTTCAGCTTTGCGTTCCACCTAGGCTTTACTTGTAGTGGTTTTTGTTTGACATGTACCTCTTCCTCTTCCTCTTCATCTTCATCTTCCTCTTTGTCTTCATCTTCCTCTTCCTCTTCGTCTTCATCTTCGTCTTCCTCTTCCTCTTCGTCTTCATCTTCTCCGATGATGTCTTCGTCTTCGCCTTCCTCATTCTCCTCTTCATCTTCCACCACTTTCTTGTTGCTGGTTCTAGGTTTTTCTTTATGTTTCTTTTCTGGCTTTTGGCTTCTCTTTTCAGCTTCTACGCGCTTTAGACATGTTCATGCATTGTATGGAGCATATTCCTTGCATATGCTGCAAAGCCTGCTGCTAGCTTTGTCTAGGTGTGGTCCCTTGTTTTATTTTAGAACTTTGGGCTGCTGTTTTTGAACTTTGGGTTGCTTGACCTCCTCGGAATTGTTTCTTTCTAAGTGTTGGACAAGTGAGTTTGTTGTGGCCTGCAACCTTTTTGCACACACTACATTGCCTGTGTCCAAGTAGCATTCCATTCTCATCAAGGACGACGACTCTATCTGTAGATGGTGCCTTTATTTGAGCTATCTGCTCTCTTTTCTTTGCTGCAGAAAGTTTCTTCCTACCCTTTGTTTCAGAGTACAATGACAGTTTTATTGTCTCTTTCTACTGCTGTTGTTGCTACTACATTAATTGGTCAACATCCTGCTTGCATCAGTTGGCTTGAGCAGCGGCCTGGAGCATTTTAGCTGCATAATAATGAAGGTCATCTTCAATTTCAGCATCCTCTTCAGCCATCCTCTTCAGCCATCCTTTGGCCAGCATCCGCTTGATTTGCTGAATGTATTGCATTAAGATCCTTGACGAGCCTCTTGAGAACATAGAAGGCTCTGTCATATTGCTAGTCACATCTCATTGCTTTCTTGTTAACCATCAAATTTAGCTGCAGCAGCATGTCTTGCTTGGATAATCTTGAGCTGCCATCTGATGCAATTGTGTTGTAGTCCCTTGTATCAAATGTTGGTTGTGATTTTGCAGTCTTTGTGTACCGTTTGAGGATATACTTGGCTGGAAATTTGTCGCTTCGTGTAGTCCAAGATGTTCACTATGAGAAGGCGTAATGACCTGCATTTTTGTGATGAATGCAGAACACACGCTTTGAGCCAAAGAATGAGTTTAGATCTAATGATACGATACTACTAGTTTAGCTATTTAATGAACTTTTTTTTGCTCACTTATGTGTGTCCAAATCTTGCATTCTCACTCATATATTTCATTATCTGGGTCAGCTACAACCTGGAATTCATGCTTTTACCATGCAAATCTTTCTTCATCATTGTCGGTGTCAAAATCGCCGGATCTCGGGTAGGGGGTCCTGAACTGTGTGTCTAAGGCTGATGGTAACATGAGGTGTGGGACACGATGTTTACCCAAGTTCGGGCCCTCTCGATGGAGGTAATCCCCTACTTCTTGCTTGATGATATGAGTATTACAAGAGTTGATCTACCACGAGATCGTAGAGGCTAAACCCTAGAAGCTAGCCTATGATTATGATTGTCCTTGTCCTATGGACTAAACCCTCTCGTTTATATAGACATTGGAGGGGGCCAGGGTTACACAGAGTCGGTTACAGAGAAGGAGATCTACATATCCGAATTGCCAAGCTTGCCTTCCACGCAAAGGAGAGTCCCACCCGGACACGGGACGAAGTCTTCAATCTTGTGTCTTCATAGTCCAACACCGCCAAAGTATATAGTCCGCCGTCTCGAGGACCCCTAATCCGGACTCCTCAAGAGCTCTGAACCAGGCTTCAATGACGATGAGTCCGGCGCGCAGATTGTCTTCGGCATTGCAAGGCGGGTTCCTTCTCCGAATACTTCATAGAAGATTTTGAACACAAGGATCGTGTCCAGCTCTGCAAAACAAATTCCACATACCACCGTAGAGAGCACAATATTCCCCAAAACTAATCTGCTGACAACTTTTCATAGCATGGCATCACGCCACGGCCCGGTCGTTATTCAAACCTTTTTCTCAACCAGCTACTGCACATATTGCGAGGCGGTTTCCTTGGCACGTCTTGTCGAAGCAGAGACCGTGTCCCCTTATCACGGGATTCTCATCAATACGGGTGTGGGTAACCCAACCGCGCCATCAATCGTGGCGCTTGGGGAATAAGCGATTTTAACGGGCAAGTGGGGAGGCGCACAGTTTCTACCGCCTTTATAAAGAGATAAGGATCCCTCTTTTTCACCCACGCCTTCTTCTTCCTTCGCTTATCCACTCTCGCACGCTCGAGCTCCAGCGCCCAAGTTCTCACCTTCTCCGTAAAGCCATTCCAAACATGTCCGGAGCGGGAGGCAAGTGGATGGCCTCTTCCGTTACGAAGGAGGACATCACGAAGCTCCGAGGGGGCGGATATCTGGCCGCAGACATCGCGCACCGGCTCCCGGATGCAGGGCAGATCATCCCTACACTAGAACCCCACGAGAGGGTTGTGTTTCTTGCCCACTTCATCCGCGGACTGGGATTTCCTCTCCACACATTTGTCCGCGGGCTCATGTTTTACTATGGGCTAGATTTCCATGATCTGGCCCCCAACTTCATCCTTAACATCTCGGCGTTTATCGTCGTGTGCGAGGCCTTCCTCCGCATCAAGCCCCACTTCGGCCTGTGGCTGAAGATCTTCAACGTGAAGCCGAAGATAGTGGTCGGCCAGCAAGCGGAGTGCGGAGGCGCCATGGTGGGCAAGATGCCCAATGTCACCTGGCTCGAAGGCTCCTATGTGGAGATCGTGAAGGGGTGGCAATCGGGGTGGTTTTATATCACCGAGCCGCGCGACTCCAACTGGGCGGAGGCCCCCAAATTTCGATCTGGAATCCCCATGTGGCACAGGGTGAGCCATGAGTGACCGGACTCGAGCTCGCTTCAAGAATATGACAAGCAATAAAATCAAGCTTGTCAACGTGGTTCAGGTGATGCTCTTCCGCCAGATCCTTCCGTGTCAAATACGGGCATTTAATATGTGGGAGTTCGACCCGGCCGAACACCAGACGCTGCGAGAGCTCTTTGACACGACACACAAAGACGTCTGGAAGGTGTTGTTCAAGGCCGCCGAGGTGCCTCCTCCCATTGCCGAGGATCGCAGACTCAACGCAAAGCGCCGCGCCAATCTGGTAAGCTATCTGTATTTCACAAGATGCGCTTTTCCCAATATGTCTGTGGGAGGAATCTAAGCCTCCACGTCGATCTAATAGGACTGGGTAGCGACAGCGGAGCGGATTGATTGTCCAGCTCCACTACCTATAGATCCAACAACAGCTCTCTTAATGGAGATGTTGTTTCCGGCACCCTATGAGGTGCCGAAGAAGAAGGCCAAGAAGAAGGTCACGGGGACCAGGAAAGGTCTCCGGCGCAAGGTGGTGTCGGACTCATCGTCCGAAGACACCGAGGCGCACTCCTCCAACGAAAACGAGGAGGAGGAAAAGGAAAACCCTCCCCCCCAAACCGAGGGGAGAAGAAGAGGAAGGCTGCCCAGTCTAGGTAGGCCAAAGGGTCCAAGAAGGGAAGGACCCTCCCTCCGGACCACTCCACGACAGCCGCCTATAGTGACAAGGAGTGGCTACCCAGGGACAAGCCCCTGGCAAAGTCATAAGTATCCGGATACCATATAACTTCTGGCATGTTTTGTTTTATTGCTTCTTATCATGTTAAATATGACCATGCAGTCCATCAAAAGCCCGCATCGACTTATCCTCCTCAGAGGGGTCTTTGAGCGCGTCGGCGATGAACAATGATTCTCTCCCGACGGCCACCACCACCCGGCCCGCGGACGACACTGAGGTGTTGTCTCAGAGGATACCGGGCCAGGGAGGACAGTTCTGGAGGCGCCCCAAGGCGAAATCCCCGACACCGGGCACATGGGGGGAAGACCCCCATGGATTCTGATGAGGGGGCTGTTGTAAGTTTGGCCCCCAGCCGGATACTGCGCCGGAACCTCCAGTGGTTCCGGATTCAGGCAAGCAACCCCTCACTAAGGGGGTTGAGCTGTTTGTGCCGATGACCTCTGTCCATCCAGAGGCATCAGACAACTTGCTGGAAGCGCTTGTATGCCCATTATGAAGAACACCGCATTTTATGAGTACGGTGATCGCAAAGGTTCGGTCCGCCAAAAGCGAATTGACCGAAGCCTGCGCCAGCCTCCTAACAGGCTTTGAGGTAAGTAATTAAATTATGAGAGAATATCCCAACATAGACAGTAGCCCCTGATGCCCTGTTTGGTGTTCGGAAAGAAAAGCCGAACAGAGGATCAAATAACATCCACAGGAGTCTAATCATATTATGTCTATGTGAATAAGCAGGCGTCGCTGCTGGCCGCTGCCGCCCATACTACGGAGGTCTCTGAACTGAAGCGGGACCTGGGGCGGACCGAGGAAGAGCTTGGCCTCGTGAAGAGGCAGCTCGAGGAGAACAAAGGTAAGCGATACCCCGTCTGTGTGTCATATAAAGGAAAAATCGTTGATGCTAACAGAAGCATCATGAATTTTAATAGGAGACACGACCGAAGTGGCGGCCCTTAAGAAGGCGCTGTCCGAGGCCGAGGACAAAGCTGACAAGGAGCGCACCGAGCGTGAGAAACAGGAGGCTCGGGTTGGCGAGGTCCAGCAAGAGCTCCAGGACTTCATCAAAAAATACGAGTCCTTGGAGCGTGACTCTAAGACACAAGAGTCCGAGCTTGCAAAAGCCCGCCAGAGTGCACAAGATGCCAAAGCTGAAGCCCAAAAGGCCCTCCAAGAGGTTCAAGCGGCTAAGAAGATTGCGGCGAGTAAGGCATCCAATATGCAAATCAAGCATGTGAAGGAGCATTCGCAGATCTGCCGCACAGCATCTCTGATGCCACAGAGTTCTACTGAGATGAGAAAGGGAGCTCGACGGATAAGTTGTTCTGGTCCTAGTATATTGGGGCCGAACATCCGATGCCTTTGAGCGACCAGTTGAAGCAACTGGTCGAACTTCACAAGGCGGCCGAACTGGCCATGAAGGACCTCATAGTCCGTTTGTGGCTCGACGAGCCCTCGCCTCGACAGCTACTTTCCTTTGTAAAGCGGATGGTAAATGCTTGTCCGCGGCTTGAAGTCATTAAGCAGTCTATCTGCATTGAAGGTGCGCGCAGGGCCTTGGCCTGTGCGAAAGTGCACTGGGCGAAGATGGATGCTGAGAAGCTGGTGATGGAGGGGCCGTCGAAGGGCAAGGAGCATCGCCACCCCGAACAGTACTATGACAATGTCCTGAAGGGTGCCCGCCTTGTGGCGGATGAATGTGCTAAGGATGTAATATTTGAATGAATGTACTCATGTCATCCTGTAATATGAAGACGAGTTCATGTGCGCTATATAGCGCGTGTTGATTTAAAATATTACCTTCTATGCGGCCGTTTATAAAATTTTGAGAGTTGGCCAGTCGTCGGCTTCTGCCCCCATGTAACTAGTATTGGGGTGCTCGGGATAAATATAAACACTCTATCCAAATTTTTGGTCCTTTTAAGGAGGTGTTTAGCGCAGCGAACAAGGCAATCGGACTATACAACTTTATCACTCTCACTTAGCCATAGAAGTCTACAATTTTAAATTTTGGCGAAGCCCCTAGTATTCAGAAGACCGAACTTGGGGCACTATGCACGCCTAAATCGGACAAGGCCGATGCCTCGCCCGAAGCGGAAAAAATCTTTAAGGATTTGAGACCTCTCGAACAGCAACCAGCTCTCGCCTCATCATGACAGTCAGTTTTCGGCTTTCTCTACTGAAGTGCTCGTCCGAAAGAACCAGGACACAATCGCAGTAGTTCTCCCTGTGCTACCTTAGCCGATATAGCAGAACATAAGGTACCAAAACATGGGAGCCGGGCGAACCCAACTATTGACCCAAGACATGATTCGGAGTTGATGCATATAATGTTATAAGTTCGGGGTGCCGCACTGTCGAAAGTGTTCAGACTTTTCTTGCCGTGTTATGGGTACACTAAAGCCCTCAAGAGCCGGACGTACCAAAATGTACAAAGCAATTTGTAATAAATAAGCAAGAAGGAAAAGGATAAAGAAATGTAATAGTAAGCTGACGCTATACATTATTTTCCTTTGTTATTTAAATAATACGTCAAAGCGTATGTATACAAGTAGTGCGATAAGCAAAATAGCACTATTTGACATGTCCTGGGCAAGGGTAAGCTTCATGTGGGTATGTAGAACAGGTACTACGATCGTTATCAGAGACCACCTGGGGATTCTTTTGTATGCCGAAGCTTCTTGTCTCCTTGGTGTGTCCGTCCCGCTATGGGTCCGATAGTCAGGCTCTCCCGGAGATAGGGACCTGAAAAGAAAAATGGTGTAAAGGTACACGGATCCTGGGGCGGTTGAGCCGCATTGCGGACCATGTCATAGCCGTGCCTCCGCCTATGCCCATTGTATTTTGAGTGTGTAATTATGTACGTGCGGCACAAATTTCGCCGCTTGACTGGGACTAGGACGGAGGCCGAATCGCTAGGGGAGCTCTGGACGTGCTGGACGATCCTGTTGCAGGGCACTCCGGACTCGCTTGATGGTGTCTGGGTCCTTTATCACTGAATTTGGCGGTCTGCCTAAGAAGGCTCCTTTGTACTTCTGTTGTGAGGGCCGCAGTGTGCTCCTCCATACGGAGCGTGTTTCCATTAACTGTTATAACCCCGCGAGGTCCTGGCATTTTGAGCTTGAGGTCTGCATAATGCGGTACCACATTGAATCTGGCAAATGCAGTTCGTCCGAGCAGTGCTGATGATAACCCACAAGTATAGGGGATCACAACAGCTTTCGAGGGTAGAGTATTCAACCCAAATTTATTGATTCGACACAAGGGGAGCCAAAGAATATTCTTGTGTATTAGCAATTGAGTTGTCAATTCAACCACACCTAGATAACTTAGTATCTGCAGCAAAGTGTTTAGAAGCAAAAAGTGGTATGATAACAATAGTAGCGGTAGAAAAAGTAAAGATAAATGTTTTGGGGTTTTGTAGTAGTTGTAACAGTAACAACGGAAAAGTAAATAAGCGAAGAACAATATATGAAAAGCTCGAAGGCAATGGATTAGTGATGGATAATTATGCCGGATGCGATTCCTCATGCAATAGTTATAACATAGGGTGATATAGAACTAGCTCCAATTCATCAATGTAATGTAGGCATGTATTCCGTAAATAGGCATACGTGCTTATGGAAAAGAACTTGTATGACAACTTTTGTCCTACCCTCCCATTGAAGCGGGGTCCTTACCGAAAGTAAGGGATATTAAGGCCTCCTTTTAATAGAGAACCGGAACAAAGCATTAGCACATAGTGAATACATGAACTCCTCAAACTACGGTCATCACCGAGAAGTGTCCCGATTATTGTCACTTCGGGGTTGTCGGATCATAACACATAATAGGTGACTACAGACTTGCAAGATAGGATCAATAACACATATATTCATGAAAACATAATAGGTTCAGATCTGAAATAATGGCACTTGGGCCCTAGTGACAAGCATTAAGCATAGCAAAGTCATAGCAACATCAATCTCAGAACATAGTGGATACTAGGAATCAAACCCTAACAAAACTAACTTGATTAGATGGTATATCTCATCCAACCCATCACCGTTCAGCAAGCCTACGATGGAATTACTCACGCACGGCGGTGAGCATCATGAAATTGGTGATGGAGGATGGTTGATGATGACAACGGCGATGAATCCCCCTCTTCGGAGCCCCGAACGGACTCCAGATCAGCCCTCCCGAGAGAGATTAGGGCTTGGCGGCGGCTCCGTGTCGTAAAACATGATGAAACTTTCTCTCTGATTTTTTTCTCCCCGAGACGGAATATATGGAGTTGGAGTTGAGGTCGGAGGAGGTCCAGGTGGCCCACGAGATAGGGGGCCGCACCCTAGGGGGGGCGCCCCTGTCTCGTGGACAGGCCGTGGGCCCCCTGGCACTAATTCTTTTGCCAAAAATTCTTATTAATTCCAAAAAGTGCCTCCGTGGATTTCCAGGACATTCCGAGAACTTTTCTTTTCTACACATAAAACAACATCATGGCAGTTCTATTGAAAACAGCGTCAGTCCGGGTTAGTTTCATTCAAATCAAGCAAATTAGAGTCCAAAACAAGGGCAAAAGTGTTTGGAAAAGTAGATACGTTGGAGATGTATCAACTCCCCCAAGCTTAAACCTTTGCTTGTGCTCAAGCAATTCAGTTGATAAACTGAAAGTGATAAAGAAAAACTTTTACAAACTCTGTTTGCTCTTGTTGTTGTAACATCAAAAGTCAGCATTCAAGTTTCAGCAAATATCATGAACTAACGATACTCACAATAACACATAGATCTCACAATTACTCGTATCAATAACATAATCAACTAGCGAGCCATAATAATAAAACTCGGATGACAACACTTTCTCAAAATAATCATAACATGATATAACAAAATGGTATCTCGCTAGCCCTTTCTGAGACCGCAAAACATAAATGCAGAGCACCTTTAAAGATCAAGGACTGACTAAACATTGTAATTCATGATAAAAGAGATCTAGTCAAGTCATACCCAATATAAACCAATAGTAATGAATGCAAATGACAGTGTGCTCTCCAGCGGGTGCTTTTTAATAAGAAGGGTGATGACTCAACATAAAAGTAAATAGATAGGCTCTTCGAAGAGGGAAGCAGGGATTTGTAGAGGTGCCAGAGCTCGATTTTAAAATAGAGATTGAATAACATTTTGAGCGGTATACTTTTGCTATCAACGCAACAACTATGAGATGGCTGTATCTTCCATACTACATGCATTATAGGCGTTCCCAAACAGAATGGTAAAGGTTTATACTCCCCCAACCACCAACAAGCATCAATCCATGGCTTGCTCGAAACAACGAGTGCCTCCAACATACAACAGCCCTGGGGGAGTTTTGTTTAATTATTTTGATTTGCTCTGATCTTTTGGATCATGGGATGGGCATCCTTGTTCACGCCCTTTCTCGTGAATGAGGAGCGGAGTCCACTCCTCTTGAGAATAACCCACCTAGCATGGAAGATATAGGCAGCCCTAGTTGAAACATGAGCTGCTCGAGCATACAAAACAAAATTTCATTTGAAGGTTTAGAGTTTGGCACATACAAATTTACTTGGAACGGTAGGTAAATACAGCATATAGGTAGGTATAGTGGACTCATATGGAACAACTTTGGGGTTTAAGGAGTTTGATGCACAAGCAGATTCCCGCTTAGTACAGTGAAGGCTAGCAAAAGACCGGAAGCGACCAATCGAGAGAGCGACAACAGTCGTAAACATGCATTAAAATTAATTCACACCGAGTACAAGCATGAGTAGGATATAATCCACCATGAACATAAATATCATGAAGGCTATGTTGATTTGATTCAACTACATGCATGAACATGTGCCAAGTCGAGTCACTTAATAGATTCAAAGGAGGGTACCGTCCCATCATATCACATCATAATCATTCTAATAGCATGTTGGCACAAGCAACTCATAGCTAATCAAGCATGGCACAAGCAACTATAATCTCCAAATGTCATTGCAAATATGTTTACTTCATAATAGCTGACTCAGAAACGATGAATCATCATATTTAAAAAACAAGAGAGGTCGAGTTCATACTAGCTTTTCTCATCCCAATAAGTCCATCATATATCGTCATTATTGCCTTTCACTTGCACAACCGAAAGATATGTATAATAATAAGAGTGCACGTGCATTGGACTAAGCTGGAATCTTCAAGCATTCAACTCAAGAGAGAAGACAGGGTAATATGGGCTCTAAGTTAAATAAACAATCATGCATATGAGAGCCACTAAGCATTTTCAATAAGGTCTTCTATTTAAAAAGAAAGAAAAGAAATTAAAACTATTTACACGGGAAAGCTCCCAACAAGTAAAAGAAGAACGAGAAATCTTTTTGGGTTTTCATTTTAATTTCTACTACAAGCAAGGAAATTAAACTAACTAATTTTTTTGTTTTTCTCAAGGTTTATCAAACACACAAGAAGAAAACTAGAAAAAGAAATTTAACTAGCATGGATAATACAATGAAAGAGTGTGAGCACCGACGACTAGTGTGTGAACATGAATGTAAAGTCGGTGAGAAATACGTACTCCCCCAAGCTTAGGCTTTTGGCCTAAGTTGCTTTAATACCAAGGACCGCCGCTACTCTCCCCGGTGTAGTGGGAGGTATTATCAGGATACCACTGGATGGTCATCTCCGGATCCCACTGGACAGATGATGCACGATAAGGTTCCAGCTCAGGTTCAGGTTCTGGAGTGAAAGCTTGAGCGAGGTGATTGTTCACCGCTTCCGGTGTGACAAGACGACTTTCTGCAAGCAAATCAAACAACAGAGGCGCAGGCAAAATAATAAGCTCAAAGTGTTTCTTATTGAATCTAAGTCTATACAAGAGCATCTTATCTTCGTTGTCAACAATAAACTTATGTGCTACCATGCTCTTGTAATCTAAAATGTGAGGAGGTAATTTTGTCTCCTCGTCCTCATGGTGCCTGATGGGTATCCGAAAATGTTCAGCAAGACGTGCAGCATAGATACCTCCAAATATGGGGCCTTTTGTACGATTCAGGGCTAGCCGTTTAGCAACGACGGCACCCATACTAAAAGTGTTGTCTCCCAACAAAGCATGTTGAAGAATAATAATATCTGGAACGCTCAAATTTCCACTATTTCCATGACCAATCAAGCATCTACTAGCAAATATGGCAAAGTAGCGTAAAAAAGGAAAGTGTATGCTAGAGACTTTTGCCTCAGAGACCTTCTTTGGCTCTTCTACATCAATAGTTTTAACGAAGCCATCCACATCTTCACGATGGGGTTCCTCTAATTCTCCCTCATAAGGTATCCTACATACCGCGCAAAATTGACGTAAAGAAATTTCTTTGAATTCATCATATAAATGAAATGATACTACAGGCGGTGACTTGTTAGGATAATAATAAAAGTTTTGCACGAAAGTATTGGTAAGTAAGAGATACTGATCGATTCGGTCATTGATGAAACCGATGAGGCCTGCAGTCTCGATTAGAGTATAAAAGTCTTCATGAATTCCGGCTTCTTTCAAGAAATCCTCACACGGCCATTCACACGACCGTACTTCTGCGAAGTGAGGAAGATTATACTTGCGTTTTTCCTTCTCTTTGTCTTGTTTTTCCTTAGAGCTTTGGCTAGAAGAGCCTTTAAAGAGCCTCCTTAACATTTTCTGAAAATTTATGAAATTTTAGTAACTTCAAAATAAAAGTGGATAAAACTAAACAAGATTGATAGCAACTACTCCTACAAGTGCCTAGAGCCTATATCATGCATTGGAATTGCTTGGGACCTCAAAAATTTAACATGCAAGCTCAAGAACATGGTCACCTATGCAGCACAAATTTTCAATGAATAAAGCACTTGAAAAAAAACTAAATGGACCAATGGAGGAGTCACATACCAAGCAACAATCTCCCAAAGCAGTTTCGTAAATGGAGCTTTGAGCTAAGAGATCGAAAATCGCAAAAAACGAGCTAGAACTCGGGCTTGAGCTGGATGGGGATTTGTTTGGGTAGAAGATGAAGTGTGTGGTGCTGGCATAAGTGGAGGGAGCCACCAGGGACCCACGAGACAGGCGCGCCCTCAGGGGGCGCCCTCCACTCTCGTGGCCTCGGTGCTTGGCCCTCTGAAGTGTTTTCAGGTGCCTAAAATCCTCAAATATTCCGAAAAAATCATACTAAATTTGCGGGGCATTTGAGCACTTTTATTTTCGGACTATTTTTAATGCACGGATAATTCGAGAATAGACGGATAATACTATTTTTGCTTTGTTTATTCTAAACAACAGAAAGTAAAAGAGGGTACGAAGGTTGTGCCTTCTAGTTTCATCCATATCGTGATCATCAAGATGAATCCACTAACAAGGTTGATCAAGTCTTGTTAACAAACTCATTCCAATAACACGGAACCGAGAAATTTCAATAACACTAAGTTACCTCAACGGGATATGAAAATCCCCAACAATAAGAATATCATACTTTTTTTGACAGTAGGGAGAAGAAATTCAAAACCTCCAAAAATGATAGTTGGAACTTTTTCAATAGAACTGATGCTATGAACTTGAGATTGTTTCCTCGGAAAGTGTACCGTATGCTCATTACCATTAACATGAAAAGTGACATTGCCTTTGTTGCAATCAATAACAGCCCCTACAGTATTAAGAAAAGGTCTACCAAGGATAATAGACATACTATCGTCCTCGGGAATATCAAAGTCCGTTAAGATAGTGACATTTGCAACCACAACAGGCACATCCTCACAAATACCGACAGGTATAGCAGTTGATTTATCAGCCATTTGCAAAGATATTTCAGTAGGTGTCAACTTATTAAATTCAAGTCTACGATGTAAAGAGAGAGGCATAACACTAACTCCGGCTCCAAGATCACATAAAGCAGTTCTAACATAATTTCTTTTAATGGAGCAAGGTATAGTTGGAACACCCGGATCTCCAAGTTTCTTTGGTATTCCACCCTTAAAAGTGTAATTAGCAAGCATGGTGGAAATTTCAGCTTTCGGTATCTCTCTTTTTGTTTGTAATGATATCCTTCATATATTTAGCATAAGGATTTACTTTGAGCATATCAGTTAAGCGCATACGTAAGAAAATAGGTCTAATCATTTCAGCAAAGCACTCAAAATCCTCATCATCCTTTGACTTGGATGGTTTAGGAGAAAAGGGCATGGGTTTTTGAACCCATGGTTCTCTTTCTTTACCGTGCTTCCTAGCAACAAAATCTCTCTTATCATAACGTTGATTCTTTGATTGTGGATTATCAAGATCAACAGCAGGTTCAATCTCTACATCATTGTCTTTGCTAGGTTGAGTATCAACATGAACATTATCATTAAGATTATCACTATGTTCATCACCTGATTGTGTTTCAGCATCCGAAATAGAAATATCATTGGGATTCTTAGGTGTGTCTACAGTAGGTTCACTAGAAGCATGCGAAGTTCTATCATTTTTCTTTTTCTTCTTTTTAGAAGAACTAGGTGCCTCTAAATTAATTCTCTGAGAATCTTGCTCGATTCTCTTAGGGTGGCCTTCAGGATACAAAGGTTCTTGAGTCGTTCTACCAGTTCTAGTAGCTACTCTAACAACAAAGTCATTTTTATTATTTAATTCATCAAGCAAATCATTTTGAGCTTTGAGTACTTGCTCAGCTTGAGTAGCAACCATAGAAGCATATTTGCTAACGAGGTGAAGTTCATCTTTAACTCTAGCTAGATTATCACCTACGCGTCCTATCTCGAAAGCATTATTCTTTAACTCTCTACCAACATAAGCATTAAAACTTTCTTGTCTAGCCATAAAGTCATCAAATTCATCTAAGCATGGGCTATGAAATTTAGTAGAGGGTACTTCAACTTTATCATATCTATAGAGAGAATTTACCTTTACTACCTGTGTCGGGTTATCAAGACAATGTGGTTCTTCAGGCGGTAAATTAAGACCATGTATTTCTTTAATAGGAGGTAAACACTTAACATCTTCAGCTTTAATACCTTTTTCTTTCATTGATTTCTTTGCCTCTTGCATATCTTCAGGACTGAGAAATAAAACACCTCTCTTCTTCGGAGTGGTTTTAGGAATAGGCTCAGGAGTTGGCTTAATTGGTTCAAGAATTACTTCAGGAACTGGCTCGGGAAGAGTCCAATTATTTTATTCAATAACATTTCAGCTTCATCGACTGTTCTTTCCCTGAAAACAGAACCAGCACAACTATCCAAGTAGTCCTTGGAAGCATCGGTTAGTCCATTATAAAAGATATCAAGTATTTCATTTTTCTTGAGAGGACGATCAGGCAAAGCATTCAGTAACCGGAGAAGCCTCCCCCAAGCTTGTGGGAGACTCTCTTCTTTGATTTGCACAAAATTATATATTTCCCGCAAGGCAACTTGTTTCTTATGAGCAGGGAAATATTTAGCAGAGAAGTAATAAATCATATCCTGGGGACTACGCACACAGCCAGGAGCAAGAGAATTATACCAAGTCTTAGCATCACCCTTTAATGAGAACGGAAATATCTTAAGGATATATAAATAGCGAGACTTCTCATCATTGGTAAACAGGGTGGCTATATCATTCAACTTGGTAAGATGTGCCACAACAGTTTTGATTCAAGGCCATAAAAGGATCGATTCAACTAAAGTAATAATATCGATCAACAGAGAATTCATAATCCTTATCAAGAATACGATAGGTGAAGTAGGAAAAGCAGGATCGGGTTTCATTCTAGCGTTAAGAGACTGCTGCTTCCATTTAGCTAATAATTTCTTAAGATCATTTCTATCATTGCAAGCAAGAATTTCCATATCAGCTTTTTCATTCATAACATAACCCTTAGGAACAACAGGTAATACATAATCATTGGGGGGGCCTTCATCATCACTATCATCAGTAATAGGATCTTCGGTAATTTCATTCCCCTAAATATAGCAAGATGTTCATCAACAAATTCACCTAATAGCAAAGTAGTATCACGCACAGAAGTAGTTTCATCATGCATAGCAGAGGTGGCATCATCAATAACATGCGACATATCAGAATTCATAGCAGTAGTAGGTTTAGGTGTCGCAAGCCTACTAATAACGGAAGGAGAATCTAGTGTAGAGCTAGATGGCAGTTCCTTACCTCCCCTCGTAGTTGAGGGCAAAATAGTAGTTCGATCGTCTGTCAAGTTCTTCATAGTGATCAACAGATATAAATCCCAAGTGACTCAGAGAATAGAGCTATGCTCCCCGGCAACGGCGCCAGAAATTAGTCTTGATAACCCACAAGTATAGGTGATCGCAATAGCTTTCGAGGGTAGAGTATTCAACTCAAATTTATTGATTCGACAGAGGAGGAGCCAAAGAATATTCTTGAGTATTAGCAGTTGAGTTGTCAATTCAACCACACCTGGATAACTTAGTATCTGCAGCAAAGTGTTTAGTAGCAAAAGGTGGTATGATAATAATAGTAGCGGTAGCAAAAGTAAAGATAAATGTTTTTGGGTTTTTGTAGTAGTTGTAACAGTAGCAACGGAAAAGTAAATAAGCGAAGAACAATATATGAAAAGCTCGTAGGCAATGGATCAGTGATGGATAACTATGCCGGATGCGATTCCTCATGCAATAGTTATAACATAGGGTGATATAGAACTAGCTCCAATTCATCAATGTAATGTAGGCATGTATTCCATAAATAGTCATACGTGCTTATGGAAAAGAACTTGTATGACATCTTTTGTCCTACCCTCCCGTTGAAGCGGGGTCCTTATGGAAACTAAGGGATATTAATGCCTCCTTTTAATAGAGAACCGAACAAAGCATTAGCACATAGTGAATACATGAACTCCTCAAACTAGTCATCACCGAGAAGTGTCCCGATTATTGTCACTTCGGGGTTGTCGGATCATAACACATAATAGGTGACTATAGACTTGCAAGATAGGATCAAGAACACACATATATTCATGAAAACATAATAGGTTCAGATCTGAAATCATGGCACTCGGGCCCTAGTGACAAGCATTAAGCATAGCAAAGTCATAGCAACATCAATCTCAGAACATAGTGGATACTTGGGATCAAACCCTAACAAAACAAACTTGATTACATGGTAAATCTCATCCAACCCATCACCGTCCAGCAAGCCTACGATGGAATTACCCACGCATGGCAGTGAGCATCATGAAATTGGTGATGGAGGATGGTTGATGATGACAATGATGACGAATCCCCCTCCTCGGAGCCCCGAACGGACTCCAGATCAGCCCTCCCAAGAGAGATTAGGGCTTGGCGGCGGCTCCGTGTCGTAAAACGTGATGAAACTTTCTCTCTTATTTTTTTCTCCTCGAGACGGAATATATGGAGTTGGAGTTGAGGTTGGAGGAGGTCTAGGGGGCCCACGAGATAGGGGGCCGTGCCCCCCTGTCTCATGGACAGGCCGTGGGCCCCCTGGCACTAATTCTTTCGCCAAAAATTGTTATTAATTCCAAAAAGTGCCTCCGTGGATTTCCAAGAGATTCCGAGAACTTTTCTTTTCTACACATAAAACAACATCATGGCAGTTCTGCTGAAAACAGCGTCAGTCCGAGTTAGTTTCATTCAAATCATGCAAATTAGAGTCCAAAACAAGGGCAAAAGTGTTTGGAAAAGTAGAAACGTTGGAGACGTATCAACTCCCCCAAGCTTAAACCTTTGATCGTCCTCAAGCAATTCAGTTGATAAACTGAAAGTGATAAAGAAAAACTTTTACAAACTCTGTTTGCTCTTGTTGTTGTAACATGAAAAGCCAAAGATTCAAGTTTCAAAGAAATATCGTGAACTAACCATACTCACAATAACACATAGGTCTCACAATTACTCATCTCAATAACATAATTAGCTAGCGAGCCATAATAATAAAACTCGGATGACAACACTTTCTCAAAATAATCATAACATGATATAACAAAATGGTATCTCGCTAGCCCTTTCTTTGACCGCAAACATAAATGCAGAGCACCTTTAAAGATCAAGGACTGACTAAACATTGTAATTCATGGTAAAAGAGATCCAGTCAAGTCATACCCAATATAAACCAATAGTAATGAATGCAAATGACAGTGTGCTCTCCAGCGGGTGCTTTTTAATAAGAAGGGTGATGACTCAACATAAAAGTAAATAAATAGGCCGTTCGCAGAGGGAAGCATGGGATTTGTAGAGGAGCCAGAGCTTAATTTTAAAATAGAGATTGAATAACATTTTGAGCGGTATACTTTTGTTGTCAACGCAACAACTATGAGATGGCTGTATCTTCCATACTACATGCATTATAGGCAGTTCCCAAACAGAATGGTAAAGGTTTATACTCCCCCAACCACCAACAAGCATCAATCCATGGCTTGCTCAAAACAACGAGTGCCTCCAGCATACAACAGCCCTGGGGGAGTTTTTCTTAATTATTTTGATTTGCTTTGATCGTTTTGGATCATGGGACTGGGCATCCCGGTTACCGGCCCTTTCTCGTGAATGAGGAGCGGAGTCCACTCCTCTTGAGAATAACCCACCTAGCATGGAAGATATAGGCAGCCCTAGTTGTAACATGAGCTGCTCGAGCATACAAAACAGAATTTCATTTGAAGGTTTGGAGTTTGGCACATACAAATTTACTTGGAACGGCAGGTAAATACCGCATATTGGTAGGTATAGTGGACTCATATGGACCAACTTTGGGGTTTTAGGAGTTTGGATGCACAAGCAGTATTCCCGCTTAGTACAGGTGAAGGCTAGCAAAAGATTGGGAAGCAACCAACTGAGAGAGCGACAACAGTCGTAAACATGCATTAAAATTAGTTCTCACCGAGTACAAGCATGAGTAGGATATAATCCACCATGAACATAAATATCATGAAGGCTATCTTGATTTGATTCAACTACATGCGTAAACATGTGCCAAGTCGAGTCACTTAATACATTCAAAGGAGGGTACCATCCCATCATATCACATCATAATCATTCTAATAGCATGTTGGCATGCAAGGTAAACCATTATAACTCATAGATAATCAAGCATGACACAAGTAACTATAATCTCTAAATGTCATTGCAAATATGTTTACTTCATAATAGCTGACTCAGGAACGATGAATCATCATTTTTACAAAAACAAGAGAGGTCGAGTTCATACCAGCTTTTCTCATCCCAATAAGTCCATCATATATCGTCATTATTGCCTTTCACTTGCACAACCGAACGATGTGTATAATAATAAGAGTGCACGTGCATTGGACTAAGCTAGAATCTGCAAACATTCAACTCAAGAGAGAAGACAGGTTAATGTGGGCTCTAAGTTAAATAAACAATCATGCATATGAGAGCCACTAAGCATTTTCAATAAGGTCTTCTCGACCCCCCAAAAGAAAGAAAAGAAAATAAAACTATTTACACGGGAAATCTCCCAACAAGTAAAAGAAGAACGAGAAATCTTTTTTGGTATTCATTTTAATTTCTACTACAAGCAAGGAATTTAAACTAACTATTGTTTTTGTTTTTTCTCAAGGTTTATCAAACACACAAGAAGAAAACTAGAAAAAGAAATTTAACTAGCATGGATAATACAATGAAAGCGTGTGAGCACCGACGACTAGTGTGTGAACATGAATGTAAAGTCGGTGAGAAATACGTACTCCCCCAAGCTTAGGCTTTTGGCCTAAGTTATTTTAATACCAAGGACCACCGCTACTCTCCCCGGTGTAGTGGGAGGTATTATCAGGATACCACTGGCTGGTCATCTCCGGATCCCACTAGACAGATGATGCACGAGAAGGGTCCAGCTCAGGTTCCAGCTCAGGTTCAGGTTCTGGAGTAAAAGCTTGAGCTAGGTGATTGTTCACCGGTTCCGGTGTGACAAGATGACTTTCTGCAAGCAAATCAAACAATAGAGGCGCAGGCAAAATAATAAGCTCAAAGTGTTTCTTATTGAATCTAAGTCTATACAAGAGCATCTTATCTTCGTTGTCAACAATAAACTTATGTGCTACCATGCTCTTGTAATCTAAAATGTGAGGAGGTAATTTTGTCTCCTCCTCCTCATGGTGCCTGATGGGTATCTAAAAATGTTCAGCAAGACATGCAGCATAGATACCTCCAAATATGGGGCCTTTTGTACGATTCAGTGCTAGTCGTTTAGCAATGACGGCACCCATACTAAAAGTGTTGTCTCCCAGCAAAGCATGTTGAAGAATAATAATATCTGGAACACTCAAATTTCCACTATTTCCACGACCAATCAAGCATCTACTAGGAAATATGGCAATGTAGCGTAAAACAGGAAAGTGTATGCTAGAGACTTTTGCCTCAGAGCCCTTCTTTGGCTCTTCTACAGCAATAGTTTTAACAAAGCCATCCACATCTTCACAATGGGGTTCCTCTAATTCTCCCTCATAAGGTATCCTACATACCATGCAAAAATGACGTAAAGACATTTCTTTGAATTCATCATATAAATGAAATGATACTGCAGGCGGTGACTTCTTAGGATAATAATAAAAGTTTTGCACGAAAGTATTGGTAAGTAAGAGATACTGATCGATTCGGTCGTTGATGAATCCGGTGAGGCCTGCAGTCTCGATTAGAGTATAAAAGTCTTCATGAATTCCGGCTTCTTTCAAGAAATCCTCACACGGCCAGTCACACGACCATACTTCCGCTAAGCGAGGAAGATTATACTTGGGTTTTTCCTTCTCTTTGTCTTGTTTTTCCTTAGAGCTTTGGCTAGAAGAGCCTTTAAAGAGCCTCCTTAACATTTTCTGAAAATTTCTGAAATTTTAGTAACTTCAAAATAAAAGTGGATAAAACTAAACAAGATTGATAGCAACTACTCCTACAAGTGCCTAGAGCCTATATCATGCATTGGAATTGCTTGGGACCTCAAAAATTTAACATGCAAGCTCAAGAACATGGTCACCTATGCAGCACAAATTTGCAATGAATAAAGCACTAGAACAAAAACTAATTGGACTAATGGAGGAGTCACATACCAAGCAACAATCTCCCAAAGCAGTTTTGTAAATGGAGCTTTGAGCTAAGAGATCGAAAATCACAGCAAAACGAGCTAGAACTCGGGCTTGAGCTGGATGGGGATTTTTTTGGGTAGAAGATGAAGTGTGTGGGTGCTGGCATAAGTGGAGGGGAGCCACCAGGGACCCACGAGACAGGGGGCGCACCCTACAGGGGGGCGTGCGCCCTCCACTCTCGTGGTCTGGTGCTTGGCCCTCCTGCAGTGTTTTCAGTGCCTAAAATCCTCAAATATTCCAGAAAAATCATACTAAATTTCAGGGCATTTGGAGCACTTTTATTTTTGGACTATTTTTTAATGCACGGATAATTCAGAGAACAGACGGATAATACTATTTTTTCTTTATTTATTCTAAATAACAGAAAGTAAAAAGAGGGTACAGAAGGTTGTGCCTTCTAGTTTCATCCATCTCGTGATCATCAAGATGAATCCACTAACAAGGTTGATCAAGTCTTGTTAACAAACTCATTCCGAATAACACGGAACCGGAGAAATTTCGAATAACACTATGTTACCTCAACGTGGATATGAAAATCCCCAACAATAAGAATATCATACTCTTTCTTGACAGTAGGGAGAGGAAATTCAAAACCTCCAAAAATGATAGTTGGAACTTTTTCAATAGAATTGATGCTATGAACTTGAGATTGTTTCCTCGGAAAGTGTACTGTATTATGCTTATTACCATTAACATGAAAAGTGACATTGCCTTTGTTGCAATCAATAACAGCCCTTGTAGTATTAAGAAAAGGTCTACCAAGGATAATAGACATACTATCATCCTCGGGAATATCAAGAATAACAAAGTATGTTAAGATAGTGACATTTGCAACCACAACAGGCACATCCTCACAAATACCGAGAGGTATAGCAGTTGATTTATTAGCCATTTGCAAAGATATTTCAGTAGGTGTCAACTTATTCAATTCAAGTCTACGATATAAAGAGAGAGGCATAACACTAACTCTGGCTCCAAGACCACATAAAACAGTTCTAACATAATTTCTTTTAATGGAGCAAGGTATAGTTGGAACACCCGAATCTCCAAGTTTCTTTGGTATTCCACCCTTAAAAGTGTAATTAGGAAGCATGGTGGAAATTTTAGCTTCAGATATCTTTCTTTTGTTTGTAATGATATCCTTCATATATTTAGCATAAGGATTTACTTTGAGCATATCAGTTAAGCGCATACGTAAGAAAATAGGTCTAATCATTTCAGCAAAGCGCTCAAAATCCTCATCATCCTTTGACTTGGATGGTTTAGGAGGAATGGGCATGGGTTTCTAAACCCATGGTTCTCTTTCTTTACCGTGCTTCCTAGCAACAAAATCTCTCTTATCATAACGTTGATTCTTTGATTGTGGGTTATCAAGATCAACAGCAGGTTCAATCTCTACATCATTGTCTTTGCTAGGTTGAGTATCAACATGAACATTATCATTAACATTATCACTAGGTTCATGTTCATCACCTGATTGTGTTTCAGCATCCGAAATAGAAATATCACTGTGATTCTTAGGTGTCTCTATAGTAGGTTCACTAGAAGCATGCGAAGTTCTATCATTTTTCTTTTTCTTCTTTTTAGAAGAAGTAGGTGCCTCTAAATTATTTCTCTGAGAATCTTGCTCGATTCTCTTAGGGTGGCCTTCGGGATACAAAGGTTCCTGAGTCATTCTACCAGTTCTAGTAGCCACTCTAACAGCAAAGTCATTTTTATTATTTAATTCATCAAGCAAATCATTCTGAGCTTTGAGTACTTGCTCAGCTTGAGTAGCAACCATAGAAGCATATTTGCTAACACGGTGAAGTTTATCTTTAACTCTAGCCAGATTATCACCTACGCGTCCTATCTCGAAAGCATTATTCTTTAACTCTCTACCAACATAAGCATTAAAACTTTCTTGTCTAGCCATAAAGTCATCAAATTCATCTAATCGTGGGCTATGAAATTTAGTAGAGGCTACTTCAACTTTATCATATCTATAGAGAGAATTTACCTTTACTACCTCTGTCGGGTTATCAAGACAATGTGGTTCTTCAGGCGGTAAATTAAGACCATGTATTTCTTCAATAGGAGGTAAATTCTTAACATCTTCAACTTTAATACCTTTTTCTTTCATTGATTTCTTTGCCTCTTGCATATCTTCAGGACTGAGAAATAAAACACCTCTCTTATTTGGAGTGGGTTTACGAATAGGCTCAGGAGTTGTCTTAATTGGTTCAGGAATTACTTCAGAACTGGCTCAGGAAGAGTCCAATTATTTTCATTAGTCAACAAATTATTCAATAATATTTCAGCTTCGTCGACTGTTCTTTCCCTGAAAACACAACCAACACAACTATCCAAGTTGTCCTTGGAAGCATCGGTTAGTCCATAATAAAAGATATCAAGTATTTCATTTTTCTTAAGAGGATGATCGAGCAAAGCATTCAAGAATCGAGTAGCCTCCCCAAGCTTGTGGGAGACTCTCTTCTTTGATTTGCACAAAATTATATATTTCCGCTAGGCAGCTTGTTTCTTATGAGCAGGAAATATTTAGCGAGAAGTAATAAATCATATCCTAGGGACTACGCACACAACCAGGAGCAAGAGAATTATACCAAGTCTTAGCATCACCCTTTAATGAGAACAGAAATCTTAAGGATATATAAATAGCGAGACTTCTCATCATTGGTAAACAGGGTGGCTATATCATTCAACTTGGTAAGATGTGCCACAACAATTTCAGATTCAAGGCCATAAAAGGATCGATTCAACTAAAGTAATAATATCGGGATCAACAGAGAATTCATAATCCTTATCAAGAATACGATAGGTGAAGTAGCAAAAGCAGGATTGGGTTTCATTCTAGCGTTAAGAGACTGCTGCTTCCATTTAGCTAATAATTTCTTAAGATCATTTCTATCATTGCAAGCAAGAATTTCCATAGCTGCTTTTTCATTCATAACTTAACCCTTAGGAACAACAGGTAATACATAATCATTTGGGGGACCTTCATCATCACTATCATCAGTAATAGGATCTTTGGTAATTTCATTCCCCCTAAATCTAGCAAGTGGTTCATCAAGAAATTCACCTAATGGCAAAGTAGTATCACGCACAGAAGTAGTTTCATCATGCATAGCAGAAGTGGCATCATCAATAACATGCGACGTATCAGAATTCATAGCAGTAGTAGGTTTAGGTGTCGCTAGATGGCAGTTCCTTACCTCCCCTCGTAGTTGAGGGCAAAATAGTAGTTCGATCGTCTTTCAAGTTCTTCATAGTGATCAATAGATATAAATCCCAAGTGACTCAGAGAATAGAGCTATGCTCCCCGACAACGGCGCCAGAAATTAGTCTTGATAACCCACAAGCATAGGGGATCGCAATAGCTTTCGAGGGTAGAGTATTCAACCCAAATTTATTGATTCGACACAAGGGGAGCCAAAGGATATTCTTGAGTATTAGTAGTTGAGTTGTCAATTCAACCACACTTGGATAACTTAGTATCTGCAGCAAAGTGTTTAGTAGCAAAAGGTGGTATGATAATAATAGTAGCGGTAGCAAAAGTAAAGATAAATGTTTTTGGGTTTTTGTAGTAGTTGTAACAGTAGCAACGGAAAAGTAAATAAGCGAAGAACAATGTATGAAAAGCTCGTAGGCAATGGATCAATGATGGATAATTATGCTGTATGCGATTACTCATGCAATAGTTATAACATAGGGTGATATAGAACTAGCTCCAATTCATCAATGTAATGTAGGCATGTATTCCGTAAATAGTCATACGTGCTTATGGAAAAGAACTTGTATGACATCTTTTGTCCTACCCTCCCATTGAAGCGGGGTCCTTACGGAAACTAAGGGATATTAAGGCCTCCTTTTAATAGAGAACCGAAACAAAGCATTAGCAAATAGTGAATACATGAACTCCTCAAACTACGGTCATCACCGAGAAGTGTCCCGATTATTGTCACTTCGGGGTTGTCCGATCATAACACATAATAGGTAACTATAGACTTGCAAGATAGGATCAAGAACACACATATATTCATGAAAACATAATAGGTTCAGATCTGAAATCATGGCACTCGGTCCCTAGTGACAAGCATTAAGCATAGAAAAGTCATAGCAACATCAATCTCAGAACATAGTGGATACTAGGGCTCAAACCTTAACAAAACTAACTTGATTACACGGTAAATCTCATCCAACCCATCACCGTCCAACAAGCCTACGATGGAATTACTCACGCACGGCGGTGAGCATCATGAAATTGGTGATGGAGGATGGCTGATGATGACGATGGTGACGAATCCCCCTCTCCGGAGCCCCGAACGGACACTAGATCAGCCCTCCCGAGAGAGATTAGGGCTTGGCGGCGGCTCCGTGTCGTAAACCGTGATGAAACTTTCTGTCTGATTTTTTCTCCCCGAGACGGAATATATGGAGTTGGAGTTGAGGTCGGAGGAGGTCCAGGGGGGCCACGAGATAGGGGGCCGCGCCCTAGGGGGGGCGCTCCCTGTCTTGTGGAAAGGCCATGGGCCCCCTGGCACTAATTCTTTCGCCAAAAATTCTTATTAATTCCAAAAAGTGCCTCCGTGGATTTCCAAGACATTCTGAGAACTTTTCTTTTCTACACATAAAACAACATCATGGCAATTCTGCTGTAAATAGCGTCAGTCCGGGTTAGTTTCATTCAATCATGCAAATTAGAGTCCAAAACAAGGGCAAAAGTGTTTGGAAAAGTAGATACGTTGGAGACGTATCACGTGATAGCCACTGCGGAAGGGGACGATGTCGAAGATTAACTCCTCGCTTCGGAAATTGTCCGGAGATCCGAAGACCACTTCCAGTGTGATTGAGCCCGTGCAACAGGCCTCTACACCTGGTATGACACCTTTGAAGGTGGTTTTGTGGGCTTGATCCTTGAGGGGTCAATGCCCATTTTGCGCATTGTATCCTGATAGAGCATGTTCAGGCTGCGGCCACCGTCCATAAGGACTCGTGTGAGATGGAATCCGTCAATGATGGGGTCGAGGACCAATGCGGCCGAACCGCCATGGCGGATACTGGTAGGATGGTCCCTGCGATCGGAAGTGATCGGACAAGAAGACCATGGGTTGAACTTTGGGGCGACGGGCTCCATCGCATAGACGTCCCTTAGTGCACGCTTCCATTCCCGCTTGGGAATATGGGTGGCATATATCA
The DNA here is from genome assembly GCA_021437245.1 of Aegilops speltoides. NCBI lineage: Eukaryota > Viridiplantae > Streptophyta > Magnoliopsida > Poales > Poaceae > Aegilops > Aegilops speltoides. The sequence goes on along the minus strand of CM038141.1, from coordinate 93,101,460 downwards.
TATTCACTGTTTTCACTTGGGGAGGAAATTTCTTCTGTCCTCCTGTGTTCGGCGGTCGGGGCTCTTCATCGTCATCGCTATGCAGCCCCTTTTCCTTGTTTTCGGCATTCAACTTGCCGGCCTGTTTGAACACCCAACATTCTCTGTTGGTGTGGTTGGCTGGTTTATCGGGGGTGCCGTGAATTTGACACAAGCGATCGAGTATGCAGTCCAAACTGGACGAGCACGGATTGTTTCTTTTGAATGGCTTTTTCCGCTGACCGGACTTGGAGCCACTAAATTCGGCATTAACTGCCATGTCTTCGGCGTTGTCACCATTGTTGCGACGCTTGTGTCTGTTGTGTCGTGGCTTGCCGTTGCTGTCTCTGGCATCGGAAGTGCCAGGATTTCTTGATGTGCTGTTGCTGCGAGCCAGCCAGCTGTCCTCGCCCGCACAAAAGCGGGTCATGAGTGTCATGAGGGCTGCCATGGACTTTGGCTTCTCTTGGCCGAGGTGTCGGGCAAGCCACTCGTCGCGGATGTTATGCTTAAAGGCCGCTAAGGCTTCGGCATCCGGACAGTTGACGATTTGGTTCTTTTTAGTTAGGAACCGAGTCCAGAATTTCCTGGCTGACTCTCTGGGCTATTGGGTTATGTGACTTAGGTCATCAGCTTCTTGTGGTCGCACATAAGTGCCTTGGAAGTTGTCAAGGAATTCGTCTTCCAGGCTCTCCCAACTGCCAATGGAGTTTGCCGGCAAGCTGTTCAGCCAATGCCGAGCCGGTCCTTTGAGCTTAAGTGGGAGGTACTTGATGGCATATAGATCATCACCGCGGGCCATGTGAATGTGGAGAAGGAAATCTTCAATCCATACCGCGGGTTCTGTTGTACCATCATATGACTCAATGTTCACGGGTTTAAACCCTTCTGGCAATTCATGATCCATTACTTCATCAGTGAAGCATAGGGGGTGTGCGGCGCCTCTATGCCGGGCTACATCACGACGTAGTTCAAATGAGTCTGGTCTGCTGTATTCGCCCGGCGGATTTGTTTTTAGTATATCCGGCGTGATGGTCATCATCACGCGTTGGGGCGCGCCCCCATGATCCGTAGATTGATCTTGACTGTCCTGCTTTGTTTTGCAATACGTCTCGCAGGTCCTGTGTGTAGCCCTGGGCCTTAGTTTTTTTTGTTAGGTTGGCGGCAGGGTGCAGGCTGGACTTCGGGCTAGTACGCCGCTTTGTCTCGGCCACATGGTGGCCGGTCAGCCGCATCATGCGCTGGTAGTGTAGGCTTTAATGCCTCCTCCTCGAATTGAGGTAGCAACCTGTGCTTTGGGTAACTTTTGGTAGGGCGCTCGAGTCCGTATTCCTCGGCAGCCAGGACCTCGGTCCATCTATCAGTTAGCAGAACTTGATCAGCTTGAAGCTGCTGCTTCTTCTTCTTCAGGCTTTTTGCAGTGGCCATAAGCCGGCGCTTGAAGCGCTCCTGCTCGACGGGATCCTCAGGCACGATGAATTCTTCGTCGCCAAGGCTCACTTCGTGTTTGGAGAGGGGCATGTAATTGTCATCCTTTGATTCTCCATCTGTTGCCTATTCCTTAGGGCTAGCTTTCCCGTCCTCCCGCTCGGCCTGCTTGAAGCCTGGCTGGGCAGGATTGTTTTCGTCTTCGGCACCATCTGGATTGTTATCATCTCTTGTGCCAGTATCGCTATTTTTGTTCTGGCGGGGCTTAGAGCGGCGCCTATGACGCCGGTTCTTAGATTGCTTCTCAGGGGGAATATCCTCCATTGCCTCATCGCCATCGCCTTCTTTGGGCGTGTCCACCATATATATATCATATGATGAGGTGGCTGTCCAGCGCCCTGTGGGCGGTGGTTCCTATTCTTCTCCTGCATCATCGTCCATACCGTCGATGTCTTCGGAGTTGAAGTCAAGCACATCGATTAAATCATCGACAGTGGCTATTAAGTGGGTGGTGGGTGGGGGACGAATTTCTTCGTCATCCACTTCCCACTCGAGCCGGACATAGTTCGGCCAAGAGTCCCCTGACAGAGAGAGAGAGAGACCTTAATGAATTTAGCTCGTCGCCCAAGGGCGAGTGCTAAAAGATATTCGTGGAGGTAAACTCCATGATCGGTGCCCAATCAGATTCGATAGGCACGGACACACGCGGTTCGGAACCTATGGCCGGAGACAAGTCCGAGGGTCCGACGACACAGACCTCTTTGGAGGTGAAGACTGTGTTCGGATCTAGCGCCGATGAGTGTGCGGCCTCCGTGGCGGGGTCTATCCACCCATCCTTGGATGGCACGATCTGCTCCGAATTAAGAGCCGGGGCAGCCGTAGGTGTGATCTCCTGAACACTGTCTGATGGCAGATCTAAGTCCTGCTCGTGGTGACTGTTCGGTGCACCTGTCACGGGCTCGAATCAGTCGAAGATCAAGTCTCCGCGGATGTTGCCAGTATAGTTCAAGATTCCAAACCTAACCTGATGGCCAGGGGCGTAGCTATCGATCTGCTCTAGATGGCCAAGCGAGTTGGCCCGTAGTACGACGCTGCTGAATACGAAGATCTGTCCGGGGAGGAAAACCTCACCCTGGACCGCATCGTTAAAGATGATTGAAGGAGCCATCGAGCCTTATCATGATGACACAGTGGAACTCTCAATGAAAGCACCAATGTTGGTGTCAAAACCGCGGAGCTCGGGTAGGGGGTCCCGAATTGTGCGTCTAAGGCTGATGGTAACAGGAGGCGGGACACGATGTTTACCCAGGTTCAGGCCCTCTCGATGGAGGTAATACCCTACTTCCTACTTGATTGATCTTGATGATATGAGTATTACAAGAGTTGATCTACCACGAGATCGTAGAGGCTAAACCCTAGAAGCTAGCCTATGATTATGATTGTTCTTGTCCTACGGACTAAACCCTCCGGTTTATATAGAAACCGAAGGGGGCTAGGGTTACACCGAGTCAGTTACAGAGAAGGAGATCTACATATCTGAATTGCCAAGCATGCCTTCGACGCAAAGGAGAGTCCCACCCGGACACGGGACGAAGTCTTCAATCTTGTGTCTTCATAGTCCAACAGTCCCGCCAAAGTATATAGTCCGGCTGTCCGAGGACCCCCTAATCCCGGACTCCCTCAATCATCATGGCCAGCCTTGTTGTGGTAGTACACAAGGTACTTAGTGGGCTCTGCTATTGGCTTTGCATGAAATAGTGTTGCTTTTCTCATCCTAGTTCTCATCTCACTATACACGGCTCTCGTGTACTTGATAGCCATGTCTTCCTCGTAGCCATAAGTTGTTTTTGTCACAGGATTGCTCTACGCATGTCAAAAAATAAAATATTAGTCGAGCAGAGTCATGGGTTTCTTTTTTAAATACCAAGTGCACATGTTCAAGGAAGTCACAATGTGGGGGTGTTTTTTTGTCTTAATACCATGCTGGTCATTGTTTGCTCGTTCTCCTTCTGCATTCGAGTTTGCATGCAAGCATTTACCCTCCTAGCAAACTTGTGTAGGTTCTGGGTCCCCTTGACAAGCCCAGGCACTTTCAAACTCTCTAGGCATTAGCGGCCAGTTTAAGATAGCTGTGAACTCCTCTTTGAATGTTTTATACTTTTTGTACAGCAACGAGGTATTCCTTGAACTTCTTCAGGATGTGCCAACGACATAGCTTGTGGATGGTATTTGGGAATGATTGTGGTATAGCTTTCCCCATTGATAGGCACTGGTCTGCATGAATTAAATAAATTAAACTAGCTTCTTGCACTGATGGTGAACTTATGAGGTACAAGTACTTGAACTTCACATGTAGCAGTAGGACTACCTAGTAGTGTCACACAACGTTTTCTTATAGCAGTGTTGTTGAAATTATGTGGTACCAGTGCTTGAATTTCACATGTGGCAGTAGGACTACCTAGTAGTGTCACACAATTTTTTTCTTATAGCAGTGTTGTTGAACTTATGTGATATAGGTACTTGACCTTCACAGACATAACTATATTTTTCTGAACATGTTTCATATTTTTTTTATTACAGTAGTGTCCTTGAACTTCTATGATTCCTATACTTGAACTTCACATCCAGAACTACATTTTTCTAAACATGTGGCATACAATTTTGCTTCTTGTACTGTTTGTTGGACTTCTGTGCTAACAGTGGTTGAAATGCTTGGTTTCCATTATTTTCCAGTTAAAACAAATGTACCCAATATAGACCCAGAGACTGAAAAGATAATGAAACTTCTAGAGTTTTCTTTTTGAACTTGCCTGTTAGAATGCAAGTTGGATGTTTGTTGTTCATGCACCGTACAAATGTTTCAAACAACCACTTGAAAGACTTTGCATCTTTGTCTCTGATCAGGGCAACAACAAATATTGTTGACTGCAAATGATGGTTTGTTCCAACAAACACTCCTAGAGGCATATGAAATATGTTGGTCTTGTAAGTTGTGTCAAATGTTACACAATCGCCAAAGTCTTGATATGCTCCTCGGTAGCTTGCATTGGACCAGAAAATGTTTTTAATTGCATTGCCGCTGTCTACTTGTATGTCATAGGAAAACTCATCATTGATTGCCTTCATGTCTTTAAAGGAAGATACAAGTTTCAATACATCATCCAAATCATCTTTCCTTGCATTCATGGCTTTCCTTCAAATTATATGCAAACATGCATTTGTTATTTTTGCTAGCAAAGGGTGGCGACATAGGATGCTATGTACAATGCAGTATGTGCATTCTTTCAATACTTACTGGTTTAGTAGGACTCATCTGGTCATGCTTAGGAAGTAGCTTCCATCTTCATTTTCAGATAACATGGACATGATTGTTGTATGTTTGACATCATGGTATCAGAGGGGCTTTACGCTCAATATAGTGGGGTCATAATTCTTGTGTGAGTGCAAGAATACCAGCATGTCACCAGCTTGCATGAGGTGGTGATTATGATTGTACTCAATGTCCACTACCACACATGTGTTATCCTCCTGCACCTTCACCCTCGTTCTTGCATTGCAGCATGTCCTCTGCGATGTTTTGTTTCACTTCCTGTTAGCCTCTGAAATAGAAGATGTGTGTTTCCCTTGGAACGCGCAAACAAAATACTTGTGATTGTCATTCCCTCCCGTCTTCCTGATTCCAAAACCAGCGTGTCTGGCGCATTTGTTGTAAAATTCCCTTGCTTTCTCTACATTCTGGAATTGCATTTTTAGTCTTGGTATTAGATAATCCGGGAGATCCGGCATCTGCAGAAAAAGAAAAAATAATCCAAGTGACACGTTAAAATGCAGTTTATAAACTTGTTATCCTGGAGGGAACAGAAAATTTGCATATCAATAGAAGATGCATATGTAAATACTTAAATCTTGTTCTCTTACGTGCGTGTAAGATCGCAACTCCACCGTAGTCTGCTGCTGGCCCTCTGGGATGGGGCATGGCGGAGTTATCATAGCAGGATGCAAGAGTGGATCACGAGGAGGAAGGAGTGTTGAAGATGGCCTCTCTCTTGTTTGCGTCCATTTTGCTTATTGTGGTTGTGGAGGCATTGCGATCCTGGTATTAGTTTGCTCTTTTGTTGTGTGAAGCAATCCATCTACCTTATGTCCAGTACAATCTCGAGTTGTAGCAACAGCAGCAGCATCCAACGGCGGTAGTGTGCAGAGCACTCTCCTCTCTGTGTGTGTCCCTGTTGGATTTGTCTTGGGATCCAGTTTAGTTGCTGCCCTTTGGCATTGACGAGCCACACCAGGATAACTTGCAGAGTTACATGCAGGACTTCAGCTAACACCTCCTCCATCGGTGTGCTTGGAAGTCTGCTGGTGGATATAAAGAATCCGGCGGGAATTTTCGGCATCACCCAATTAGGTGGAGGCGCAACGTGGTGTGGATAGGGCCGTGACCCAACATCTTTGAAATCTGCATGTGTTTTGGGTGTCATCCAATTTTGGTGTGGAGCAGGTTGGTAATGTTGTTGGTGCGTTTGAGGTGTGACCCATTGAGGGGGTGGTGCAACGCGTACAGGCTTAGGATTGTGTACTTGTTGCTGGGAACTTCTAAGCTTCTTTCTGCGTCTCTCATCTTGCTGGCATAAAAGAAAAGAATGTTTTAGCACAGATGTTACATCTGCCTATACATGTGTAACTGGACCGAGCATTATTCACAGCCTGAACTTCTCCTATAGAACTATTGTCCATGTAAATATTTTCACCTACGACAGGTATCTTCCTCTGAAGGAGTTGAGCATCTGCCCATACTTGTATACCTGAACTGAGCACTCTCCACAGAATGAAACTTCATATTCTTAATTCTACACTACTGCTTTTTTTTCTGTACCTGAACTGATCACTCTCCACATATTTAACTTCTTGTGTGCATAGGGGAAATACTGTCTGTAGTTAAAAAACCTGACCTTCATGAGTTTGAATGGTTGAACCACTAGTCATACGAACCTGACGTTCATGTGATCACCTGTTTGTTTTCTTTTCCTTTTATTTTTTCACACAACCAGGTACATACCAACCTGAACTCTAGCACACTTAGTAGTTGAACTTCACATGGTTTTTTACATATGAATGCAGGCAGATTTTCTAATGTTTTGCAGCCTGAACTGAGGCTCACACACTACCAGAACTTCACATGGCTTCAAGAAGATAACAGACGGCAGGTAGTTCAACCACACCTTGGATAGAAGTTCGGCCAACCTTTTTCTAGCAGTAGATAGGCCACCTTGAGAGCAATTTGATGGAGAGTTAGGAGTGGAATTGCATTGTAATCCATGCCTTGCATAGGGAGCGAAGTTCATCTGCATGAACCAAGAAGGTCGGGTAAGGCAAGATTGAAGGAGTAGGCAAGAAGAGTGAGGAATTTCATATTATCGTTCCTAGATTTGAAGGCGCCGCCGATGCCGCCTCCGCGGCCGAGTTGCTCCATTGGCCGCGCCTTTCGCCGTAGCTTGCGTCGGGGCCGTTATCTGCTCTGCCAAGGCGTCATGCGGTGAGGATGGATGGAGGATGAGGCTTGCAGAAGTCCATGGCGGCTTTGATGCCTCCAGGCAACGCGGGCTCCCTCGCACCGACGTCCACCATCGCTCGCTCGCCCATGCCGGCGGTTGGACAGGAGGTAGAGGCAGAGGGGGCGGAGCTAGATCTAGTCGTCTAGGATCTGGGGAAGGAGGGGAGGCGTAGGATCCGGCGGATTTTCAGCGGCGAATCATGGCGGACGCCGGCGATCGAGGGGAGGAGCGGCAAGGAGGGGGGCTAGGGAGGAGCAGCGAGTAGGGGGTCGGGGAGGGGCAACTCGATTGGGATCGGTGTCCGGGTGGATTCTGTCGGGCCGGGCCGGCAGTTCAGGGAAGTTCGGGAGCTGTCTTCGGGCCCTATATAGGGGCTGCTGTGATCCAAATAACTATTCTAATCCTGGGATTAGAATAGTGATGTCCTACATATATGGATCCAAATCAGCCCCTTACGAAGCCATATGTTTAAATGCTATACTACTTTGTGTCATGCATGGCCATAAATACGGCCATCTATGAAGACAACATGAAACATATGGATCCAAATCAGCCCCTTACGAAGCAACACATAAACTAGGGTTTAAACTTCTATCACTCTAGCAACCCATCATCTACTTATTACTTCCCAATGCCTTCCCCTAGGCCCAAATCATGGTGAAGTGTCATATAGTCGACGCTCACATAACACCACTAGAGGAGAGACAACATACATCTCATCAAAGTATCGAACGAATACCAAATTCACATGATTACTTATAACAAGACTTCTCCCATGTCCTCAGGAACAAATGTAAGTACTCACAAATCATATTCATGTTCATATCAAAGGGTTATTAAATAGCATTAAGGGTATGAACATATGACCTTCCACCGAATAAACCAACTAGCATCAACTACAAGGAGTAATCAACACTACTAGCAACCCACAGGTACCAATCTGAGGTTTTGAGACAAAGATCGGATACAAGGGATGAACTATGGTTTGAGAGGAGATGGTGCTGGTGAAGATGTTGATGGAGATTGACCCCCTCTCGATGAGAGGATTGATGGTGATGACGATGGTGGTGATTTCCCCCTCCCGAAGGGATGTTTCCCTAGCAGAACAGCTTCGTCGGAGCCCTATATTGGTCCTGCCCAGGTTCCGCCTCGAGACGGCGGCGCTTCTCCCGAAAGCTTCCTTATGATTTTTTCCAGAGCAAAAGACACCATATAGCAGAAGATGGACGTCGGGGGCCTGCTGAAGGAAATATGCCCTAGAGGCAATAATAAAGTTATTATTTATTTCCTTATTTCATGATAAATGTTTATCATTCATGCTAGAATTGTATTAACCGGAAACATGATACATGTGTGAATGCATAGACAAAACAATATGTCACTAGTATGCCTCTACTAGACTAGCTTGTTAATCAAAGATGGTTATGTTTCCTAACCATGAACAAGGAGTTGTTATTTGATTAACAAGGTCACATCATTAGTAGAATGATCTGATTGACATGACCCATTCCCTTAGCTTAGCACACGATCGTTTAGTATGTTGCTACTGCTTTTATCCATGACATATACATGTTCCTATAACTATGAGATTATGCAACTCCCGTTTACCGGAGGAACACTTTGGTGCTACCAAACGTCACAACGAATCGGGTGATTATAAAGGAGTACTACAGTGTCTCCAAAGGCAGATGTTGGGTTGGCGTATTTCGAGATTAGGTTTTGTCACTCCGATTGTCGGAGAGGTATCTCTGGGCCCTCTCGGTAATGCACATCACTGAAGCCTTGCAAGCACTGCAGCTAATGAGTTAGCTGTGAGATGATGTATTACGGAACGAGTAAAGAGACTTGCCGGTAACGAGATTGAACTAGGTATTGGATACCGACGATCGAATCTCGGGCAAGTAACATACCGATGACAAAGGGAACAACGTATGTTGTTATGCGGTCTGACCGATAAAGATCTTCGTAGAATATGTAGGAACCAATATGGGCATCCAGGTCCCGCTGTTGGTTATTGACCGTGAATGGTTCTAGGTCATGTCTACATTGTTCTCGAACCGTAGGGTCCGCACGCAAGGTTTCGATGGCCAGTTATTATGAGTTTATGTATTTTGATGTACCAAGGAGTTCGGAGTCCGGATGTGATCACGGACATGACGAGGAGTCTCGAAATGGTCGAGACATAAAGATTGATATATTGGAAGCCTATGTTTGGAGTTGGAATGGTTCGGGCGGCTGGAATTCTACGAGAGTACCGGAGGTTACGGAACCCCGGAGGTAAATGGGCCTCGATGGGCCTTAGTGGAAAGGAGAAGGGCAGCCCTAGGTGGCGCAAGCCTCCCCCTTCCCTAGTCCTACTAGGACTAGGAGAAGGGCCGCCCTCTCTCTCTTTCCCCCTCCCGGAATCCTAGTCCAACTAGGATTGGGGGAATCCTACTCCCGAGAGAGTAGGACTCCTGGCCAGCGCCTCCCTTGGCCATGGCCCCCTCCCCTTGCTCCTTTATATACTGAGGCGGGGGGCACCTTGGAACACACAAGTTGATCTTTAGATCGTTCCTTAGCCGTGTGCGGTGCCCCCTCCACTATATTCCACCTCGGTTATACTGTCATGAAGCTTAGGCGAAGCCTGTGGCAGTGAAACATCAAGATCGTCGCCACGCCGTCGTCTTGACGAAACTCTCCTCGACACTCGGCTGGATCAGAGTACGAGGGCGTCATCGAGCTGTCGTGTGTCAAGAACTTCGGGCGCCGGAGTTACGGCGCCGGATCGGTCGGATCGCGAGGAGAACGTCGACTACTTCCTCTACGTTGATCGCTTCGCTTCGGTCTCACGAGGGCGTAGACAACACTCTCCCCTCTCGTTGCTATACATCACCATGATCTTGCGTGTGCGTGGGAAAATTTTTGAAATTACTATGTTCCCCAACAAAGGCATCCGAGCCTAGTTTTTTTCTATGGTTTGATGTTTTGCACGAGTAGAACACAAGTGAGTTGTGGGCGATACAAGTCATACTACCTACCAAAGATGTCATACTTTGGTTCAGCGGTATTGTGAGATGAAGCGGCCCAGCACCGACATTACGCGTGACGCTTCGCGAGACTGGTTTCACCGCTGCGAGCACTCGTTGCTTAAAGGTGACCGTGGGTGCTGTCTCTCTCACTTTAGTTGAACCGAGGTGTGGCTCGCCCGGTCCTTGAGAAGGTTAAAAGCGAGTCTATTTGACGAAGTATCGTTGTGGTTTTGATGCGTAGGTGAGACCGGTTCTTGCTTAAGCCCGTAGCAGCCACGTAAAATTTGCAACAACAAAGTAGAGGACGTCTAACTTGTTTTTGCGGGGCATGTTGTGATGTGATATGGTCAAGACGTGATGCTATATTTTATTGTATGAGATGATCATGTTTTGTAACCGGTTATCGGCAATCGGCAGAGCCATATGGTTGTCGCTTTATTGTATGCAATGCAATCGCTTACAGTAATGCTTTACTTTATCACTAAGCGGTAGCGATAGTCGTAGAAGCATAAGTTTGGCGAGGCGACAACGATGCTACGATGGAGATCAAGGTGTCGCGCGGTGACGATGGTGATCATGGTGGTCTTTGCAAGATGGAGATCATGAAGCACAAGATGATGATGACCATATCATATCACTTATATTGATTTGCATGTGATGTTTATCCTTTTATACATCTTATCTTGCTTTGATTGACGGTAGCATTATAAGATGATCTCTCACTAAATTATCAAGAAGTGTTCTCCCAGTATGCACTGCTGCCAAAGTTCGTCGTGCCCGCACACCACGTGATGATCGGGTGTGATAAGCTCTCGTCCATCTACAACGGTGCAAGCCGGTTTTGCACACGCAGAATACTCGGGTTATACTTGACGAGCCTAGCATATGCGAGATATGGCCTCGGAACACGGAGACCGAAAGGTCGGCGTGAGTCATATAGTAGATATGATCAACATAAGATGTTCACCATTGAAAACTACTCCATTTCACGTGATGATCGGTTATGGTTTAGTTGATTTGGATCACGTGATCACTTAGATGACTAGAGAGATGTTTTTCTAAGTGGGAGTTCTTTAGTAATATGATTAATTGAACTTAAATTTATCATGAACTTAGTACCTGATAGTATCTTGCTTGTTTATGTTTATTTGTAGATAGATGGCTCGTCTTTGTTGTTCCGTTGAATTTTAATGCGTTCCTTGAGAAAGCAAAGTTGAAAGATGATGGTAGCAATTACACGGATCGGGTCCGTAACTCGAGGATTATCCTCATTGCTGCACGTAAGAGTTACGCCCCGGATGCACCGCTAGGTGCCAACTTCTTCTTTGGAGCAACACCGGATGTTGTGAACGTCTGCGAAAGCAAAGCGATGACTACTCTATAGTTCATGTGCCATGCTTTACGGCTTAGAACCGGACTTCAACGACGTTTTGAACGTCATGGAGCATATGAGATGTTCCAGAGTTGAAGTTGATATTCCAACAGTAATGCCCGGATTGAGAGATATGAAGTCTCCAATAAGTTCTATAGCTGCAAGATGGAGGAGAACAGTTACATTAGTGAGCACATACTCGTAATGTCCGGGTACTACAATCACTTGACACAATTGGGAGTTAATCTTCCGGATGATTGTGTCATTGATGTAATTCTTCAATCACCGCCACCAAGCTACAAAGGCTTCGTGATGAACTATAATATGCAAGGGTTAGTAAAGACTATACAGAGCTCTTCGCAATGCTAAAGGTCATGGAGGTAGAAATCAAGAAGGAGCATCAAGTGTTGATGGTCAATAAGACCACTAGTTTCAAGAAGAAAGGCAAAGGGAAGAAGAAGGGGAACTTCAAGAAGAACAGCAAGCAAGTTCTTTGCTCAGAGAAGAAACCCAAGTCTGGCCCTAAACCTGAAATCCGAGTGCTTCTCTTAGCAAGCGGATCGGTCCTTTGGAAGCGGAACTGCCCCAAGTATTTGGCGGATAAGAAGGATGGCAAGGTGAACAAAGGTATATGTGATATACATGTTATTGATGTGTACTGTTGGGGATATTGTTACTAGGTGCAAACCGGCCAAGATTGGGCCAAGGTTCTCTAGTGGTATAGTTATGAACAGGCCCAAGGCCTATAGTCGGTTTAGAGCTTGTAGCCGTGAACCGCCTGATGTATGACTTGTATTGTAAGTTAGGAATAGAGAGATACCAACCGGGATACAGTATGAACCGTTGGGACTCTACAAACCGACGGGCGTCACTGTGTATATAAGGGGCGACCCGCGCGGTTCAGACAGACAACAACAGCTCGAGCCTAGGCGAAGCTTATTTGCTCCTAGCCATCGAGACTACATCAATTCCATCACAACTAGACGTAGGCTTTTACCTTCATCGAAGGGGCCGAACTAGTATAAACCCTCGTGTCTTTGTGTCCGCTTTAACCCCTGCAAGTAAACCCGTAGCGATGGCTCCACGACTAAGTCCTCATACTAGGACATCTGCCGTGACAAATCCACGAAGTTGGCGCCCACCGTGGGGCTATCGCACGATGGTTTGACGATTTTGGAGGGCAAGCTCAAAGGACTCGAAGGCTACGTCGTGGGCCGGATGACCAAGAGTCGTCGTGGCCGGATCTACATTGACAATACCGGATGGGGTCCCGAGGCCGATTCAATCGAGTATGGATACCGGGTCCCCTTCGCGGCATACATCTTCATCGGCAAGATCGGAGGGCTCGAGCGGACATCCGCACCGACCTCGTCGAGACGGCTCAGCAGCATAGAACCAGCCCGGGCTAAACCGGCGGTGAAGCATGTCTTCGTTGGAGTTACCCATGGAAGGGAATGTGATACCGGTTCGTGAGTACGGCGCGAGAACGTCGTTTATTCGGCGATGAATCCTCGGCAGAGAGACAGAGTCATTGTACCAGTTGCGAGATGGTATGATCGGGGCTGTTCCGACGGTGATGATTCCGGACCCCCAAGCCACTGAACCGGATCGGCGTATTCATGGCGATCGCAGGCCGCAAACCTTTCGTCGACCGCAGCGGCGATACTTTCCGGTTCAAAGAACGGCAGCGAGGCGGAGGCTCGGTGCGGCCGCCGGTTCAAGTTTTGTCGATCTGTTTGATGCACCGACGGCGCTCATGGCGGAGGATAATCCGGCGATCAAGAGGCTCATAATGCGAGATTGCAAAGGTGAGAGAGCGAATCACGCAGCCAAAGCGGATCTAGCGGCGAGAAAGAGCGCATGGCCTCGAGCGGGCGCTTTAGATGCGCAAGCTTACGACTCATGCTCGACGAGCACGCGTCGCAGAGGTGTTAAGGCGGAAATACGGTCGCGCCGCCATCCGGATTTGACCCTAGAAACCTCTTCGACACACGAGCGGACCCAAAGAACCCGCCCAAAGACAGGAGGTAAACCGGATCAAGCGCCGGGAGCAGGAGCGACGGTCCAGCCACGCCAGATGGAGCCCCCGCAGCAGAATACGGTGATACCTCCACCGGTACAGACGCCTCCGGGGCATTACTCTAACCCTATGGACAACCTTGTTGCGGCTGCAGCGCGATTGGAGGCAATCCCAGTCGAAGGAGATTCCCCACAAGCAATTGAGACACGCCGGGTTAAGGAGCTCCTCCGGACTGCGCTAACCCAGCAGGAAGCATATTCATATAGCCGCGACCGGATTCACTCTACACCCCGTCCAAGCCGGAGCTACAGTAGGCGCATGGATGAACCGGCCCTGTCAAATGCACGCAGGACCGAGAAGCGGCCGAGGCAACAACCCGATAGGCGGCGCCGTAATGCTCGGAGGTAGTAGATCGGGCCGGGCTCGCAGGGAGGCCGTTAGCAGCAAGAGGTGATGTGGTTCAAGACACGCCGGTCGCGCCTACCTCCTTCACAGACCAGGAGTTTCCTCCGCTTTGGGAGTGCCCTGTTTAACCCCCGCTTTGCGCAATGTGCGTTTGCCTAAGGATTTTAAAGGCCCACGTAAGGTGCCGAATTACACTGCAGATCTATCCCCTGAGGCGTGGGTTGAGAGTTACGAGATGGCCATGGAGATGCTTGACGTTGATGAAGCGGCATGTGCAAAATACTTCACCATGATGATGGAGGGTACAGCCCGTACTTGGTTGAAAAGCCTGCCGCCTAATTCGATCAGTTCATGGGGTCGATTCACGGGCCGGTTTATCGAAATTTCAAAGATACATGTAAACAGCGAAGTCCATAGTGGACTTGGCGGCTTATGTTCAGAAGAAGGGGAGTCCACAACCGGCGGGTACGCCGTGTATCGAGATTTTACACTCCTCGACCGGATCAACGCCGACTCGGCGATCATCACGCTAGAAAGCAACTGCGGTTTGAACCTCTGGCTGAAGTTAGGGCGTATGAAGCGGTTACGCAATGATCTGAGAACCCTCATGACCGCTTTGGTAAAATATGCCGATTGAGGCGGTACCAAGGATCCCGAGATAGATGATGACGGCGAGGAAAGGAAAGAAGAATGGCAACTCAAGCAAAGCGGCATGTCAAACCGGCAGGTCATGGAAATCGGGCAAGCGCAAGGTGATGATTTTGTAGCTAACACTAATGCGCAGGATGAGGCCCAGCGCGTGAGGCAAAGCGAATCGGGTCCAAATCTTGGTGCGGACGGTTGAATTACTTGTTGAATCAGCCTCGTCCCAAACACGGACGAAAGAAAACCCATCGAATCATCTTTGGAAGGACTGTTCTATTATGCAAGCGTTCAAAAACTCGATGCTTTCCGATATGATCAAGGATCGGTGGCGGTTCAGTTCGGTTTTTCATGGGCGGGTCAAGACGGAGCTTCCGTTCGAGGCACAACCAGAGCAATTTCAACAACCGTAACAATCAAGGTAGCCAAAGAAGCAGCAGCAGCAGTCGAGCTATCGAGCCAGCCAAAGCAGTTGAGCGGCGGGCAATATCATGTTTTCACGACCGGTTTGGACAAGCGGGATAGGAAGCTTCACAAACAGGCGAGAATTTCTGTGAACCGGCCGTGCCCGCGGTATTTACGTTGGTCGAACAGCCGATCACATGGGCGAGAGGACCATCCCCGGGTTGATAATCCGGTCACCGGCTTTGGTGGTGGATCCCGTGTCGGGGCTATAAGTTTACTAAGGTGCTTATGGATGGAGGAAGCAAGATCAATATATTGTATTATGACACTTTCCGTCGCATGGGTCTTACGGATAAAGATCTCGCATCCGTCCAACACGGTGTTCCATGGTGTAGTGCCAGGCAAATCTGCGTATCCCATTGGCAAGATAGCCTTGGATGTGGCCTTTGGAGACGAACATGATTCTCGGTCTGAAAAGCTAACCTTTGAAGTGGTAAAGATTCGGAGCCCATATCATGCCCTGTTTGGGCGGCCGGCTTATGCCAAGTTCATGGCGCGACCTTGTTATATTTACTTGCAGCTTAAAATGTCGGGTTACAAAGGAACAATAACGGTGCATGGAAGTCGCCGAGTCGCTTTGGAATGTGAGGAAGGAGATGCAGCTTACGCAGAAGCGGTCTGTGCTACAGAGGAGTTGAAGTTCTATAAGGATAATGTTGATCCGGCGGATATGACCTCTCTGAAGAAGCCTACTACGGAGCATGAGTCAGATCTAAAATTTAAATCGGCGGCTGAAACCAAGCTTGTTGACTTTGTGCCAGGCGATTCATCTAAGCAATTCACCATCAGTGCCAACCTGGATCCCAAATAGGAAGGCGCGCTCATCGAGTTCATCCGTGAGAACCGGGACATTTTTGCATGGAAGCCTTGACATGCCGGTGTACCGAGGGAACTCGTGAGCACACTTAATGTGGATCCTAAGTATAAACCGGTGAAACAGTTCCTCCGCCGGTTTAATGAGGAAAGGCGCAAGGCCATTGGAGAAAAGTAGCGAACTTCGGCAGTGGCTTTATCATCGAGGTGTTTCATCGAGTGGCTCGCTAATCCGGTGTTAGTCCTTAAGAAAAACGGCACTGGCGATGTGTGTGGACTACGGATCTTAACAAAGCTTGTCCGTGGATCCTTTTGCTCTCCCCGCATTGATCGATTATCGATGCCACGGCAGGATGTGAGCGTTTGAGTTTCTTGGACGCGTACTCTGGGTATCATCAAATCAAGATGGCAGTCAAGGACCAGGAGAAAACGGCGTTCATAACTCCCTTTGGAGCCTTCTGCTATGTATCTATGCCTTTTGGGCTCAAGAGCGCCCAAGCCACGTATCAGCGGTGTGTGCAGAATTGTTTGCATACACAGATTGGCCGCAATGTGCATGCCTATGTGGATGACATTGTGGTGAAATCAAAACAGAAGGAGACGGTGGGCGATTTGAAGGAGACCTTCGACAACTGCGTATTTATAAGATGATGCTTAATCCGCCAAATGTGTTTTGGTGTCCCTACCGGCAAGCTATTGGGGTTCTGGTGTCCAACAGAGAATCGGCCAATCCGGAGAAAATTAAAGCGATCACCTCCTTGGCTAAACCAAAGTGTATCAACGACGTTCAACGCTTAGCGGCGGATTATGCCCTGAGCGGTTTATTAGCCGACTTGGAGAGAAGGCTATTCCTTTATACCGAATCTTTGAGGAAAACAGATCGGTTAAATGCAGAGTCCAACATGCGACGAAGCTTTCGAGGACCTAAAGCGGCAATTGGCCAATCCGCTGTCCTTGCGGCTCCGATTGACAACGAACCGTTGTTCTTATATGTGGCAGCCAATGCGCGGCGGTGAGCGTAGCTATTGTGGTCGGCGTAAGGAGGCAGAAAAGAATATCCGGTTCAGCGGCGGTTTATTATATCGATGAGGTACTTATTGAATCCAAACAGAGGTATCCGCATTGGCGAAGTTAGTCTATGGTGTTTTTATGGCCAGCCGAAGTCGAAACAATATTTCCAAGGGCATCCTATCACGAAGGTTAGTTCAGCTCCCTTGGGTGATATCATACAAAACCGGAGGCGATCGCGGATTGCAAAATGGGCCATCGAGCTTGGGCGCCGCGGGCTCAAATATATACCACGCCGCGGCGGTGAAATCCTGGCGCTTGTTGACTTCATTAATGATTGGGCGGAGTTGCAAGCTCGGAGGAGAAGCCGGATCATACATCTTGGACTATCCACTTGATGGGTCGAGGCGGTTGGAAGGCTCGAAATTTGAGTCGTGTTAACTTCCCCACGAGGTGATAAGTTTTGTTATGTTCTCCTTCTAATGTTCCTTGTACTAATAATGCAGCTAGTCTGACTCTACTCCATGGTCTCCGGATGGCTAAGGAAATGAACTTGAGCCGGTCAAGTGTTTTGGTGACTTCGGACACGGTGGCGCAGCAAGTATCGGCACTTGGGATTCTAAGGACCCCTCATGGCTGCATATCGGCGAGAGGTGGATAATATTGCGGGTGCTTCAAGGGATATCAAGTAGATCACGTGGATCGCGGAAGAACGGCGGCGAGCGCTTTAAGCCGGTGGGTTCTCGGCGTAAACCGGTTCCCCTAATGTCTTCCTTGACATCTTGCACAAACCGTCGGTCCAGCTCCTGGTGAAGCGGATTTGGCAATTCGACCGGAGGCCAGGCTTGGTGGCAGCATTACACGCTATTCCGGATTGGGCGGTGCCTTATCTTGCGTATATGACTCGAGGAGAATTGCCGACGATGAGATTACGGCGAGCGGTAACCCGCGTTCCAAGTCCATGACGATTATCAATGGCGAGCTGCATCATCGCAGGCGTTTGAAGCGTTTAACGCTGTGTTTCCCCGGAAGGCGGCGAAATTTTACGAGAAATCCATGAAGGGATTGCGGGCACCATGCCGTTCAAAGTCCACGTGGCGAAGGCATTCCGTCATGGATTCTCTTGGTTAACGGCTCATCTTGATGCGGAGGATTTGGTCAAACATTGCGATGGGTGTCGAGAAATTCTCGGCGTGCCCATATACTGCAAGACAGAGTTGAGGATGATCCCAATAACGTGGCCGTTTGCGGCGTGGGGCTGGATATGGTCGGGCCTTTTAAGAGATCCAAAGATAAGAAGACCCACTGTTAGTGGCGGTGGACAAGTTCACCAAGTGGGTTGAAGCGAACTGTCGATAAGTGTGATGCGGCAACAATGATGCAGTTCATCAAAAGGTGATTTTCGGTTTGGCTTTCCACATAGTATCATCACCGACAATGGCACCAATCTGTCCAAGGGAGCTATGAAAGAATTTTGTGAACGCGAGCATATCCGGCTTGATGTATCATCCGTGGCGCACTTCATCCAGCAGACGGCAGAGCGTGCTAATCGAGAAAATCTTGCGAGGCATCAAACCACGCATCGCTGGTCCCATTACAGAGGACACCGTGGTGCTGGGTTGAAGAGCTCCCATCGGTGTTATGGAGTATCAATACTCGCCAAACCGGTCTCATGGCTACACGCCTTTCTTCATGGTTTACTGAGCGTAAGCGGTTCTCCCCGATGATATCGGCATGATTACGCCCGTGTAGCGGCTTATGTTGAAGCGGACAATGAAGCGGCGCGACGGGGCGCTTTGGACCTGCTAGATGAGGCGTGATGTAGCAGCCGCCGGTCGGCGATTTATCGGCAAGACCTTCGTCGTTATCACGCCCGGGTTAAAACCAGAGCCTTCGGGAAGGCGATTTGGTGCTTCGTCTCATCCAAGATCGACGGACATGCACAAGCTATCCCCACCTTGGGAAGGGCCCTTTGTGGTCGACAAGAATCGCATAACGGCTCCTATTATCCGGTTGATATTCGAGAGCATAAAGACTCACGTACATCGAGGAGGAGACCAACGGCCGTGGAATATAGCTCATCTTGACCTTACTACACATGAGTCATCGGCTCGGTTTATGTACATAGCATGACAATGTATATATTATCTTTTGATATAATAAAAATCGTGGCCTCGGCCAAACCGGGTCTCTGTCTTTCTTTTCATGCGTGGTTACGGGCGTTTATTTTTTTATTCAAAGCGGCCTCCGGTTTACCCCTTGACAATTATCTTTATCACTTGGGGGCTTGGTCGTATCCGAACCAGTGCTACACCTCTTGATAGGCGAAAGCCACTAGATCATTTGGGGACACGGTCATGTCTGAACCGGTCACGCCTCTTGGTCGGCCAATAGGGCCGGCGCCACTTGGGGCTTGGTGAACCCGAACCAATGTCCGCCACTTGGCGGCGTACTCGCCACGAGTCTTTTGGGGACTGGCTGACTAGCACCATCGCTACACCTTGGGGCTTGGTTGCATCGACCATGGTAACGCATATCCGACCAGCTCCATGCAGCTTTCTTTTTACAAAGAGTTATTGCCTTTGTTGCCATATCTTGGTATTTTGATTTTGTTGCGTTTCCAACATGATGAATATTTTTCGGTTTAGTCATCAAGAACAAGTCGATAGCGCCGGTCCGATATTTCCCAAAGTTTTTACTTTTTCCGTTTACCATCTTCCGTTCATCTTTATGGAGAAACTTCGGGGCTTGTGCTCATTCAAAGACGCCTATATGGGGTTATTGCTTCCCAAGACGGTTATGGTTTTTAACAAGAAAGCCTCCGCTTCAAGATTGGCTACACCAGCTTTATGCCCAGATATGGCAGGTATTTGTATCACATACTAATTAATTTTCAATACATAAGGACATATTGGATGCCATAAACCGGTGGGCGGTCTCACCGCCACCGAAGTTTACTCTTTTGGTTGCAGGAACTGTGAATCAAACAAGGTTTACTCGATGCACGAAGGCATACCCAGGCAATAAAGTTTGGTTAAAGCTATTACAAGGCAACACAGTGCCCAAATCATCATTGTTTCTAAACCGGCTACCGGTTCAAGGCTATTCTTCGTCCTCCCCCGCTTCAGCCTCCTCTTCTCTACCCATTGGCTGGAAATCCACAGAAGTCCAGTCGATGCCCATCAGTGCTTGAAAAACAGCTTCTTCATGAATCAAAGTTGACGGTTCAATGTCAGGAGCGTAAGTATGCTTACGGATTGGAGGGATTAAATTTTCCGGCTCAAAAGTTGGAGCGGGCACACGCTTGTTCTGATCGTTGTATTGGGCTTGATAGTGCTCCAAATCGGCTTCTTCCGCCAATTGACAAGCAAGTGGGCGTACTGCACGGTTTATTGCACGCAAGTCCTCTTCATTAAAGTCTGAGCCATCTTCCTTCACACTAGGATAGCCACGGCTGCTTCCATTGGATCAAAATCCGGCACCGGGCTTTGGCTCGGATCGAGGCGTTGATGGCTCCGGTTCGTGCAGGCCGACTTCTTTACCTCCTCAATCCGGGAAGGTAGGATGGACAGCCGGTTCAAGGTATCTTGGATCAAGGACGGCGCCGGGTTGTTGTGTGACATTGTGGTAATCACATCGTTGGGCTCGAATACATGGTTGTTCTACTAAGGTGTACCAGACTTTTAGTTTCTTCCGCACGTCATTCCCCAAGTGCCCAGCGTGTGCTCGCATTTCATAAACAGGACAGTTTTAAACGGATGCTTGTGTCTGAGACAAGTAAATTACAATTATTTGCGGGGCGTCGAAGATGGCTGCCGTCATAGAATGCACTTGCCGCTTCACGGTTTGTCAAGTCATCTACCACCGGTTTAAGGCGGCTTGACATTTTCCGCCCGCTTGAGCAAGTTGGCCTTTTCGAGAGCCCGACAGCTGTTCCTTCTTCATTTTGTCCTTCGTTTCTTCTGCGGCAGCCTGGGCAATAGTCAGCTCCTTCTTGGCCTTATGCATCTCTCACTCTTGGAGTCTCCAATCTTTGTCAGTAAATCGGCAATCCGGCCATCCTTGATCGCCACATCAGCAAGCACATTGATAGCATCATCACCCGGCAATTATGATGTAAGTCTCAACCACACAACATTGTTATGTGCTTGACACTTGGGGGCTAATGTACCTTCAATTTTTCTACTACTAATACATGGACAAGTCCCAAGTTTAATACGCGTATTCAACTCGGCACTTGGGGGCTAATGGCTATTTGATTTTACTAAAAGTGTTGATAAGCAGTTTTTGGAGTACCGGTTTAGGTTTGCATACTTAAACCGGCCTTGGCGGTTATCAGGGAGGATTGCAAAGTATCAAATTATCAAGTACCAGTTTGATCAAAGATTACAAACCGGCCCTTGGGGGCTACAGGGATTACTATATCGATATGAAGGAAAGGAGCGTTACCTCAAACTTGTCTCTCATAAGTTTTACCAAGCCAGCTTCATAATCACGGCTACTGTAAAGCCGGTTCAGGTATCCGGAATGAAGGTCTTGGGCGCTCATAGCGGCGTATGTTTCCAGCTCTACATTCCATTTTCCTTTCTTAAAAGCGGCAGAGTCCTCTTTCACGGTGTCTTGCGGGTTAAGGTGGCGGCATTGCCCGTTCAGAGTGGCTGTCCCGATAATTACCACGTCGTCATCTTCGATTCGACGGATTGAGTAAACACGATGGCTTTAGCAGGGCTAGGAGGCTTTGCAGGCTGGATAGTCTTGGCGGCGGATCAACGACATTGAAGCATCTGTAGGCCTCTCCTCGAAATCACATCTTCTTGAACCGGGATTGTTGGAATATCTTCAAAGCGACATTGTCTGATCCGGTGCTGTTCATGATCGGAGGTGGCAGCTTCCTCGGTGGTTTTTTTCCAAACGAGCTTTTTCTTTGGGTTTCGGTTTGGTCTGAAGAAATGAAATAAGACACGTACATTCTGAAGAAATTTACAAGTATATGGTCATGTTGGCTTACCCGACGGCTATCTTCATGGCGGGCGGTTGAGTGGTGACGATTAGCGGAGAGGACGAATGAGAGGTGACACGATAATCGGTCGGACGGATTAAGAGGTTGACGGAATAAACCCGCTTTGGAATTCAATGTAATAAAATGGTTGGAAACCTCGGTGCGGCGTTTTCGAGCGGGCTGTTGATAAACCGCGAAGTAACTACATCCCATTGTCTTGGGGTTGTGCGGCGACCTCGTCTTCGCTGCGTCTTCATAAGTTGGGGATCCAAGTGAGCAAGAGGATGAGAAAAGCTAACTTTCCGGTTTGCGGCGAAATTTTGGGGAAGGTAAGCTTGTCGAATCGGAAGAAAGAATGATTACCTCGGCAAATCCAGCGTTCTTTGGCTTCATCGCTCATCGACAAGCATCGTCATCAATAAGGCGTGTAAAAAACAAGCCAAGAGAATCAAGTTCGGATTACCCACATCGTCATCGATGGCGGGATCGAGCAAAGCCGTGGTTTTCCTCTTATGGGCGAGCTTCTTGACAACTTTCGTTTTGGGCGGTTTTGCCGCCCGGCCTTATCCGCTTTGTCTTGCGAGAGCTTCTTGCTCGAGAATGGATCATCGCCTGGATCGGAAATAATTGAGAATTGCAAGTATGAAAGTAATGGCAAAAAAAAATTAAATGGCGGCATAATCGGGAGCTTACCGCAGGAGGTGCGTTGAGAGTGCGATGAGAGCCAAGCGGTTTGGGCACAGAGGTGCTCGGTTCGCTCAAATTTTCCTCCTCAGAATCTCGTAACCGTCTTGAGACAATTCTAATTTGGTGTGTCGGAGTGGGTCATCGACACTTTGCCGGTATCTTGACACATCAAACCGGGCGCCGGCTCAAAGGCGGTATGCCCCAAGATAACCAAAGCGGCGTGCGGATCAATTCCAGTCAAACCGTTGGCCATGAAGGCCCGGAGCTTGGACATTGGGGGGCGAATCTACTTCTCTCTTTGCGGTCAATCGTTGCGGAAAAGGATGTGTGTTGCTAAGCCGCTCTGGCGGAAACCTGTAAAGGATTTTCACCTTGAGGAGGTGTCTCTGCAGATAGAACCAAGTTGCATTCCATTCTTTGGGGTGAGAATGGAGCTTCACATGAGGATAAGTGATCTCTTTCCTCTTCGGATAGCCATACCGCCCAGCTTTCGATATTTGGGCCATCGATGAATTCGGTCTGCGGTTTAGGTGGAAAAGGTCCGGAATAACTCGACGAAGGCTCCTCTTGCGAGATAAGCTTTGACAAAGACTTGAAAATGACACAAGTTGGTAGAAATTGGGGCCGATATCTTGGGGCGTAATTGAAAGTTGGCCATTACGTCCCGGTAAAACTTTGACCGGGCGGTTTGAAACCGGAATAAGTGATCTGCGAAAACTATGACTTCACCTTCCCGAGGAGGGAGGACATTCCTCACCAGAACCCTCAATGGATGGTGTTTTGGTTATCCAAAGCGCCAATGGACACTAGCTTTCGTTCGATTCGTCTCGAGACGCGGGAAGGACCAGTTGCACTCGTACACTGTTTGGCCATCATGAGGTCTACAAGGAGAAGAATCCGGTTTGAGAAAATACTCATTACTGAGTACTTGAATATGACAAACCGGAAGATGATCCGATGAACCATTCAATACTGATGCGGTTTCGGACATATATTGGCGGTTCAACACGAGGACTAATGGTGTGCGATGCGGTTTAGCAATTTTCTTTGTTTCCATGGTGAGTTAAACCGCCTAATTAAACTTCAGAGGAAATTGACGAAACAAGTTTCACAAGAGTTCATGTTTATCATGGATCAAGCGTGGGTTTTCGAAAAACAGGAAAGGCGTCGAAAGAAAAAAAAGAAGAGGCGGAAATGCACTATGAGGTATGCATATATACGGAAGAGCTATGGGATTTAGATGAGAAAGTGCAACAGATACGCACGAATCTTCGTTTGGCACAAAACAGGGATCATAACGTCATTCAGAGGCTAGAACAGTGAAAGCATATGAAGAACACGGACGAAGCTTGAACCCTAGAACAGATCTAAAGATAATGGACAGATTAACGAAGGATAAGAGATTTACCGGAAGCAGAGAGGAGTTGATGCGAAGAGCGCAGGATTACGGTCCTAACAGTCGATCAGCTGCCATCGATGAAGCGGATGTCGATGGCGACGGCGAGCTCGAGCCTTGCGGCGCAAGGAAGAAGACGAAGAGAAGCGAAGGAGAAAAACCGAATGACCCTTCGGTCTTATTTATAAAGCGTAAAAACTAGGTCAAACGCGTGAATCCGAGGGACGGTCATTAAAGAAGGCGCTATAAAGATAAGCTTCAAAATGACGTCATGCCGGTTTACGGTGGCCAGAAGCAATGATGTCATGCCGGTTTGCAGCGATGATGAAGTGATGGCTGATTACACAAAGAGGATATCAAGATGCGAGGTTTTATAAAGGATTGACATGAATCGCCTCAAATCAATCTGGGGCCTAATGTTGGGGATATTGTTACTAGGTGCAAACCGGCCAAGATTGGGCAGGTTAGTTCGCTAGTGGTATAGTTATGAACAGGCCCAAGGCCTATAGTCGGTTTAGAGCTTGTAGCCGTGAACCGGCTGATGTATGACTTGTATTGTAAGTTAGGAATAGAGATACCAAGGATACGAGTATGAACCGGTTGGGACTCTATAAAACCGGCAAGGCGTCACTCGTGTATATAAGGGGCGACCCGGCGGTTCAGACAGACAACAACAGCTCGAGCCTAAGCGAAGCTTATTTGCTCCCTAGCCATCGAGACTACATCAATTCCATCACAACTAGGCGTGGCTTTTACCTTCATCGAAGGGGCGAACTAGTATAAACCCTCGTGTCTTTGTGTCCGCTTTAACCCCTGCAAGTAAACCCGTAGCGATGGCTCCACGACTAAGTCCTCATACTAGGACATCTGCCGTGACAAATCCACGACATGTACCTTACTAGAGCTCGTAGTAGCACCTGGGTATTTGATACTGGTTCTGTTGCTAATATTTGCAACTCGAAGCAGGGGACTACTGATTGCTTAACTCGGCAAAGGGCGAGGTGACGATGCACGTGGGAAATGGTTCCAAAGTCGATGTGATCGCGATCGACGCTACCTCTACATCTACCTTCGGGATTAGTATTAGACCTAAATAATTGTTATTTGGTGCTGCGTTGAGCATGAACATTATATCTGGATCTTGTTTGATGCGAGGCGGTTATTCATTTAAATCGAGAGAATAATGGTTGTTCTATTTATATGAGTAATATCTTTTATGGTCATGCACCCTTGAGGAATGGTCTATTTTGATGAATCTCGATAGTAGTGATACACATATTCATAATGTTGAAACCAAAAGATGCAGAGTTGATAATGAAAGTGCAACTTATTTGTGGCACTTGCCGTTTAGGTCATATCGGTGTAAAGCGCATGAAGAAACTCCATCTTGATGGACTTTTGGAGTCACTTGATTATGAATCACTTGGCACTTGCTAACCGTGCCTCATGGGCAAGATGACTAGAACACCGTTCTCGATGCGATGGAGAGAGCAACAGATTTGTTGGAAATCATACATCTGAGATGTATGTGGTCCGATGAATGTTGAGGCTCGTGGCGGATATCGTTATTTTCTCACCTTCACAGATGACTTAAGCGGATATGGGTATATCTACTTAATGAAACATAAGTCCAAACGTTTGAAAAGTTCAAAGAATTTGAGTGAAGTTGAAAATCATCGTAACAAGAAAATTAAGTTTCTACGATCGATCGTGGAGGTGAATATTTGAGTTCTGAGTTTGGTCTACATTTGAAACAATGCGGAATAGTTTATAACTTACGCCACCCGAACACCACAACAGTAATGGTGTGTCCGAACGTCGAATCGTACTTTACTAGATATGGTGCGATCTATGATGTCTCTTACAGATTTACCGCTATCATTTTGGGGTTATGCTCTAGAGACGGCCGCATTCACCTGAATAGAACACCGTCGAAATCCGTTGAGACGACACCTTATGAATCGTGGTTTGGCAAGAAACCAAAGTTGTCGTTTCTTAAAGTTTGGGGATGCGATGCTTATGTGAAAAAGCTTCAACCTAATAAGCTCGAACCCAAATCGAGAAATGTGTCTTCATAGGATACCCAAAGGAGACATTGGGTACACCTTCTATCACAGATCCGAAGGCAAGATATTCGTTGCTAAGAATGGATCCTTTCTAGAGAAGGAGTTTCTCTCGAAAGAAGTGAGTGGGAGGAAAGTGGAACTTGATGAGGTAATAGTACCTTCTCCCTTACTTGATAGTAGTTAAATCGCGAAACCGGTTTACGAGACACCTACACCAAGTAGTGAGGAAGTTGATGATGTTGATCATGAAACTTGGATCAAGTTACTCTGAGTAACCTCGTAGATCAACGAGTAAGATCCGCACTGAGTAGGTACGGTAATCCTGTTACGAAATCATGCTACTAGATCATGATGAACCTCGAACTATGAAGAAGCGATGGTGAGCCCAGATTCCGCAAAATGGCTTGAGGCCATGAAATCGAGATGGGATCCATGTATGAAAACAAAGTATGGACTTTGGTTGACTTGCCCGAGGGTAGGCAAGCAATAGAAAACAAGTGGATCTTCAAGAAGAAGACCGACGCCGACGGTAATGTTCTCGTCTATAAAGCTCGACTTATGCAAAGGGTTTTCGGCAAGTTCAAGGGATTGACTACGATGAGACCTTCTCACCCGTGGCGATGCTTAAGTCCGTCCGAATCATGTTAGCAATTGCGCATTTTATGATTATGAAATTTGGCAAATGGATGTAAAGACCTGCATTCTGAATGGATTTACGGAAGAAGAGTTGTATATGATGCAACGGAAGGTTTTATCGATCCAAAGGGAGCTAACAAAGTGTGCAAGCTCCAAATGATCCATCTATGGACTGGTGCAAGCATCTCGGAGTTGGAATAAACGCTTTGATAGTGTGATCAAAGCATTTGGGTTTGTACTGGACTTTTGGAGAAGCTTTGTATTTACAAAAAAGTGAGTGGGAGCTCTGTAGCATTTACGATATTATATGTGGATGACATATTGCTAATCGGAAATGATATAGAATTCTGGATAGCATAAAGGGATACTTGAATAAGAGTTTTTCAATGAAAGACCTCGGTGAAGCTGCTTACATATTAGGCATTAAGATCTATAGAGATAGATCAAGGCGCTTAATTGGACTTTCACAAAGCACATACCTTGACAAGATTTTGAAGAAGTTCAAAATGGATCAAGCAAAGAAAGGGTTCTTGCTGTGTTACAAGGTGTGAAGTTGAGTAAGACTCAATGCCCGACCACCGCAGAAGATAGAGAGAAATGAAAGATGTTCCTATGCTTCACCATAGGCTCTATCATGTATGCAATCTTGTGTACCAGACGATGTGTGCCTTGCTATAAGCTTAGCGGGAGGTACCAAAGTAATCCAGAGTGGATCATTTGACAGCGATCAAGAACATCTGAAATACGAAAAGGACTAAGGATATGTTTCTCGTATATGGAGGTGACAAAGAGCTCATCGTAAATGGCAGTTACGTTGATGCAAGCTTTGACACCGATCCGGACGATTCTAAATCGCAAACCGGATCGTATTACACTAAGCGGAGGAGTGTCGGTTGGTGCGGTTCTAAACAAAGCGTCGTGGCGGGATCTACATGTGAAGCGGAATACATAGCAGACGGAAGCAGCTAATGAAGGAGTGCGGATGAAGGAGTTCATATCCGATCTAGGTGTCATACCTAGTGCATCGGGTCCAATGAAAATCTTCTGTGACAATCTTTGGAGCAATTGCCTTAGCGAAGGAATCCAGATTTCACAAGAGGACCAAGCACATCAAGAGACGCTTCAATTCCATCCGGACTTAGTCCGTGGGAGACATAGAGATTTGCAAGATACATACGGATCTGAATGTTGCGGACCGTTGACTAAGCCTCTTCCACGAGCAAAACATGATCAGCACCAAGACTCCATGGGTGTGAAAATCATTACTATGTAATCTAGATTATTGACTCTAGTGCAAGTGGGAGATCAAGGAAATATGCCCTAGAGGCAATAATAAAGTTATTATTTATTTCCTTATTTCATGATAAATGTTTATCATTCATGCTAGAATTGTATTAACCGGAAACATGATACATGTGTGAATGCATAGACAAAACAATATGTCACTAGTATGCCTCTACTAGACTAGCTTGTTAATCAAAGATGGTTATGTTTCCTAACCATGAACAAGGAGTTGTTATTTGATTAACAAGGTCACATCATTAGTAGAATGATCGATTGACATGACCCATTCCCTTAGCTTAGCACACGATCGTTTAGTATGTTGCTCTTGCTTTTATCCATGACATATACATGTTCCTATAACTATGAGATTATGCAACTCCGTTTACGGAGGAACACTTTGGTGCTACCAAGCGTCACAACGTAATCGGGTGATTATAAAGGAGTACTACAGGTGTCTCCAAAGGCGGATGTTGGGTTGGCGTATTTGAGATTAGGTTTTGTCACTCCGATTGCTCGGAGAGGTATCTCTGGGCCCTCTCGGTAATGCACATCACTTTGAAGCCTTGCAAGCACTACAACTAATGAGTTAGTTGTGAGATGATGTATTACGGAACGAGTAAAGAGACTTGCGGTAACGAGATTGAACTAGGTATTGGATACCGACGATCGAATCTCGGGCAAGTAACATACCGATGACAAAGGAACAACGTATGTTGTTATGCGGATCGACCGATAAAGATCTTCGTAGAATATGTAGGAACCAATATGGGCATCCGGTCCCGCTGTTGGTTATTGACCGTGAATGGTTCTAGGTCATGTCTACATTGTTCTCGAACCGTAGGGTCCGCACGCTTAAGGTTTCGATGGCAGTTATTATGAGTTTATGTATTTTGATGTACCAAGGAGTTCGAGTCCGGATGTGATCACGGACATGACGAGGAGTCTCTAAATGGTCGATACATAAAGATTGATATATTGGAAGCCTATGTTTGGAGTTGGAATGGTTCCAAGTGGCGGAATTCTGGGAGTACCGGAGGTTACGGAACCCCGGGAGGTAAATGGGCCTCGATGGGCCTTAGTGGAAAGGAGAAGGGGCAGCCCTAGGTGGCGCGGCCTCCCCCTTCCCTAGTCCTACTAGGACTAGGAGAAGGGCCGCCCTCTCTCTCTTTCCCTCCCGAATCCTAGTCCAACTAGGATTGGGGGAATCCTACTCCCGGAGGAGTAGGACTCCTGGCCGCCTCCCTTGGCCGCCCCCCCCCCTGCTCCTTTATATCTGAGGGGGGGGCACCTTGGAACACACAAGTTGATCTTTAGATCGTTCCTTAGCCGTGTCGGTGCCCCTCCACCATATTCCACCTCGGTTATACCGTCATGAAGCTTAAGCGAAGCCTGCTACGATGAAACATCAAGATCGTCACCACGCCGTCTTGTGAAACTCTCCTCGACACTCGGCTGGATCGAGTCTGAGGGACGTCATCGAGCTGTCGTGTGTCAAGAACTCGGGGCGCCGGAGTTCTGGCCGGGATCGGTCGGATCGCGAGGAGAGCGTCGACTACTTCCTCTACGTTGTGATCGCTTCGCCGGGTCTCACGAGTGCGTGAGACAACACTCTCCCCTCTCGTTGCTATACATCACCATGATCTTGCGTGTGCGTAGGAAATTTTTTGAAATTACTATGTTCCCCAACACCTGCCTGGTGGCCCACGAGGCAGGGGCGAGCCCAGGGGGGTAGGCGCGCCCTCCACCCTCGTGGCTGGTGGATGGGACCCTCTAGTCACTACAAAAAAAAGACACATCCATGGCATTTTGGGCCAAACGAAAAAAATTCTGTCATACTTATGACACTTCTATGACGATAATCGTGACAAAACCTGGTACCATCATAGATGTGGTGAGCTCCTACTTCTATGACAAAAAATCATGATAGCAAATGGAATTTTCGTCTTGGGCGGGCCAGAGACGCAGCTACATGACATTCTTTGGGCCGTCCATGACGGAAAAAACCGTGGTAGAAGCGAGGGCGAGGAAAATTTCGGGGAGTTCCTGGTTACTGTGGGTGGTTGGGGCCGAGCGATGCGTGTTTCTCTCATACACGTACGCACGTGGGTGCAAGGCGTTGGGCTCTAACTAAACCCGAGCGAGGCGTTCGCCTACTAAACCCGAGAGATTGCACTGCAGGCTACACGTTACTGAACCCGAGGGATCGAACAATTCCTTCACTACTGCTGCTAGCTGAAGCCAATGGATGCTGCCTCTGGATGAACAGTGAGCATTGGGGGGGGTTGGATGAACAGGACCCCGTGGTGTTGCCGCTGGATGAACAGGACCCCGATCGATCGAGCGGTTGGGCGTGGATGAACATGACCCTATGGAGGGCTAGATGAATAGGACCTTGTGGAGGGATGGATGAATAGTAGCCGATGGAGGGCTGGTTGAACAGTAGTCGGTGGAGGGCTGGATGAACAGTAGCCCGTGGAGGGGTGGTTGAACAGGACCCTGTGGAGAGGCTGGTTGAATAGTAGCCGGTGGAGGAGCGCGCGGTGGAGGCTGGATGAACAGGAGCCTGTGGATGAACAGTCGCATGTGGAGGCTGGAAGAGGTTGACAGTCGATGAACAGTAGCCCGTGGAGGCTGGAGGAGGTCGATGGTGGAGATGAACAATATCCCATGGAGTCCCGTTTTGCGGTACGCCACACCCCTCCCGATGAACAGGACCCCGTTTTCGACCGTAGCACTCCAACACAAGTCCGTTTCCTTCGTTTTGCGATACGCCACACCCCTCCCAATCAACAGGACCCCATTTTCGGCCGTAGGAGGTCCAACAGAAGTGTGTTTCCTTTTTGTTTTGCGGTACGCCAGACCCCCCCCCGATGAATATAAGACCGTAGGAGGTAGCATGAATTTCGAACACGCGCCAATATGCTCTCGGCACGCAAGCGCATGAAAACACCGGTGGCGCCCACATGTCGGCCTAAGAGTCCTTATTCTTTCTTTTTTGGAGAGCCCAGCCTCTTTTTTGAGTATCTTTTGAGAGCCCGGCCTGAGAGTCATAATTGACCTGTTTGGCATTGCATTACTACTCGACCCATATTCAACGACACCTCACTGGCCCAAACAAGTGTACATCATCGAAAAGACACTGAGCTCAAATTATTACTTTAGAAAAGGATATATACTCTAAACACTGGAGAATGGTGATGCCCTCATTTAGCCCACCAGTAGTTCGAGACAATAAACAGTTCAAAACAACGATATATACAACATTCAAACACTGACTAGTGACTACTACTGACATAAACAACAAGAAATGATAGTTCGTAAGAAGTCTTGCTACACCACCAAAATGCACCCATATGCAGTGCTCAGACTCTCGTGATCCAGACGAGGATGACATTCTAAATAGAGGCAACTATTACATAGTAAGAGTGACATAGACGAGGATGACCAAATGACAAGGAATATGCATAACAAAAGAGAGAACTACCCATCCAGAATAAGCAGCAAAGACAACAAGTCACTCGAAGAGGGATGATCCGACACCATCATAATTTGCAGCCCCGCTTCAGCGACCAGTGATCCGGCGACACCAGTACTCCACCCTTTCGATGCAACAGCCCAATTACCTATCAACCTGAAGGCTTGAACCACATCACTACCTGTCGTAATTAATACATCCAAGGATCAAAGTTAATCCGGATGCCTTTGTCATTCTCACCTTCTTTTGGCTGCAGGTTGTATCGTTGACAATCAGGGGAGTTTGCTCCCGAACTCCTGCTCGCCGTGTAGACATAGTTTTCCATAGCAAATAGAGCCTCTCTGCCATCAAGGTCCTTGCCAACGGTGATCTCGTAGTTAATCGAATAATTGAGTCTGAGAAACAGAGAGTGTGAACCAAGGCTGTTTACCCGCCTCCAACTCAAAAATCCCAAAGGCCCTAACAAGCTGGTATCCTGCTCATAGACGTAACAGCCACTGTCTGGATACTCACGTATTTCACGGTGCTTGTATACAGTGGATTTTTTGCAATATAACTTTTCTGGCTCATGTGTCCGAATGATCATCAGTCTTTTGCCGTCATCTGATCGAGCGAGGAACCAGTTGTGCTTCCCTGTTTTTGGCAAAGGAGGTGTGATTACAAAGGGCAGTAACTGTAGGGACACTACATCATATCAAAAAGGATAGACATTGTTAATGTAAGATAAGCATTGTTCAGAATATGAGTAGGATAATGCAAGAAACAACATTGATATGTCCTTGTTGGAGCTGGGAGGAAAATACAGGGAAATGTATACTGGGTTCGAAAATATAGAAGTGCCAAGCATGGTTACTCATGTTATCTCGCAACCGATTCTTCACAGGAAACTACCATGTCATGCATGTTATGCAATCATGTTTTGTCCACACAAACAAATTCTTCAAGGTAACTAACAGACCATGCATTGTTATATACTCGTGTTCTATGGGCAAATTTTTTGTGAGGATATTATTCTAGCCAATGATTGCTGAAGGGTGAATATGGGTATGTACACATGGTAAGCATTACAGGATTTCACTACTTCCAAATATAGAGTTCTCCATATGCACATTTACTTCCCTAATGTATGGTTAGATGAAACCAATAGTGTGGTGCATGTCTCTACATCATGAAAATGAGGAAACTAAAATGGCCATTGATACACTCTCATATTTAGTAGTAGTATATAGATTACTGTAAAATAAGGAGAATATCCATATATTCCTAACCGTTTGATTATTCAGGGGTACAAATTGGTCTGTAATGACATGGTCACAATCGCATGAATTAACTCATTCCAAATATAGCTGATTTACGGCGTCTCTAATACATTGACATAGTTCTTCTCAAATTCTGCTTAAACAAGGATATGCCAATCATCACAAAAAGTTCAAACAGTGTCATGGTGTCATCATTAACATGAGACAGAAACAACTTATACGCGCCGTCCCAGCAATACGTGGTGCCATTTGCTTTGTCGATCGCGTAGATGATGCCATTGTGTTCAATAGCATCACATAAGTGTTTATCAGCTTTGACGATGATCCACCGCGAGCTGAGTTGTCTCCAGCTAAAGAAGGCACTAGTGTAAAGATAGGCGAGTCCGCGGTCGAACAAGGCAATTAGCTTGAAGTTTGCGTAATTCGCATGTCGTGTGGGCACTTGGTAGATTAAAATCTTTTGCAAAATAAGGTCCGTCCAACTGACGTGGTAATCTAGATGACTTGGACTGCGATGGTAAAACTCTATATAATCCAACGGAGGAAGGATAATCTCATGGGAGGTCTGGAAGTTCATGAGCACCATCTTTTCACCGTCTTCTCTGAAGGCAGCCATCCAGTGGGAGTTCATGCCAACCCAGTACATACCTGCCAAGAAGTTTCGGGCAATGGTGATTGGATCGAAGTCGAGGGAAATGATGTATGGCGACCCACTGCATACCTACAAAGAAGTTTCGGCTAATGGAGATCGGATTAAATTCGAGGGGCATCATGTACGCCTCCATATCATGGTGAGCAAATCTAGCAAGACCAGATAGCAGCAAGCAGGGTGTCTTGAAAAGCTTAGGCCTCGCTTCGACGATGGTCGTGTGCATGTCCCTCGAGCATGCAGCCAGCCATAGGGCGCTCAACATATCCATACACGAAAAACAAAGGTCGAGGATGTCACTGGGGAGATTGCTCCAATCGCGGCTCATATGGATGTTCTGCAATTCGCGTTCGGCCATGGTGGAGTTTGGAAGGTGGGGTTTTGGGGGGCTTGATTTACTGGGGAGAAGGCTGTCGATGCTGGAGCGGCTAGCGAGGGAATTGTGGTACTAGGGGAGGCAAGCGAGGCGACGGTACATGGGGGCACAGTGAGATGGAGACGGAGATGGAGATGGAGATGGAGTGGTGCTATGGGAGGGGAGAGGGAGACGAGGCGAGGCATGTTAATGTGTTGTACAGTGGCAGTGACAGACTGCACAGTGGACAGGGTCTGAGGCTGACTTTGGTAACCCGAACACGCCGCCTGGACTAGTCTCAGGCGCAGCGTGTTGTCACTTCACTGTGAGGACCAGATGAATAGTATTTTGACCATCAAGTGTACCACAGTTGTACTACTACTACTAGTAGGAACATCAGTACCCCAGTACTGTATAGCGGAAATAGGTCTCCCGTGCTAGCATGCCTGTTCACTTCATCCTCCAGGTATCATCCATATTGCAAGCGGAACCAAATTCTCGTGCATGCGGAAGCGCGAAGATGGGCTTTTCTTTTTTGAGGATACCGTGTATTCCTTAACCAGAGAATGTTGTGTCTCCCATGCACGCGCCAATATCCATTTGAACCAGCTACGACACATTTTTTATCTGTTTGCATAGGTCCCACCTATCATGAAGGATGAGCACGTACACGAACATGTACGACTCCTTAGTGTACCCGCATACCTTTTCGTTTAGTCTACCTAGCCGTCTAATCAACTGCCTGCACGCCACTTCTCCCATTTATTTCTCCATCAGGAACCGATTTTCCTCGGATTCTTCACCTCCCCTTCGTCTTCATTTGCATCCAAACCCCGCTGCGTTCACATTGTTTTAACCTCTTCACATACTCCTGGAGTAATTCAAGCCCTTTAAATAATCATCTACTTGATTAGACTAGCCATCTAATCCAAATTCTCCAAACCATAGCCCTCCGCTCCAAAGGTTCCAAATGGCGAACGAGATCGAGATGCTGGTTTTTAGCGTCCAACATGTCCTCGTCGAAGGCTCGTTGAGCATAGTTGCCACCGTCACCGTCCACCCAAGGGTTGTTCGGAAGTGGAACAACAATGTATCCAACTCCCTTGAAAAGGTAGAGATGAGGGTCATTGGTCTCGATGCAAAGGACACGGAGCATGCCATTGGGAAGATCCAACGCGCCGCCGTCCTTCAGCTGTGCCTCGAAGATGATGTTTTGGTGTACCACATCATACACGCGCCCTCCATACCAGGTGAGCTTCACGATTTCTTGTTTCGGGGGAGATATACGTCTGTGGGGCATCCATCCAAGGGGACAAACAGAAGTGGCGCCGTACAACCTTGATTTGAAAAGCATCGCTGACATACAAACCAGAATCAAAATTCCTGTAGAAGATTGTGATAAACAGACACCATCCCTATTCGACGCAGAAAATTTTGTGCTTGATACAAATCTTCAGAAGGGTGACGAGACGCTGGCATTAAGGTCGTCTGGATGGTCTCTAGATGGACTGCGCCAGGTCTGGTGACTCATACTACCCGGTAAGGGCCTTCCCACTTTGGCGTCAACTTGTTGGAACCCTTGGCGGACTGAACGCGCCTAAGGCCAAGGTCACCTTTCTCAAGGCTCTGGGCGTGAACCCTGCGGCTATGATGGTAGTGCAGGGCTTGTTGGTAGCGTGCATCACGCACAGCAGCCCGGAGATGATCTTCCTCGAGGAGCACAACATTGTCATGTCGTAGCTGCTCTTACCCTACTTCATCGTAGGCAAGTACTCGAGGTGACCCGTATATGAGTTCCGTGGGGAGCACTGCTTCTGCACCATACACTAGGGAGAAGGGAGTCTGGCGGGTGGCTCGATTCGGTGTCGTACGGAGGGACCAAAGAACCACCGATAGCTCGTCGATCCAGCATCTGACGCAATTCTGCAACTTATTAAAAGTTCTTGTCTTGAGCCCATGCAGCACCTCAGCATTCATCCTCTCAGCTTGTCCAGCCGCCGCATCGACGATGAGAGACGGTGATGGGGTCACCATGGGTAGTAGGCTCGGGCACTACGCATATCCCCGTCGTTAACGACGCTCAGCTGGTCCCCGGTCTCCCCCATCAATCTCGATGACGTGGAGGCAGATGACGAGGTGCCGACTCCCGCCCTGCAGCTTGGAGACCGCAGCTCGTTGCTCTTCGAGGTGGCGCACTCCTGACCAACGCTTGAACTCACCAGTAACGCGCTACCACGCGCCTGCCTCCAGTGTAGGAGTACGACGCCGCCGCCTTCCCGACCTCCATCGACTCCCTTGCGTCTCCACCTCACGGACAACATCGTCGCTGCGCCGCTGCAATAGAGGAGCTCCCCGGCCGTGGATCGAAAAGGTCACCGTAGCGAGCGCCGCCGCTCCTCATGAAAGCAAAGACTCTCCGCGACTCCTCCCGTCCTCAACCACCATCGAGCTCCCATGACCTTGGATGAAACTGGTCCGCCGGGAGCAGTCGCCGCCACTCCTCGTGAGCAACACCTCCATGGACTCTTCCCCCTCCTCGTCCTCGATCCCTGCCGTCGCTCCGGTGGTGGGATCTGGTCAGGGACGAGCCTCGTCGTCGGCACATCACTACACTACTCTGTCTCCCGTGGTGAGAGGGGTGGGATTCACTTTGCTGTGAGTGAGCAATTAATGGGGAAAATGGGGAAGTGGATAAGAGAGGTCAGGGCGTTCACGACGACGACGTCTTTTTTCCCGAACAAGGAAAAAATGACGTGGCAAGTGGCTTGGTCAGTGATTCGTGTCAAAAAATCGTATGATAGAAACATCGTTCGGGCGGGCGTCTTAAAACCTGACATTCAGGCGTTATCATTTGGAAAAAAAGATACTTGTATGATTTTTCACATAAAATTAAAGACACACTATTTAGGGAACCGGATCTCTAAGAAGGAAAGTTAGAGAAATTATAATACCCTAACTTTCCTTCTTTCTATCCATATGGTTATGGCTAAAATGATTTAAATTAATTTACAAATTGATGATCTACCGTGTACATTTATAGTAATTACATACAAACAAATTGATGATGAAATAAATTAACTTTAAAGTATTTATATCTACAGTAAATACCAACAGTAAACAACCTACTAACTACTTACTAACAGTCCCTAATTTTTCTTCTTCATTTTACACTGGACAAACACTGTAGCACCATGACTTTCCTTCACATGTTAGAGGTTCCGGTTTTACTATTTAGATGTGCAATAGATAGGCCACGTCTACATGTGCTTTAGATGTGCCGTAGCGTGTTTGGTTCAGGGGAATTCAAGATGGGGAAAGGGAGTTGAGGGGTGAAGAGATTAAAAGTTCATTATTTGATTAGAGGGAATGGGAGTTTAAGGGGAAAGGGGAATGAGAGTTGAGGAAGCCAATTCCCACCTATTACTTTTCAGGGGTCCCTGTTAATTCGTGAGCAGAGTTGTATCCCACACTAATTCTCATCATATACCAAATAAGGAAAGGGCACTATTAGGCACCGGTGCGCCGGCCGAAACTTTCGGCTGGTTTACTCCCAGCCGCCTGATTCAGTCACGAACAACCATTGGATTTGGTCCCAATTGTGTCTTCTTCCTCCCTCGCCCGCTCCTCCCTGCTTCCACGTTGGATTTGGGCCCCTCCACAGCACCGTCCCCGCGATAGCTCGCCGCAGAAAAAAGGGCCACCTCTGCTGGCGTCGGTACTGTGTTTGTCGTTTCCAGCAAACATGAACGCTGTTTGGTGCTACAACCTGAAGTTGTTTTGTTGCAACCGGACTCGGAGATGCCGGAACCAGAGTCCACGCTTGTCTGAACCAAAGAATTGCCGCGACAAAGACGACGAGCTCCGGCGTTTATGACGAGAGATATTTTTTTGAACCGGCGGCGTAAAAGTCGCAACCACTATTCACCGGCCGGAACCGGACGGCGCCGAGTTCGTTTTTCTTTGAAGCGCAATTTTTTTGGAACTGCAAGATTTTTTGCTACGCCAATAGGTGAGATTTCTTGCTATGCCCGATGGGGGCGGCATGTTTTGGTGGAATCGTGGATACATTTTGTTTGAACCGCTATGTGTTTTTGCCGCTTCATAAAACCAATGGTGTTTTGATTTTCGCTAAGATCGAGGAGGGCATGAAGGTCCGAGTGGACGACGGCGACGAGCGAAAGACGGTGACGCAGGAGATGTTGCAACCACGGTGGTCGTGAGTCGGAACCACCGGCGGCCACCGCAATCTTATGACATAACCATGGGCGCGTAGGACGAGCGCGGTTGGCATGGATGGCCGAGCATGAGCGGCAAAACGGCAGCGACGACGATGGCGGCGGCGAGGAACTTGCGATGGTTCGTGAGCAGCGGAAGGAGAGAAAAAATCATGACTGTGGAGTCTCTACCGAGGAAGAAAAGGAAAAAAAAGGAAGGAAAAGGATAAGGTTAGGAGAGCGGTTCTGCGAGGCCCACCACGTACACGCGTTTTGCTCGGGGATGGTTTTCGTGGACGCTGGACCAGTGTGGCGCGCGAGCCGGCCGAACGTTCGGCCAGCGCCCCGGCCCCAAGTGTTTTCCATAAGGAAATGAGAGTAAAAAATTACTTCCCATGACTAATCCCTCCCTAAACATCCTTGTGCAAACTCCCATTTCCTTGCCCAAGTGTTTAGCAAACATGTTGTAAATAAAATTCAATTCCCCAGCCCTAAGTTCCGCCGGCGATCGTAAAGGCCCGGGAAGTTCCGTCCTCTCGCTAGGTCAGCAATGCCGCAAGCCGCCACCCAAGAGGGAGAGGCGTCGGGGTCCGGACCAACCCTCGCGCTCCGCCGCGGCCGGAGCTCCACCGTCTCAGCAACGCCCACGACGACCACCCGGTCGATGGCCCTGGTGCGTGCGCGGCGGAAGCCCCCGGGCTCCCAATCGCCACAGGAACCACCCGTGCGGTCCCCGACAAGGAAGAGAAAGAGGGGGGCGGCTGCCAACCAGAAATCGAAGGAACGGACAAGGACCAGGGATGAGGAGGAGGAGGAGGAAGAGGATGGGGCCTCATCTGCAGGCAGCTCCCCAATTCGCGCGCCGCAGATACCGGATGCGTTATATGAAGATCTGGATATGCTCAAGGCCATTCAAGATGTACACGATGCATACGATGAAAAATTAGGTTTGTTGTTTAAGTACCCTCCATTCCTTTTAATGTTTTACGTCCTGTCATTATCATGTATACTAGTATCTAGTATGCCTGTGAGAGACAAGAACAGGAGACATTTGCAGATTATCTTGAAATCGGGACAATTTTATACCAACGAATTGTCCTAGAGATCGTAGGATATGCCACTCCACGCAGTTTAGTTTTCTGATATGCACATGTGCCGCCTATTGTGAAGTTCAACTTAGCGAAGCGACATCTATTGTGAAGTTCAACTTAGCGAAGCGACATCTATTGTGAAGTTCAACTTAGCGAAGCGACATATCCTCTGAATGCTGCTGGAATCAAATGACAGTTTAGCATGTTAGTGTTAACTTCTGATTGCTGATCTTCTTGCAGGTCGCCAAATGGAACTGCCGACTCTTTATCTGCACACGTGTAAACCGCCCACATGCTTGAGTACTAATCCTAAGCTTCTTCGTGTCCGTGAATCCACAACAAAGACAGTGCTTGCTGCTGCTCCATCAGTTATTGGACTTTCATCTTCTGTTGGTATGATAATTATGTCATGTCTATTTGTTAGCAGCGCTGTGAGAATAGGTTGTTGCTTGTTCATATATGCTTGCGTTTGCAGGTCGTCATTCGCTAACACGATGCTCTGGATTTTGGGTTGATTGGGACGAGGAGAACAAAAAAGGTACTGTTTTGACTACTGCACATCTGATTCGCACGAAGTCCCCATCCTCAAATGACTGGCTAGGTAAAGATGAGTATGCTCCCAAGGCCAAGGTGAGTTGTTAAGGATAGGAAAATGGCAGTTTGTATTCACTTGTTTTTTGTACATGTAGTCTCATACTAGTTCGACCTTACTTAACTCATTTTATTTGTGGCGTAAGATAGCTAGTCCTGTCCACATTTAACATAACTCCATCCGCAGTTACCCTTACATATTCTATCTTCTGACACTAGAATTAGGGAAGTGTTAAAGTGAAGTATGTTGGCTGACACAATGATACAATTAGCTAGCACCGAAATAACGATATAATTTTTTGGTAAACCATGCATGCATAATGAATCAATTCAATTAGTCACTATCTATTTTATACAAATGGTGAATTCAATGGAGCTAAAAGAGTAATTTGCATTGCATCCACATGTGGCTTTGTGGGAGATCATATTTCGCAACTTCTGTTTCAGGTTTTTGTTCACTTGCGGGATGCCACTACTGAGAAGGCCACCATGCTGTACTACGAGAAGCACTACAATCTTGCTATGTTTGAGGTTAGAGTAGATGAACCTGTCCAGTTGCTCTCCTTCAATGATGACGTGAAAAGTGCTGAAGAAGTGTTTGAACTCGGAAGAGATGAAAGTTCATTTCTAACGATAGGTCATGGTATGGTGCAATATCTGAATCCCAACCTGCTTGAACGGCATCACTATCTGTATGTTCATGGCACAGATGAGCATCCTAAGGTACAGATTGTAATTTATTCTGAGATTGTTGTCTACATTCTTTTGTTATTTGGATAATGTCATCTGTTGTTTTATTTTGCAAAATGTTGGTATCAAAATTTAATGTTGCTAATACATATGTTCCAGTATGACAATGGAGGGCCAGTTATTGGCTTTGATGGCAAGATTGTGGGAATGGTCAGCAACAGCACGAGAGGGTCTATTATTCCTTCATCCATTTTGCTCAAGTGCTTGCATTTGTGGAAGAAATTTGGGTATTGTCTTTTCTTTTAGTTCTTTCTTAGTGTTATTAAAATAATCTTCTCTACTATTTTTTTTACTGTTAAGAGTTAAACGCCTCTCCCATGGTTCTTACTCTTCCACTTCGATTTCCTGTCAAGTTATTTGTTGTATTTTCTTTCAAATATAGTTTGCTGCCATGGGGGATAGCTGCCCCCAGGCTTGTTGCCACTGGACGCGTTGCCTTGGGATATGTGTCCTCAACTTGGTAGTAATCCAAAACCAAATTAGCATCTGATGATAAAGTTGCACAAACATACAAATGAGTGCTACTTACACCTGGCATTGCGTACCGTACTTATGACTTGGATTATCATGTCACACCAACATCAATGGTGAACATGTTGCTTGGATTTATGTGCCATATTTTAAAGCTATACATGTATGTGTCGCTTTTGCATGCATGCATGAGCATACATTGTGGATTGCGCAAAAGAGGTACCGAGAACAAGCAAATACTGTAAGCTGGTCTTATTGCAGTCTACTTATTAGATTTACTCACGAGAATGAGTATCTCAAACTTTTGGCTGTTTGTGCTCATTACACGTGCCTTCATTACACTGTTGGGACCATGTCTATGGTTAGTATGTGAAAAGTACATAATTTCTCTGTTTATCCCAAGTTGTAGTAAATTGATGCGTGTCGATTTGCAAGAAAACCTGAATGGCAGTTTATGTTGCGTGTTTTATTGAAACTGGATCCCATAGTTACAAACATACAATTTTATTTTTCGAGAAAATGCAAAGGACCTTTGCATTTCATTGCATTGCAAAGGTAGAGTTTTGATACAATCCTCCTAGGAGGTCAAGTACAAATGAGGATCAGTGAAACGAGTGCACGTCCCAGTTGGACGGCAGAATGACGCGAAGGCCATGGGCACCCGCTCTTGCCCACTGCTCGGCTTCCTCTTTGATCTTCGAGACCAGGACTTGAACCAGGGGCTGGGCGCCCTCGAAAATGCATTCGTTGCGCTGTTTCCAGATCATCCATAATGTCAACAGAGCAATGGAGGCTAGGCCCTTACGCATCAGTGTCGGCGAGTTTTGCCTGGCCTGTAGCCACCAGTCCATTAGTGAATCTTCGTGGCTTGGCCCTGCAGTGGTCATCCATAGCCAGGATAGGATTTCATGCCAAGTCTGCCTGGCGAAGGGGCACTCCAAGAGGAGGTGGCGATCGCCTCTAAGCCCGGTCACAGAGTGGGCATCGTGGTCAGTCCGAGACCGCTAATAGCCAAGCGGTCGGCCGTCCAACACCGGTCTTGGTTGTCCAACCAGTGAAAAAACTTCACTCGTGGCGGCGCCCAATTCTTCCATATGAGTTTCCATGAGAAGCAAGTCGTGGATCCCTGGAAGGTGGCAAGATAGCAGGAGCTAGCAGACTAGATACCGGAGTCCGTCCATCTCCAAACTAGCTGATCAGGGGTGTCCGAGAGCGTTATGTGCTCGATCGCCAGCCAGACTTGAAGGTACTGGCCAATCTCGTGTATGCCCAGGGCCCCGTGAATGTCCCTGGCCCAGCTATGGCCTTGCAGTCCTTCAGCGACGGTCAGGATTTTGCGCCGGTGCTTGGGTATGCAGTTGTAAAGTGCTGGGGCGATCTCACAAATGGACTGCCCATTTATCCAGTGGTCTTCCCAGAAATATGACGTTCCGTTTCCGAGGGTCATCGTGGTGGACGCGAAGAAGAGCGCTCGCTCCTCGGCAGAGAATTGTAGATCCAGGCCACTCCAGGCGCGCGCATGGTCAGTGCGCGAGAACCATAGCTATCGTAGCCGCAGAGCAAGGCCAGCGCGCTCCAGATCCTGAACTCCCAGGCCTCCGTGCGATATGGGGCGGCAAACGCGGCGCCAGTTGACATGGCAGGCTTCCATACCTTTCCTGGCTCAAGAAGGATAGGAATGGGCCATCACTAACATGATGTTTGTTGTTTGTTTATTCTCCCTGGCCAGAATTAAACATGATTGAAGCATATGCATGCTGTGTACGCACCATGCATGGGGTAAAAAAACACATCATATAGATACGAAGGGTGAAACATATGTATGATGTCTAACTTGTTACCATGCACGGGTAGCAAAGTTTTCGAGTCGACGAGTCGGTCTGGGGTAGCGACTCTTGATGAGTCGTGCCGTGGCGATCGACTAGTCTCGACCATCGAGTAGTTGAGGTGTTTGAGTCGACTTCCAGTTATGACTCATCGACGTCTAGTCGCTACTAGTGGTTCGACTCGAAAACAGGGATGGGTACACAAAGGCATAATAAAGTTGGATGTAGTCAGGTGTCAGTCAATGCTCACCAGCAGCAGTCATTCATGTGGCGCTCCTACATTTTGCTTCGGCTTGCAAACACCTGCCAAAGGAAGTAGAACTACAAAATAATTGCCATGTCATTCTCTTTATCATGTATGACCTATACATATCTAAACTACCATGACGTGGAAAGGATATTGTTAAGTTTGGTTTGTCCTGTTTTTATCTTTCTCTTGCCTCATGCAATAATGACCATAAAAAATATATATTTGTTCAGTAATGCGTTTGTTGTCGTGGTTTATGTTTGTAGTGAGTATATTTAAATAGAGTGCGCAAGAGATTATTTAGCAAAAAATATGTACAAGTGAGGTCAGGTGATGGACCGTCATATGGCCTATGTGGATAGAAGCAGGAATAGAACCACACTGACCAAGTTTGGCAAATGGTTCCTTATGAGAACTTTATGGGAAAATCAATTGTTACTTTATGGACTTCTATGTGTTATCAATATTATTTTATGGCAACTGTGCGGACGTAAAATTTGGTGAGAAGTTATGTTTTTATCTTAACCTTGATACCCTGTTATGCCTACTGATTCCTCTTTGAAAGGAACTAATATCTTCTATTGATATAAATTTGAAGATGTTCATCAGTGCATTGTTTATAAAAAACTCGATAGGTTTTGGTTCTATTGTAATATGCCGTTCTGTTTGGACATATTTGATGTAATAAAAACTCGATATTGTTTTGGTTATGTCGTTCTGGTTTGGTTCTATTGTATATGTCATTCTGTTTACACATCCTTTGGGAGTATTTTTGAACTTTATCGATGTCAAATATTTGTGGTAGTATCGGCAATCTTATGATATGATAGCCATAATTTGGTTCCTAACTGAAATGACTCATTTAAAAGGGTTACATCTTATGGTATTGTTTCTTTCATTAAATGGTTGTTTGTATAGGCGCATGTCTCGACCCCACCTTGGATTGAAGTTTTCTGCAATCAAGCTTTTAGATCCTCCTCTTATCGAGCAAATATTGGTCAAGTGTAGCATTGATAGTGGTCTTATTGTTCAAGAGGTATATATAAATGTTTGCGCCACTTCTATAAATGTTTGCGTCACTTCTGAGGATTTTTATCTTCTCATGCGTATTGAGTGGTTATTTTTGATAACTGAATCTAGGTGTCAGAAGGATCTCCCGCTGAGAAACTTGGATTTCGAGTGGGTGATGTCATTGAATGCTTAAATGGAAAACACGTCTCTACCACCGTTGAGGTGGGTGCGCTATTGATTTATCAGGTTTCAAGTAAAATAGAAATAAATTAGGTTTGTGTTACATTCTGTTATTTTGTTAAATTTTTGCTATTTATTGTTGGCGTTGTTAGCTAGAGAACATGTTGCTGAGTAAGTATGTGGAAGGATCAAGTGGCCTTAATTCTGAGGTGGATATTGAGGTGAGTTTACCTGTATGTTTCAATTATGTTTTTTTTTGTTTGATCTGTTCTGTTTGTGGCGTATGTTAGCACTAAGAATATGCAATTTTTTACTGTATAGGTTTGGGTATTTCATATTCGCAGAAGTCTTTGGAGAAGTAAAACATTAACTGTAAAAGTATCTGATGACGCAGAAGTCATTGTGAGAGGAGGTATGCATCCTTCGCCAACCAAGTTCCTTCGTTTTGTAGTGGGAAATTCACATTTGTGCCACTAATCTCCGCTCAAGACATGCATTATGCCATTTTTCTTGGAATAGACATTTTTTTCGAGAAAACGCAAAAGACCTTGCGTTTCTTTTCATTGAACAGGAAGGAAGTCAGTTACAATCGTCCTAGGACGAGTAAGGTGAGGATAGGGTACAAGGCTCGGCACGCCCCATGAGGGGAAGGACTACTTTAGGCTCGCCGCCCGCCCTTGGCCCAAGAGCCGGCTTCCTCCTTGATCTGGTCGACTAGCGTGCCGAGGGAGGGCGTCGCGTTATCGAAAACGCAGCGGTTCCTGTGCTTCCAGACGAGCCACGGTACTAGGAGCGCTATAGATTGCAGGGCCTTGCGTTGTGCTCGTGGCGTGTCGTGCTTGGCGGTCGCCACCATCCATGAGGTGGGCTCGATTAGGATCGGCGCCGGGATGCGCAGCCACGCCAGGTCTCGTGCCATACCGCCTCGAGAAGCGGTCAATAAGCAAGAGGTGTCGCATCGCTTGGTGCTCGACGCATGAAGACAGCTCGTATGATGTCGCAGCCATGGCGGGC
Source organism: Aegilops speltoides (assembly GCA_021437245.1). NCBI lineage: Eukaryota > Viridiplantae > Streptophyta > Magnoliopsida > Poales > Poaceae > Aegilops > Aegilops speltoides. Next base: position 93,056,525 of record CM038141.1, on the reverse strand, counting down.
TAGACGGTCGGCGGTCCAAAGAATGATCCAGTTAGCAAGCCAATGGAAGAACTTGACCTCTGTGGAGCCTGTGCCTTCCAAATCAGCTTCCGTGAGTAGGAGTCGTGGATCCTTGAAGGTGGCGAGTAGCAAGATCGCAGAATAGATGCCGCTCGTGGTCCACTTCGGCATCGGGCCGACGGGGCATCGCAGAGCGTGCCTACCGCGCTTAGGTGCCAAAGCCGCAGTCTCGACCGATCTCGTGGAGGCCGAGCACGCCTCGATGTCACGGGCCCAGGCGCTGCTGAGTCCTTCGCCACCGTTTCACCTTGCGCCGTCGTTTGGGGGCAGCTAGAGTAGGGGCATGAGCTCGCCGACGAGCGCCCGTTGAGCCAACGATCCTCCCGTAACAAGGCTTTCATGCCGCTCCCAATGGCCATAACGGTGGAGGCAAAGAACAGTGAGCGCCATGGCGGAGAATTGAAGATCCGGCCCTTGCCAGCGTGTCCGCTGCCGATTCGCGAGCGAGCCACCGCAGCTCGAAAGCACGAGCCCGGTGCGCTCGAGGTCGCGAACCCCGAGGCCCCCATGCTCGAGGGGGCGGGAGACGAGGCGCCAGTTCACATGGCGATGACCACCGTTGGCGACGGCTCGCCAAATTTATAAGAATCCCGCTGGATCTTCTCGAGCCGCCGCAGAAGTTTTCTTCGTGGGGCAAAAGCAAGCACCGGTGCACCGGATTCGCGCAGAGGACCGACTTGACGAGGGCAAGCCCGCTCTTTATTCATGAGCCATGCTTTCGGGTAAGCGCCCGCGACCCTTCGACTAAGGGTTGCAACCGACCGGCCGTGATCGGGCGGCGCGTCGTCGGGTATGCCGAGGTAGGTGACAGGAGCGCAGCGGATCGGACAACCCAGCCGGTGATGATCTCGATGGCATCCGCTCTCCATGCAAGACCGTGGCGAGCTCTTCGCGAGTTAACTTTGAGGCGGATGTTCACCGAATGTGCCAAGGATTTCTCGACCACGAGAGTGTCGCTCTTCGTGGCATGGCGTAATAGCATGACGTCGTCTGCAGATAGTGATATCGCCGGATAGGCCTCATGCGGTGCAACGGCAGAGGATGCCCGCGTCGTGGCGCGCGTTGAATCACCGCCGAGGGTGTCAACCGCTAGAACGAATAGCTGCGGACAGAGAGTCGCCTCGCCGCAGCCCTTCCTTGTGCTAAATCGAGGTCCCGCACGCCGCTCAAGCCAGACCCGAGTGCTCGCCGAGGACAAAGCAGGACGGCAATCCACTCAAGAAAGCGACGATCGAACCCAGTATCGGCGCAGGACCTCAAAGAGGAATGGCCATGATATGGAGTCGAAGCGCGTGAGATCAAGCTTGAGCATAACCCGGGCTCCAAGTTGGCTCAAGAGCTTGAGCGATCGCCGGACGAGCATGAAGTTGTCGTGGAGGCTCCTCCCGAGGATGAACGCGCTTTGGTCATGCGGTGACGAGGTGGTCAAGTTTTGGAGCTAGCCGAGCGAGAGGGCTTGGCGAAGACCTTGGCCACAATGTGAATGAGGCAACCGGGCGGTAGTCTCGCAACTCTAGGGCGCCGGCGCTTCGGCAGCAGAGTTAGAAGTGCTGGTCGAGCTTGTCAAGCCGCGCCGCCAAGATCTCAAAGAGCTGTTGAACACGCCCATGAAGTCTCGCTGACGATGCTCCAACACGCTGGCGAAATCGGCGCTGGCCGTCGGGCCCGGGGCCTTGTGCGCGAGGCGCGAATCGCCTCCCGATCTCCTTCGCAAAAGGCCGATCACGACGTAAAGATCACTTCCGTCTATGAGCCGCGACAGTCCAACAGGTGGTCGCCTTCCGCCCATGCAAGCAGTATGGCGTCGGCGTCGGAAAGCGCCTCGCCATCTCATTGTGGTCGCGAGCGGCAGCCGTTCGCGAGAGGCGGAAGATGTGGTTCTTCTGTCGTCGAAAAAAGCACCGCCGGTGGAAGAAGGCGATCGGCGCCGCCATCTTTGAGGAGAGGCGTCGCGGTATACCGTCGGCAATAGTCCGCTCAAGGAAGCAAGTCCTGTGCACGAGATCTTCACCGCTTATGTAGCCAATCCTCCGGTGTGAGAATTTCGCTTCCCAGGCCTTGTCAAAGCGTCGATAAGCTCTCGCAATGGCTAGTTTGGTCTTCACGCTGCCAATCGCTGGCACTCCAAATTCGTCGTATCGCGCCGCGGCTCGGAGACGCAACATGAGTCGACGGAAGGGTCGGGCTCGTGGATCGGAACCCCATGCCGCGCCACCGCCTCGTGGAAACCATCCATGCGCAGCCAATGATCCTCAAAATGGAACTGCGGTGCAAAGACGGGTGCGGGCGCAATCCAGCGAGAAGTGAGCGGTCCGACACGACGGACGCCAGCATGTCGATGGCATTCGCCATGGCGTCCCTCCCATCCGACGTGCACAAAGATCTGTCTGTGTACCAGGGTCGGGGCGATTGTTCGTTCGACCACGATAGCGTCGCCCGCCGAGGTATACCTCCTGAGCGCGAGGTCGCTGACGAGGCGGCGGAACTTGCCCATCATGCGCTGCTGAGGTTGTCCGTGTTCTTGTCCTCGGCGTGGAGGATGAGGTTAAAGTCCCGCGATAGCATCCACGGGCGTGGCGTCCGCTCTAATCTCGCGAACTCCGCCAGAAGGCGACCTTAGCCACGTCGTCCTGCGGCCGTAAACAACGGTGATCCACCACGGCGCGCCGCCGGGCGTGGCGACGCGGGCCGAGATCGTGTTGTTGGTGAACAGTGATCGAGATGGACACAACCTCGCTTTCGAGCTAGAGAATGCCGCTGCTGCCTTTTGTGCCGGAGGTAGGTGTAGCCGTCGAACTCGAGCCAAGCGTGTCAAGAACAATGGACGAAAGCAGAGCGACTCAATCTTTGTTTCTTGTAAGCATACAATGGAGGCGCCAGTGGTGTCAAGCAGCGAGTGGATGGCATGTCGCCGCGCTCGTGCGTTGAGGCCGCGCACGTTCCATACGACGATCTTGAGTCCGTGATCCATAAAGAGTGGATCGACGGGTAAAGGCGCCAAGGAGAATCTAAGTTGCACACACCGGGTCGACGTGCGCCGTGGCGGCGGTCGACTTCGTCGAGCGGTGCCGATCTCACGATCGACCAGGCGCGCGATGGCGAGCAAAAGACGGACAGGATAGGTCGCCGCAAAAGATCGTCGTAAGCCTTCATCTCCGCGGCCGAGATTTTCTGGTTAGTCCCGACGATTCCGAGCGTGCGGAGGACTTGGACTTGCGCGCGCCGAGCGGCCGTGGGAAGTCGTGGCGTGGTCGTGGTGGATGCAGATCGCCACGGCGAGGAGCAAAGTCGAGGCCGGCGAGGCCTCTTCCCGGCGCCGCAGGGTGGCGTTAGCTCCTTGGTGGTCTGCGGCGAGAAGTCCCGTCGCCTGTGGACGCGCGGCGGCGGGCGCGCGCGACGGCGATGATAATCGGTGGGGCGAAACGACGGGTCCGGATCCATGCATGCCCGTCCGAGCCGCCCGGCGTTAGCGGATGTCGCAGCTGGCCCGGAGTGGCGAGGGCCGCCGCAGCTCTGCGCGCTGGCATTCGCGGGTCCCGCGGGCGAGGGCGGGCGACGTGGATCTGCCCTGCGTGGGGTCACCGGCTTGCGCGGGGAAGCGGCGTGGGGCTCTGGCGCGTGTGGCCGCCAATCCAACGCGCCGACGGGATCACTGGTCGGCGTCGCTCGCCACGAGATCTGTCTCGGGGGTGCCACTGGCCCGACAGGAAGGGCGTCGTCGCTTGCGTGGCCTGCTGCGAGTCGGGGACCTCGCTGAGCACGGCCCATCCCCGACAGTGTAAGCGCAGTGAGGCGGTTAGTGGCCCCGAGGCGAGTGGCCCCGCAGGATCACCCTCGGGCTCTGGGGGAGGCACCGGATTCAAACAGCCGGTCGTGCCCAAGGCTGCCGAGGCCACAGGCGAGCCAGATCAGCGGCCGCGAAGGCCCGTCGCGGCACTGGAGCTCGCCCGCAGCAAAGTAGGCTTTTTTTCCTTTTACCCTTTCCTCTTACGGCTTGATGACGACGGCGGCGAGCCCATCTTGGCAAGACCGCCACGGCATAGATGCCTTTCTGATGGCGTCTGGCGTCGCCCGCCGGTCATGGTAGCCAGCCAATGCGGGTAACGCCGTCCGCTGGAGTGTGAGACCTCGGTGTGCCCGCCAAAGCGATCGACCGCCATGCCATCGCCATGCCGGAGAGCTGCGGCTCCGGCGTCTCCGCTTGCGGCAGCGGCGGCGTACAAGGCCGTGGCCCCGACCATGCCGTTATCGTTGTCGTGGCCATTGCGGCGCCGATCGCGGTCCGGTCCCGTCTGCCGCCGCGCTAGAAGAGGCGGCGGATCCTCTCGCGCGACAATGGAGATGGAGATGGGGAAGGTGAGGATTACGATCGTCGGTGCTTCCGAGCCGAGCTAGCCGAATCGCCGACTATCTCGAGAATGGCGGCTCGCGGATGCCCGCTGGGTCGTCGTCGTGCGCCGGAGAGGCGAACGTGGCGAGATCGACGCGAGTGAGTCTGGGGGTGGAGACGCTCAATCCAAAGACCGACGGAGAATATGCTCGGCGGTGGAGAGATGCCAGTTCGGGCAGGAATACCGCGGAGTTCGAGCTCGACGCGATATTCGAACTCTCGAGCAGCGTCGCGAAGCTTGCTCCATGGCCGCATCGAGAGGGAGAAGCGGGGTGGCGGATGAAGTGCTCTCCGCGAGACGATCCATGGCGGTCTGCGAGCCAAGAGAATCGAGAAATCTCGTGGTAGTCTTGCGTGCACGTGAAGTCTCCGCCGACCAGCCCGAAGAGTCGATAAGCGCCGCGCGCCTTCGCTCGGCGGAGACGAAGCGGCGGTTGGCGCGACGGAGGCCACTAGAGCGCCGCGAGACCTGCTCCGCCTCCATTTCCAGCAGGCGCCACTCACGACGCCCCCGGCCGAGCGGGCGGGCTCGAGGCGGCGGCGCGGCCGGGCGCGATCGGGCGGGCGTCCGGAGGCGGCAGGACGGGAGGAGCCGCGGCCGCCGGCTGGGCTGGCCCGCAAAGACGAGGCGGCATCCCACGCCTTTGGTCAGCGCGTCGCAGAACGGGAGTCATGGCGGAAGTCAGCGTGGCGACACTGATGTCGCCGCGCAGTTCCGCGACGCGCGACTGTGGTCGTGCACCGGAAGCGAGGCCAGCCACCTCTTGAGGAGGGCTGCGCGGCGGCGCGTGAGACCAGAGCGGCCTCTGGCGCGGCGGCGGCGGCGGCGCTGCGCCATGGTCGCTGGAACCCATCCGCCGACCCGGCTTTGGCGTTAGCGGTGTTGGCGTTAGGGGACGCGTGCACCTCGAACGGGGCCGAGGCGGCGCTTAGCAGCAGCTCGGTAGCCACCGCCAAGGCGCCGTTAGTGGGGAGGCGCGGCGCGGCGCCGGGATCTGGGAGAGCTGGGCGGCGCCGCCACCGCAGAGAGAGCCTTGGAGGACTCGCTCCCGAGTCGAGCCAGCGATCGCCAGAGGACACGCCATTCGTCGGAAAGGGTTGCACCACGGCCGGCGAGGTCAGCGCTGGAAGACGCCATGCGGGGCGGAGGAGGGCTGGGGAGGAGGAGGGCCACCGGCGGGGAGCGGTGGCGACTAGGCTGGAGAGGGGAGGTGGGCTACCGGCGGGGAATCGACGGCGGCTGGGTTGCTGCTAGTCTACGCGGAGCTGGGTGGGAGCGGAGCGGAGCGAGAGCGAGGGCGAGCCATCCCCCCTGGAATAGACATTTGCCATACTCTCACCATGTGCCCTACTTTTGGCACCATATGCCGTCACTGTTCGGTCAGCCCTAGTTTGATGTAGTTGGGCGTTGTGTCAACAACAACAACAAAGCCTTTGTCTTTTTATGTTTATATAGTCCCAAACAAGTTGGGGTAGGCTAGAGCTGAAACGCATAAGATCTCACAACCAACTCATGGTTGTGGCACATGGATAGCAAGCTTCCAAGCACCCCTGTCCATGGCTAGTTCTTTGGTGATACTCCAGTCCTTCAGATCTCTCTTTACAGACTCCTCCCATGTCAAGTTCGGTTTACCCCGACCTCTCTTTGACATCATCATGTAGTTGGGCGTTGTGTACAACAACAACAACAACAACAAGGCCTTTAGTCCCAAACAAGTTGGGGTAGGTTAGAGGTGAAACCCATAAGGTCTCGCGACCAACTCATGGTTCGGGCACATGGATAGCAAGCTTCCACGCACCCCTGTCCATAGCTAGTTCTTTGGTGATACTCCAATCCTTCAGATCTCTTTTTACGGACTCCTCCCTGTGCAAAGACGGAAAATACCCTTAGGCAGACGTAGCACACAAAAACCATCTCAGTGCACACACCTTACGTCAAAGGTGCAGGTGTGCGCACTTGTCATTTCAAGCATCAGATCTCACAAGTCTACTTTCAAAAGCATCAGGACTCTGTAACTGTCATTACAATTTTTTCCAAAGCATCATATGAGGACTGCATAATTGGCATTGTAAGTGGAACTGCATAATTGTCATTACAAGTTTAAAAGAACATTAGAACTACATGCTCGCAGTTACACATCTGGAACCAACATTTTTACATGGCAATAGTATATACTGCATATGCTTCTGCCTCCAAACTTTTGCTTCTGACCAATCTTGAGCTTTAGACTTGTACTTCTTTTGATTAAGGTCCTTCTAAACCGATGGGAGAATTGTATGATCTTCAAATTTCTTGGTTGCAATCCTTGCACGCGGTCAATTTTCTCCATTAATTGCTGCCTAGTGGCATCCAAAGAATCAAGAATGGGCAGACCTTCTAATTCCCTGACATTACTGTTGAAGAACTCTCCTAGAATGTATTGACCTTCTGCCATAATTTGAGTGGTGTTCATCCAAGTATTTCTTCACCTTAGGTTTTGCACAGATTTTCTCCATGTAGCCAATATGCTTTATAGGGAGTTAAGTATGTGCACTGCAAAATCAAGCATGTTTCATAGGGAGTTAAGTATGACCACTAATTTGTCTCATAAGTTATCATCAAACAAAGGCCCTTTGGACTTCTTCAAAACACAAGTAGAGAGGTGCCTCGTGCACTCTTTATGCTGCACTCCTGCAAAGACGATATCGGATGCACTCTTCAGCCTCTTGCATCCATATGTGTGAATGACTAGATCAATTGGACGACCAGTGACTTGTTGTAGTATCTCTATGAACGAAGTCCAGGTCTCAGTGAATTCTGCATCCATAACACCATAGGCTACTGGGTACAACCAATTTTGGCCATCAATACCACAAACAGCCGCGGAATTGTCTTCCAAATTTACCTGTTTGAGCAGTTGATTCTACAGCAATCTGTGGTCTAAACCTTCTTAAGAAACTGTTGCAACATGCTTTCGGTCACACAAACAATCTCTTGGTGTAGAATGAGTGGATCATACTAGGAATGCTGACTGCTTCCTCAGTGAGGGAGTTCTGTTGGAGAAGATTGGGAATTCATAGTCACTGTCGTAACAAAAAAGTTTCCACGCAAGAACAATAGAGGCTGGATGCGTCTATCTCTTCTGAGCAAGCTCTTTTTGATTCCTGAGTCTAATTCCTTGCTCAAAAAGACTAGAGTGCAAAGCTAACAGAAGAGTTTGTTCTAGAATAGAATCTAAAAGAAGTGTTCTGCCCATCTATCTATCTATAGAATGCAAAGGAAGTAATGCCACTGATATGAAATGCATAGGCTGTACGCCCACCTACCACTCTGCGACTTCAGTTAAGTGACAGACTTCACCTATAACGATACAAAACCTAGATTGGGAGAGAACGATCACAGGCATGTGGTGAACAATACCAAGAGGAAGAGCACTGAAATGAACCATATCAAGCATTGCTCTCACTCTAAGTGTGTATAGCAACTTAGCAAGTGGAAACTATCTTTCCACTCCCCGTATATCCCATTCAGTTCCATCTCCTTGCAATAGAACTCTTTGTGATCTGGAACTTTGATATGGTACTTCTCTTCGAGTTTCTTCTGCAAAGCTTTACCACCAAGAGAAGAATCATTTTTTGACCAGTCCAAAATTGCATCAGCAATCCATTTTGTTGTAGCTAGCCTCGGCCTTTCACTTCTTTGAGCACTAGGGCTAATATGAGTTTGGGGTTCACCTAAACCTGCAAATAACGAGACAAAGGAATTATTACCAGATATGATTCAGATGTTAAACATGAAGACCCAAATATAAAATATTATACCTGAAAAGTAAAACTATCTTGAGAGAAGTCCATATTACAACCTCGAACTACCACCAAACCAAAGTCATCGGGGCAATCCATTTCTATGTCCTCTGACTCATCATTTGCATCATAACTTCGCAACCCACTTGGAATGGACCTTGGACTTTTCTCGGATTCGACAACGGCCCCCTGCGTTGTCCTCCCTAGGTCCACACGGGTGACAGCACATCCCCGCCCGCGCTAGACCCCCATCACTTGCTTCAACTCCCCTCGCCGCTACCCCATGGCCTTCGCCGGGCAAAGCCCGCACGGATCTGACGGCAGAGGGGCTCTGACGTCCCAGGGAGGCTAGTCGTCGATCGGGGGCTCGTACAACAGCAAGCGGCGCCGTGCTCCTCCGGGCGTGTCACTAGAGCGCGGGGGCGGTGGGAGGACGGCGGTGCTGGCGTGATGGAGTTGTTGTGCACGTGCAATGACCTTCAGGTGCTTGTCGTGTGGGGTGCTGTTGCGAGCTCCGTCGTGGCGTTTCGGTGCATGGTGGTTGGCGCGTGCGGCTTGCATATCCCCGCCTCATGCAAGTGCGGTGAGTGTGCCAGCGGCCTGGATGGATGCGTGGCTGGCAGCAGCTGATGCGGATGGGACAGATCTGCACGTCTTCGATCGTCTGGCGCACGGTGGATGGTGCTCGGGAGCGATGGGAGGTTGGTGGTGGTTGCCCAGTGACTTGGTGGTTGTGGTGTTTGGCTGTTTTTGGCCTGGTGCTCGCCGACCGGAGGCGACGGGCTTCCAGGCCAAGTGCCGCCTAGATCTGGCGTCAATGGTGGCTTGGGCCTGCTAGGACTTCTGCCAGATCTGGCTACCATGGCGTTGGTTGACTGGATCTTGCCGGCGGTTGTTTGACTCGGGACGGTGGCCCAATGCTTATGGTGGTGCAAGTGAGCAATCTACCTAGTTCAATGATGCTCTGGATGTGTGTGCTCAATTCAGTGAAAGCTCAGACAGGAGCAAATGACGACGACGCCCATGGGCGCCGTGAACCTTCATGAAGGCGTCACTGTATGTTGTTTTTGCCATCCTCTTTGCGAGTTAGGGGGAAACCTTGGTTCTAGGTTTGCCCTGAACAACCAATGGTGGCGCAATTTGCGTCACAACCCGTCTTGAAGGCATCGCCTAGAAGTCGGCTCGATTGTTCTGTTGGGTAGCTGCTTCTTACGGGGATGTCGGTGGTGGTGGTGCGACTGAGTTGGGGTCGACAGTGGTGTCTTGGGGTCTGGCAACATCACGCTTGGTGCTGTGGAGCTGCCATCTCTGCCTCGTTTGTTTGTCTTTGGCAGTGTTCATGTGGTGTGCCGTCTTGTTTTGCATGTTCAAGACCCTCCCATGGTGGTCTCCGTTCATCTTTGCTCAATGTTGGAGCAATGATGCCTCCCCAACTTGATAATCGTTCCGGGTTCGTGTGGCTGAGCTTGCAGTCAAGGTTCTTGTTCAACTATAGCACTCGTTGATTGTGGAGGCTCCTCTATTGCACCGTGGGGTTCGGTACACACGCCGGTGCGGTGCATTAGGCTGCTTTCAAAGTTTTGGCATTGTGATCCCTCGACGGCTCCCCACATCTACTCGTGTCCCTCGTGTTGGTGCTTCGGTCTGCTAGCTAGGTCGTGCCTTCTCTTGGGTGTGCATTTTTCTCTTCTTCCTTTCCCCTTGTTATTTTTCTGAAAAGGAGGATAACCCCTGGCCTCTACATCAGAACGATGCATGCAGCCATATATTGTTAATAATGCAAAATCCAGCACCCGAACAACCTCGACCCGGAAATAAAGCGGAAAATAAATCCTGAGGCCGTATACCTCGCGACAGTAACTCCCCCAGATAACCACAAACCCTATGTTACAAGACACAAAAAAAGAAAAAAATACACAACTTCTAGGCTACGCCTTCAAGAAGGAATCTTCGCACGTATGCCGATGATGGCGAGTCCACCACAAGGATGAATTTTGGATTCTCATCACCAAAGCCAAGCTTCAACCCACCACCTTCAGCAAGGACACAAGCAGGCGCGCGTCGATATAGCCCGATCAGAGTTCATGTGTTTCCACCGGAGTGCATAAACTCATCGTTAAAGCTGCATGTACCATCCGCCTTTATCCGTCTACCGACGCCTCGATATCCGATACCTCTAGAGAAGACAACGGAAGACAGACGTCCCATACCGCCTGCCTCCAGCTACTGTCGCACCACCTTCGATCCAACAACAACATGCTAAACGTGACACCTCCGCCAAACCACCGTGCATCACCTGCTGGTAGCAGGCATGACTTGACATCTCTGAATGAGACGTCGTGCGTAGCATCCGCCGGTAGCGCATCCATTGGTGGCTTCACGTGTCGGTGACAGGCACTGCCCGACAACTCCGAAAGAGGCACATGTGTCACCCGCCGAGCCGCATCTAACCTGATCTGTTGATGGAGGGGACGTCCCATACTGCCACAGCCTTAGAAAGGCCGTCGCCACCTCGAGATCCAGACTCCGAGTCGCCCACACAACCCTACAGTCCGCCGCCGTTGATGAAGAGGGGCCGCCGTCCCGATTCCGGGCACTACAGGGAGCACCCATCGTCGTGCCAGCCGCTGTCGTCGCCCACACAATGGCAACAGCCGCCGCGATCCCGCATCCAACATTGTTGATGCCAGAGGAAGCTCCGGCCGTCACGCGCGTCCTGCAATGTTCTCGGGAGCGGGATCCCAAGATCCGCCGCCACCGCCGCCGCCATAAGGACCCACCACCTGGCTCGTCATCCCGACGGAGGGGCCGCCGCCGCCGCCATGACCGGAGTGACTACTCCAGGGATCAAGCACCGCCAATTGGGCAGATCCCCTCTCGATCCACCCTCCCTATGTAGCCGATGGAGCAGCGCCGAACCGCCGGGAAAGACGAAGACGAAAGGGCGATATCGCGCCGCCAATCCCTCCAGACCGCGGGGCTGCAACCCATATGCCCGCCGTCCCCATCACTGGCGGTGCCCGGGCCTAGCCGACACACGCCTCTGGGGACGTCGAGGTGGAGGAGAGGTGGGGAGTGGGTGGTGGCCAGGGGGCTAGGGTTGGCCCCCCCGCTCGCCCTGGAGGGAACGAGACGAGGGGGTACGGGAGCGAGACGGGGGGGTACGACAGCCTCGACCGATCAATTTGGGTCTTGTATGGTTTTGGTCCGGTTTCCCTCATAAACAGGGTTAACTTGTTTAGGTTTTTGATTCGGTTGCCCTTATAAGCCGGATCAATTTTTTCTTTGAATGAGATCAAATTCAGGTAGGGAGCTCTCCCACGATGACTGTTCTAAAAACAACAACAAAGCCATTAGTTCCAAACAAGTTGGGGTAGGGTAGAGCTGAAACCCATTAGATCTTGCAACCAACTCATAGTTCTAGCACATAGATAGTTAGTTTCCATGCACCCCTGTCCATGGCTAGTTCTTTGGTGACATTCCAGTCATTCAAACCTTCACGGACTCCTCCCATGTCAAGTTTGGTCTACCCCGGCCTCTCTTGACATTATCACACTTTAGCCGTCCGCTATGCACTGGAGCTTCTGAAGGCCTGGGCTGAATATGCCCAAACCATCTCAGACGATGTTGGGCATGCTTCTCTTCAATCAGTGCTACCCCAACTCTATCCCGTGTGTCATCATTCTAGACCCGATCCTTCCTTGTGTGGCCACACATCCATCTCAACATGCGCATCTTCGCTACACGTTGAACATGTCGCCTTTTAGTCGGCAACACTCAGCACAATACAACATTGCGGGTTGAATCGCCATCCTATAGAACCTGTCGTACAACTTTTGTGTTTCTCTCTTGTCAGAGAACGCCAGAAGTTTGGCGCCACTTCATCAATCCGACTTTGATTCGATGACCCACATCTTCATTGGTATCACCATCGTTTTGCAGCATTGACCCCAAATATCGAAAGGTGTCCTTACCACTTGCCCATCAAGGCTAAACCTCCTCCTCGTGCCTAATAGTACCGAAACCGCACCTCATGTATTCGGCTTTACTTCTACTAAGCCTAGAACCTTTCGAGTCCAAGGTTTGTCTTCATAGATCTAACTTCCTATTAACCCCCATCTAACTATCATCGACTAGCACCACATCGTCCGCAAAGAGCATACATTATGGGATATCTCCTTGTATATCCTTTGTTAGCCCATCCATCACCAAAGCAAAAAGATAACGGCTCAAGGCTGACCCTTGGTGCAGTCCTATTTTAATTGGGAAGTCATCAGTGTCGCCATCACTTGTTCGAACACTTGTCACAACATTATCGTACATGTCCTTGATGAGGGTAATGTACTTTGTTGGGACTTTGTGTTTCTGGCCCACCACATGTCATTTCGCGGTATCTTATCGTAGGTCTTCTCCAAGTCAATGAACACCATTTGTAGGTCCTTCGTTTGCTCCCTATATCTCTCCATAAGTTGTCGTACCAAGAAGATGGCTTCCATGGACTTTCTCCCAGGCATGAAACAAAATTGATTTTTGGTCACGCTTGTCATTCTTCTGAAGCGGTGCTCAATGACTTTCCCATAGCTTCATTGTACGGCTCATTAGCTTAATTCCATGATAGTTAGTACAACTTTGAACATCCCCCTTGTTTTGAAGATTGGTACTAATATACTCCGCCTCCATTCTTTTGGCATCTTGTTTGCCCGAAAAATGAGGTTGAAAAGCTTAGTTGGCCGTACTATCGCTATGTCTCCGAGGTCTCCCAACACCTCAATGGGGATACAATCAGGGCCCATCGCCTTGCATCCTTTTTAAAGCATTCTCGACTGCAGACCCTTGGTTTTGCCGCACAAAACGCCTGCTAGTATCATCAAAGGAGTCGTCCAGTTCAATGGTAGAGCTCTCATTCTCTCCATTGAATAACTTGTCGAAGTACTCCCGCCATCTAGGCTTAATCTCCTCGTCCTTCACCAGGAGCTGATTGCTCCATCCCTGATGCATTTGACTTGGACGACATCTCTCTCTCTCTCTCTCTCTCTCTCATAGAGGTCCTCATATGCCTGACCCCTTGGTTCACTCATAGCTCGATTTGCGGCATTCTTTGCTTCTTTGCCACCTTATACTTCTCTATGTTGTTTGCACTCCTATCCAGGTGTAGAAACAATTTTTCTTCTCCTTAATAGCCTTCTGGACATCATAGTTCCACCACTAGGTATGTTTAGCTTCGCTTCTACTTCCCATGGACACTCCAAACTCCTCTGAAACCACCTTACTAATGCAAGTCGCCATCTTCATCAACATATTGTCTGCATCTCCTTCCTCCCAAGGGCCCTCCTTAATGATCCTCTCCTTGAAAGCCTGAGCCCCCACTATTAAAAGTCACCATATGCGATTCTCTCTTTTTAAAGAGGGTGTTAGTTACGATCATGTCGTAGGCTAGAGCAAAGCTTAAGACATCTTCTCCTTCTTGATTCTTGATGCCATAGCCAAAGCCCCCATGCACCCCTTTAAAACCCGTGTTAGATGTACCACGTGGCCATTGAGGTCTCCTCCTATGAAGAGCTTTTCGCCAATAGGTACACTCCTAACCATGTCCTCCTGGCCTTCCCAGAACTCCCTCTTGGTGTTCTTATTGTGGCATACGTGCTGATAACATTGAGAACTAAGTCCCCAACTACCAGCTTGACCAGAATAATCCGGTCCCCACCCCTCTTGACGTCTACCACTCCATACTTAAGGCTCTTGTTGATCAAGATGCCTACTCCATTTCTGTTTGCAGCTGTCCCAGTGACTGTTCAAACAAATAAAATATATAAATTTGTAACCACTTCCCTCAGACACATAATCTAGATCATGCACTTGCTAACAGTAAAGGTATACATGTGAGCACACTTGCTAATCACATGTTTATGAAACAGTGGGGCTACATCACTTGCATCTACTGCTTGCTGGCATTGTCTCAGTAAACCTCACGCATCCCATGCCTAATCTTTTGCACAAATGTGGGTGCAACATCCATTAGCATGAAATTACAAAGCGAAAACGATAAGGAGACCATCGTCTACCAACGTCTATTAATTTTGAAGTGTGAAGCTTTACAGTGGAATCACAATGTAAGTACTTCACAATCATGATGCGGCAACCCACAAGCATCATCCATGGCATGAAATAGGAAAAGAAGAAAAAACAATTCCTCTAGCATCATCGTATGTCCTTCTGGAATCGATACTGGATTGTTGCCGCCGCATTCCATCAGCTCACTACTAACCAATCCATCTCCCAACTGCGGCGCGGAGGAGTGAAGGGGTGCTGATTTGGTGTTGGTTTGGAGGAAATATTTGGAGGAATTGATGGATTCAAATCATCTGCAAGGATTTGGTGCAGAGTTGGAGAGTGGAATTAAGAGTTGGGGGACTCATGGGGCTAAAATGGGGTGACTTCATGGGTCAAGCCCCACTTGCCAGTGACTGAGAGGGTACTTTTGGAAGAGAAAAGCACTTAGCCTGGTCTGGCCGTGAAGGTGTGCAATGGCAAAAGCAGAGCACGGTGAGAACTAATGGCAAATGTGTCAAGTGAGAAAAAGCGATGTCATAGGCGTTTAAATTATCACTATTTTGGTGAGTAAAGCATGCAAAACATTTTGTCTAACACATGTCTTATACAGGTTACTATCCTTTTGGAGAAAAGACTTGATCCGTGTAACTTGAGCAAGCGAGCGAGTCCAGGAAGACATCACAATCAATAGGGTGACTGCTAAATGTGGTGTCAGGGAGTTGAGGGCAGACATGGTCCTGGTTGAATGAAACATGCAAGTTTCTGCTAAATGTATTTCATATCTACACTCGTGTGGGAGAACTGGTGTAGGCAAGTGGCCTCTAATGTTCCTCCTTTGCATGAAAATGGGAACCAGCTCTCATGACTATGCACATTTCTGAAGTGATGAACTGGATACATGGTCTACTTTGGGAAAAATGGTGCGTGCAGCAGTGCAGGTGATTACCCAGCTTCTTGGCTGTCAGGACGTATGTGGCGGTGGGTGGCTGTCAGGATGTATGAAAGCCACGCAATTGCAGGCATAAAAAACATGATACACCATCGACGTACTCTCTGCCAGGAACAAGTTTTTTCAGCTCGATATGGTATCCGCCTCCCCGGTTGGTGAAGTCGTTGGCATCACTTGTGCCTACTTCTGTCTCGAATATTTTCCCTTGCAAACTGAATTCAAATGAGATTGGGAGACAACAATGTTCTTCAAATTAGATTATTTCCTATAGCAGGGCAGGGTTCATATTTCATACTGTATTTACCAGAATCAAACTGTTCAAAATGTAATTAGTTTTCAACCAGGTCTAAATCTTACCAGTATTGCTTTTGCAAAATCTAATGAAGGTGCACGCACTATTGGTTCTAGAGCATGTTACGCATGCCGCCACCCAGATGTTTCTTCCTCTTTTAGGCTCAGTATCTCATCCCCTTACTCCCCTTTCTGCTATTTTCCCACTAATCCATCATTAAACTATGATGCACATCCGAATGTCATGCAGCAACGTCCCTCCTTGCATGTGAATATATCTGCACGTGTACGCTCATTGTGAAGCCCCTCGTCTGTTCTCACCGTCTTGCTGATATTGTAGCCTTGTAGGCAAGGGAAACACTTCCTATCCCTAGCGCTTTCCTAATACTCCTTCCGTCCGAAAATACTTGTCATCAAAATGGATGAAAAGAGATGTATCTACAACTAAAATACGTCTAGATAATTTTTTAATTTTTTAAAATCTCAAAGACAATTGCATGAACATACTAATGTATACTACTCCCTCCGTTCCCAAATATTTGTCTTTCTAGAGATTTCAATAAATGACTACATACAAAGCAAAATTAGTGAATCTACACTCTAAAATATGTCTACATGCATCCGTATGTTGTAGTCCATTTGAAATGTCTAGAAAGACAAATATTTGGGAACGGAGGGAGTACATGTGTATAATTTTTAAGATGAAATTATTTAAGATGTAAGCTAAAAAATTAAATTCGTGTCATTTGAGAACATTCACTGTTTAGAGTACTAAAATCCACACAATTATTTTAGATCACATCTTAAATCTTTTTTTTTTTTGCGGGGAGCTCACATCTTAAATCATTCCATCATGAAAATAAATTTATGCACACATAGAATACATCCATATGTACATATGGATTTTATATTTTGACACTTCAAAATGGGATTTTTTTTTTCAAAAAAAAAAAAAAAACACAGCTCGGATGCCCAAGCTCCAGTACGCCTCACTCAGCGGTTGCAGTTTTTCAAGATACAACAATAACGTGTTCTTCCAAAAAAAATATGGTTCAGAAAGCTGCAGGTATACATTCTTGTTGAACATGGCCTACGTGGCGGGTCAGCTTGAACATCACACTTGGTATTCAACATCAGCTCCCTGCTGCTGGCACTAATTTGTGCGCAACAATCTTATGAAGATAGTTCATTCCAAGAAGCAAGTCAGTACCAACACATATGTTATTCAGATGAAAATCAGCAAATAGAACTGCACTCTGCAGGAAATCAGATCTGAAGCGAAATAACATTGATGCCCAAGTTTGCTGGGAACAGAGAGGCAGTACTGAGTTTACATTTTGGACCAGAGAGCAACATCGCATAGTGTATGCTCACATATTGTTTTCAGCTGGTAGAT
This sequence comes from Aegilops speltoides, assembly GCA_021437245.1. Lineage (NCBI taxonomy): Eukaryota > Viridiplantae > Streptophyta > Magnoliopsida > Poales > Poaceae > Aegilops > Aegilops speltoides. The sequence goes on along the minus strand of CM038141.1, from coordinate 93,039,605 downwards.
CTCAAAAAATTCTCAACTCTGATGAAGACTTCTTTTGGGCGGGGGAACTGTGATAAAGCCTAAGAGATGGAACAACAAGTGTTTGTCGATTTCAGACAGAGTTGTCGCGTAGTCTGTCCATTTGGAATCAGCACTTCGAAACGTAGCAGCTGAATCGACATTGCTGTCACATAAACTTCAATAAAACAAGGTTAAATGACAGACTGGAATTCAACTGAAATTTAAATCAGCAGCAGATTACGTCGATGGACAAAGAAAATTGACAATTAACCTTTGCAGATATGGCCAAATAATTGATCTTAGTATCTTACACTGTTTTCCCATTCCTATCAAATTTCTAACTAGATAAGTGAATGGATAAACCATCTGCAGCCAAGTGTTCATACAGTTCGTCCACAACAAAAGGTATCATTCACATCCTTAGGATGTACAGTACAATACTACAGACGGTTACCGCATTCTTGTAAATTGTTCTTCACTAGTCCACCAACTCACAACGTACAAAAAGAGCAAATTAAAACAATTGAGGACCGAACAAGGACATTAACTGGGCTGTCCAAGTGGTGTTGATTGTGCACCGACTGGGCACCAAGATGCGTACGCTGAGCTATGTCACCACGCGTAGGCCATTTGGTCATATCTAGGGCCACTTGTATGGTGTGTTGGGTTTCTGTGCTGCTCTGGTCAGGAGGAAGCTTAAAAGAAGGAAAGGAATAACTCTGGCTGTATCCCATATTCCCGTTATATTTTACAAGTGGTTGCAGCTGATTTTGCTGTTCATAGATTTATTAATTACACAGATCAACTTAGGTCATAAAAACAACTGGATGCGCCCCAACATCTAGTTAGAATAACTGATCACAGAGCACTCCGTATTACTTTAACCAGGATAGGAATTACCATTTACTAGCACAGATCACGAAAAGGAAACTAAACTCTTAAGGTGAGGGGGAAAGAGAGTAAACTATGGTATTCCGTATCACATTTGAGGCTTGCATAGACAGGAAGTAAATTATGGTATTCTTTTTCTTTTTGCGCAGAATAAATCATAGTATTCTGAATGGCATTTTGAGGTAAATTTTGTATTACTATCAGTTTTCACAACTACAACAACAGAGAATAATCTGAAGCAGAAAACCATACTATCAATCCATTCTTACTGTCCCACACTAGATATTAACATCAAGAACAAACAAACTCTAGCAACATCATGCTATGGTTGGTTCCTTACCGGTAACAGAGCAGCACTAATGAACCTGACCCTGTTGTTTACCAGCAGTTCGAGCAGCAATTGTGGATGGGATAACAACAAGAGCTCAGGAGGGAACAAGGGCTGTAGGATGATCAAATAACACCTCATATCCCTGCATGTTATTTATGCATTTGTAAGGCATCTTTACAAATAGTAACAACGCAAACAAGTAAAAGAGAACATACCATGTACCACGTGATATCGCATCAAAAAACGTCTGATATCAGCATGGGAGATAAAGTATGTGAACTGCCCTCCAAAACCGCCATGCAACAATCCAATTATTCTCCCATTACCATCTAACAACGGAGCACCTGAGCTTCCTTTTTCACTTGCTATTACTACTTGAGTGAGGTTCATTGTGTATCCAACAGTGTTCACAAGTTCCAAGTCATGGACTGTTCTTGAAGGGTGAGAAATTGATCCTTCAACAGCTGTTCGAGGTAGGCCAGGAGGCCATGAAATCATTGCACACTTGTCGAAAGCTTCTGGAGGAGTTGGACTAAGAATCAAGCCCTGATGACTGCTGGTACATCTTCTGCCCAAATTCTTAATATCTGCTCGGTATACATGAAGAAGAAGCAAGTCTTTCTCGCAATCGATGCCAATCATGGAAGCTGGTGCATAAACTCTTGCTCTTACCCTGCTTTGCCCGCGGAAGCTCTGCTCGTAATGATCACATAACACTCTTACAGAAAAAAGCGAACAAGCATCTTGAAGCAAAAGGGGTTCTGAACTCTTGAATACGTGTTGCATAAGATGGGCACATGTTAAGATCTTAAGATGATCATCTGCCTCCTCCACTACAACGCCCGTGCAATTTTGTCCTCGAAGGTCTAACTCCGCAGCTCTTTTTTCTGCAGGAATAGTCTCTACTTTGTTCATAAGAGCTCTAAGTGCATTAATTGCAGATGCTTTTGGTCCGATAGTGATGAAAAATATAGAGTCTACAGAACGGTTGTAGATCCACTTCTGTAACTCGCTCGAAAATGCATTTGGCGGAGCAGCCATCTAGCAATGAGAAAAAGAGAAGGATGTTTTTAAGTACAGTTTACAGTTTGGTACAATGCAAACAAAAAGAACAGAAGTGAGGAAGTCCAGGGAGCATACTACCTTGTATTAGACACCCACGGTCAACCCTGCGGCGGGATACAGAAGAGGTGGTGGTGAGTCTAAGTAATGAGATCAAAGGAAGCTGTAGGAACAAACAGCAACCTTGCCTAGCGAGACAGTAAACAAAAAGTCATAAACAAAAGCCATAACATCTGGGAATAAATTGTAAAAATTCCCTAAATAAATGCTAAGGCCAGAAGTACAATGAATACTTCTTTTTTGCCATAGTTAAAAAGAAAAGACACTACACAGCAGCATGAGTTTGATCAAGAACGACATCTATATCAGTTTAAATCGGCCCATATTAAAGCAGAAATAAGAAAATATGAAACTCTATTTGATTTCAGATATATAGAATAAACAAAAAAAGACTTTAACACTCACTCAAACCAGCTAACTGTGTTTAACTTTACCCACAATTGAGGGCTTAAAATAATGATTTGACATCTAATTCCTTAAAGGCATTTGAACAAAAATGCTACTCCCTCCGTCCCAAAATAAGTGTCTCAACTTTAGTACAAAGTTGTACTAAAGTTGAGACACTTATTTTGGGACGGAGTATATCACAAACCTACAATGCACTACTTTAACTCCACAAATGGGCAAAATCAGTTTTGTGACAAACAGATCTTTCACATTAGATTGTAACTAGATGTTCAAGGCTTCAAGTCTAATGGCTTGTTTATGCTGTACAACAGATCCGAAGATTGATTAATGGAGATGTTCAAAACTTGTCTTTGCTTCCAACAAAGCATGAGGACGAACCAGTAATGACTATCAATCATCCCTATTGGGGGAGTTTCTTTTTGCTTATCTCTGTAGGTCTCTGATTTTTGAACTTTGAAATATAAGGACCAAACTTAAAGATACGGAGACTCTAGAAAGTTTGCCAGTCAACACACATAGGGAATGAATGACAGTACAGGAGCTGAATGTATTTTGCACACAATAGAAACAGTAACTCTATGTTTACCTTGTGAGTGATAGCCTTCTAAAGAGAATACATATGACCAAGAACTGAAGCATAGTCATTACTCAGTACATATCCCTGTAACAAGTTAATTTGTCATTACAGAACCTGGTAAAGTTTAATCATACTTGCAAATGATCAATAAAAAGTTCTAGAAGTAAACTGCTCAAACAGGGACTTAAACTGGATACCTTCTCAACCATGACGCTCTTTCTTTGCTGCTGTGAAGTTACATCAGTAATACAGCTGACGAAACTCAGCTCAATCAGAAGTAATACGCTCCCCTCAGAAGTACACCCTGAACTCCTGAAGAAAAAGAAGAAACAGCAGTCAGTTTGAAGTAAGTAATTCTCAGCTCAAGGTATAAGAATGAGTAATAGGCTAGCAAGCCCATTCGGGTTCAGTCAACATCACACAGCACAACTGAAGAAGCACGAGATACAAGCATTCTCCCTCAGCGCCCCCACTACCATCTACCCAAGAGACTCGGGATAATGCCAGTTGTGATGTGTTACGGTAGTCTCCAAAAAGGAACAACACACTATCATAACAAACCCAGAAAACCCAAAGGAGAAAGCAGTAACAGCAGCAGCAGTTACGGGAACCCCTCCCTAAAGCCGAAGAAGAGCAGGGGAGTCGGACACAGGATGCCCATGAAACAGCCATCCATCACAAAATTCACAAGTCACCACACTGTTTTCGTATATGATAAGAAGTCTTGTAATGCTGCATGCTAGGAATGCAGCTTTACATCAAATCAGGTGACACAAACAAAACAAACCATGAAGAATCATAAATGCAGGCAGGGATTCATCAGGGAGGCCACCTCCTGCACGGAGGAGGAAAAGCAACGGACAAGAAAGACCACACATCCATCCCCTTCCCTTCCCCACAGATTCAGCAAGCGGCTACACATAGGCAAGCTCAAAACAACAGTCGTGGTACCTGCACCGCTGCGGAATAAATGACAAGAATCCGTCAAATCACGTTCCCCATCACACGAATCTCTGAAAACACGAATCTCTGAAGCCTCTGTCCGGGCTCTCTGTTCCTGGGAGAACAGAGATTGGAGTGGACCAATTCTGCCAAGGATACGGACTTCAGGCGGCTAATTGCAAAAGAAATCGCTGGAGTTTCTGCTCTGGCTCGATTCTTACCAGGCTTACTGATCTAATTAAGAAAAATATGAAGAACTAGAGTATCTACTTCGCTCCATGATCCTATCTGCGTGTACGCGTGCAGATATCTCCTCGTTCCCCCATGAAGTTGAGAACTCAGAATCGAGATTCAATTTTATCTTAAAACCCACAGCAGGAAACCCAGTAAATGCATCGGCAAATCGACGCACCGCACATGAGGAGCAAACCCAAATGCTGCTCGCGGAGCAAAAAGTTAACCCAAACGGGACGAGGCGAGCGTGAAGACTGATGAACTAACCCTGGCACTCGCGGCTTGCTCGCGGAGTCCAACCGGCGCTAGAGCAAGGACCGAGGGGGCGGGGTGGACTGAGACGGGGCCGCCGCGTTCGTGCTCCTGCGGGGACAAGGGAGGGGCGTGAGAAGCGGGCGAGGGAAGGAGAGAGCAGCTGACGGAACCGGGGAGAGGACGATCGGCTCGCACCTGGGCGGTTCCCCCGCAATGCCGGCGCGGTGGCGCGCGCGGGCGGACGGCGCCGTGCTCCCGCGGGGCTCCGGCCCGGGAGAGGGCGCGCCTGGTGAGCGGCGGCAAAGAGTGGGAGGAGAGCGTGTGTGCCCCGCGAACTGGGCTTGGGGTTTGGGGAGGAAACGAAGGCGGCGTGTGCTCGGTTGCCTCTCTGGCGGTGGGGCCCGCGCCTCGCCCTTCTTCTTTTCACTTCGCGGCCTCGCCCTGTGAAAACGATGCTCCTATGATGAGTAGCGGTCACGTTTCCATTTTCATCGAATGCCCTTTGCGCAAGAAAAGTCCTCCGTGTTTATTAAAAAAACCTTTCGCCCCGCTTTATATATAAAGCAAACCGCCCAAGCCAAACATCCAACAAGGTTTACACACACAACCAAGTCTCACAAACACACAAAGTAGCAAATAGGGTTAATGCTGAGGGCACAGCTCAACAAGGCCTGAAAACAAAACAACACACTCACACACAGCAATCCGGGCAACAAGTCTAATCGGGCTCCGAAGGAGGGGGCGGCAGCGGGGGCGCCATGTGGAAGACCATCGAGCGAAGGTCGGCGAGGAAGGTGTTGATGGCGTCCCGGTCCTGGGGGCGGCTAAGCGGCCGCCAGAGCTGCAAGTAACCACACAATTTGAAGATCACGTCAGTCGCACGTCGGAGAGGCACTTTTTGAATAACAAGCTTGTTGCGGATGGTCCAAAGCGTCCAGGCGAAGACCCCAACGCACAAGCATCTAATATGGCGGTGGCGAGGGGCGGAGGAAGTTGGTGTTGCACCATTGTCTGCCGACTGCCTCGCGAAAGCAGGACGACATGAACTGTGCTGTGGCGCAAGAGAAGAAGATGTGATTAGCATCCTCCACCGTGCCACACATGGGACACATCCCGTCGCCAGGTCCATTGCACTTGAGGACCTCTATCCCAGAGGGAAGGCGTCCCCGGATCCACTGCCACAGGAAGATCCTGATCTTCAGAGGCAGGCTAATGTCCCAGATCAGGCTAAAGGGCTCAGGGGCTGACGAGGGGGCGATGGCCGAGTATAGGGACTTAGTGGAGAAGCGGTCGGAGGACTCCAGTCGCCAAGAGATGGAATCAGTGGCGCCCTCGACATCCATCGGGAGAAGGGCGATGTCCTGGAGGAGGGAGTCCCAAGGGGCACCTCAAGGGGGCCGAAGGGACGCCGGAAAGCGAGACACCCTAAGTCAATAAGGGCCGTCTCGACAGAGACTCGAGGGTCCATGGCAATGGCGAATAGATCTGGGAATCGCGCGGCCAGGGGTGAGTCGCCTACCCAACGGTCGAACCAGAACAAGGTTGAGGATCCGGAGCCAACCGAGATGGACGTGCCGATGCGGAGCACGGGTAGGAGTTGAATCACGGCCTGCCAGAACTGGGAGCCACCGAAATGCTGACAGAAAGCTAGTGGTTGGCCTCGAAGGTACTTATTCCGGATTATGGTAAGCCAGAGGCCTCCCTCCCCATTGGCGATTCGCCAAAGCCATCGGGTCAGGAGAGCAATGTTAATGCGCCAGGAGAACAAGATCCCAAGGCCACCCTGGTCCTTGGGTTTGCAAATGTTGGGCCAGCTCACCATATGGTATTTCTGCTTATCCCCCTCGCCTGCCCAAAAAAACCTAGACTGGTATTTGCGATCTTCTGATGGAGCGTCTCATGGAGGCTATAGAAGCTCATGAGAAACCAGAGTAGGCTGGCAAGCGAGGAGTTGATGAGGATCACCCGGGCTGCCTTCGAGAGCCACCTCCCCTTCCAGGGCTCCACCCGATGCTGCATCCGGGTCACTGTCGGGCGAAGGTCAGCCATGGTGAGACGCGGGTCACTAATGGGTATCCCTAAGTAGGTCGTGGGGAAAGTACCCATCCAATAATTTAGCCGATCGGCCATAGCCTAGGCCTCCTCAGGTGGGTTACCCAAGAATCATCACTTTGCTCTTATCGAAGTTGATTGTGAGCCCCGACATCTGTTAAAAGCAAAGGAAGAGGAACTTCAGGTTGGCAATGTCTGATGCTGAGCCCTCCACCATTATTATGGTACCGTCTGCATATTGTAGGAGAGAGACCCCTCCCCTCCTACCAGGTGAGGGACTACGCCGTGAATATGGCCAGCGGCTTTGTCCTTATCCAGGATGATAGCAAGGGCATCAACCACCATGTTGAACAGAAACGGTGAGAACGGGTCGTCCTGATAAACCCCACAGAGAGTGGGGAAGTAAGGCCCGATCTCACTGTTAATGTTCACCGCGGTCTGAAAGAGAAACTATCCCTAGGTGGTTTTGGTAATTCCTAATAACATATAGCTCATTGAGCTAACATCATTCCAAGATGAATATTTCAGGAAAAGCTCAATGAATGGCATGGCATGGATGAGAAAAGTGGATCCCTCAAAATGCTAAAGATAAAAGGATTGGCTCAAGCTCAAAAGCTCAAGACTCTACATTTTATATTTTAGTGATCCAAGATCACATTGAGTCTATAGGAAAAGCCAATACTGTCAAGGAGGGATGAGGTGTTGCTTAATGAGTTTCTTGCTCCACAGTGCTTAGTGATATGCTCCAAAACCCTCAACTACTTCCTCATATCCACATATGACCTATACCAAAAGTCAAACTCGGCCCCATCGATTCTTTCTACCCGGCGCCACCGAGTTCAGATGTCATAGCCACTGCCACAAACCCTAGGGAAATCGGTCTCACCGATAGGGATCTCGGTCTCACCGAGATGGGGTTGTAATCTCTCTGTTTCCCTTCGTAACATTTCGGTATCACCGAGATGAGCGATCGGTCCCACCGAGATTGCAATGTAAACTCCCTGTTTCCTTTTCGTAACATTTCGGTCCCACCGAAATGAGCGAACCGGTCCCACCGAGTTTACCTGACCAACTCTCTGGTTAGCTTATTACCAAAATCGGTCTCACCGAGTTTGTGTAATCGGTCTCACCGAGATTACGTTATGCCCTAACCCTAACCATATCGGTCCTACCGAGTTGCATGTCGGTGCCACCGAAAATCCTAACGCTCACTAGATTTGCTAAATCGGTCTGACCGAGTTTACCAATTCAGTCCCACCGAGTTTGGCAAGTTGTGTGTAACGGTTAGATTTTGTGTGGAGGCTATATATACCCCTCCACCTCCTCTTCATTCGTGAAGAGAGCCATCAGAACAAACCTACACTTTCAACTTGCTGTTTCTGAGAAGGAGCCACCTACTCATGTGTTGAGGCCAAGATATTCCATTCCTACCATATGAATCTTGATCTCTAGCCTTCCCCAAGTTGCTTTCCACTCAAATCTTCTTTCCACCAAATCCAAATCCTGTGAGAGAGAGTTGAGTGTTGGGGAGACTATCATTTGAAGCACAAGAGCAAGGAGTTCATCATCAACACACCATTTGTTACTTCTTGGAGAGTGGTGTCTCCTAGATTGGCTAGGTGTCACTTGGGAGCCTCCGACAAGATTGTAGAGTTGAACCAAGGAGTTTGTAAGGGCAAGGAGATCGCCTACTTCGTGAAGATCTACCGCTAGTGAGGCAAGTCCTTCATGGGCGACGGCCATGGTGGGATAGACAAGGTTGCTTCTTCGTGGACCCTTCGTGGGTGGAGCCCTCCGTGGACTCACAAGAACTGCTACCCTTCGTGGGTTGAAGTCTCCATCAACGTGGATGTACGATAGCACCACCTATCGGAACCACGGCTCAAAAATCACCGTGTCTCCAAATTGCGTTTGAATTCTCCAAATCCTTCCCTTTACATTCTTGCAAGTTGCATGCTTTACTTTCCGCTGCTCATATACTCTTTGCATGCTTGCTTGAATTGTGTTAAGATTGCTTGACTTGTGCTAAGATAGCTAAAATCTGCCAAAGACTAAAATTGGGAAAATGATAAGTTTTTATTTGGTCAAGTAGTCTAATCACCCCCCCTCTAGACATACTTTCGATCCTACAAGTGGTATCAGAGCTTTGGTCTCCATTTGCTTTGATTTCCATAGCTTTTGGTGGTCATAGCCTTGGTTTCACAACCTAGGAGAGTATGGCGTCTAGCGAGGGAAATTATCATCATAGAGGTCCTTACTTTGATGGTACTAATTTTGCTAGTTGGAAGCTTAAGATGAAAATGCATATTCTTGGACATAACCCCGTCGTTTGGGCTATTGTGTGTATTGTCTTGCAAGGTGAATTCTTTGATGGGAGAGAACCGAACCGTGAAGCTAGTGCGGAAGAGTTGAAGATGCTGCAATACAATGCTCAAGCTTGTGATATCCTCTTCAACGGATTGTGCCCCAAAGAATTCAACAAAATCAGCCGTCTTGAGAATGCATAGGAAATTTGGGACACTTTGATTGATATGCATGAAGGTACCAACTCCGTCAAGGAATCCAAGTTGGATGTGCTCCAAAGTCAACTTGACAAGTTCAAAATGAAGGATGGTGAAGGTGTCGCTGAAATGTACTCTAGGATTGCTCTTATCACAAATGAGATTGCGGGCTTAGAAAGTGAAGAGATGACCGACAAGTTCATCATCAAGATCTTAAGAGCTTTGGACGGAAAATATTATATCGTGTGCACATTGATCCAAATGATGCCCAATTACAAAGATCTCAAGCCAACGGAAGTCATTGGAAGAATTGTTGCTCATGAGATGTCACTCAAGGATAAGGAGGAACTTCACAACAAGTCAAGTGGTGCTTACAAAACCTCATGTGAAGCCCCCACATCATCAAGTGAGAAACAAACCTTCAATGAAGAATTGAGCTTAATGGTGAAGAACTTCAACAAGTTCTACAAGAGTAGAAGCAAAGAAAGAAGCTCCAAGTCAAGGTCCTACAATGACAAAATATCTTCTAGTCGAGAGCGCAATTGCTACTATTGTGGGAGACCCGGACACTATTCCAATGAGTGTACGGCACCCCACAAAAGAAGAGAGGAATCACCCAAGAGGAGAAGTAGAAGAGAAGAATCACCACCAAGAGAGAGGAGGAGTAGAGATGATCGTTATGAACGAAGAACATCCCGGAGAAGCAAGGATTCGGAAAGGAAGGACAAGTCATCAAGGAGCTACACAAAACAAAGACATCAAGCTCATGTTGGTGAATGGGTGTCCGGCTCCGACTCCGACAATCACTCCGAGAGAAGCTATCACTCCGACTCCGAATATACTCAAGATGAAGGTGTTGCCGGTCTAGCACTTGTGTCAACCAACTCCTATGACATATTTGATTCACCCAATGAAGGAATTGGAAGATGCTTCATGGCTAAAGGCCCAAAGATAACGCACCCCGAGTATGTTGATTTCAATAGTGATGAAGATGACTTGCTAGGTGATGATGATTTACTTGTTGACAACTCTAGTGATGAATACTATGATGAAACGTCAATTAATCATGCTAATCAAGATAAAACGAATGACAATGATAAGGAGAAGATTGAGCTTCTAACTAAAGAACTAAACACTCTTAAGTTAGCTCATGAAACTATCTTAGAAGATCATCGAGAACTTTTAAGGACTCATGAGAAGTTACGCTTTGAAAAGCTCAATCTTGAGCAAGAGCATGAGTTCTTAAAGGCAATCAATGATGATCTTCGTAAGAAAAGTTCTTCTTACATTGCCAAGCGTTTACTCTTATCTACTTACATGCCTCAAGTCAAGTCCATTAACAAGAACAAGAAGGATTCTTCCTCTAGTAGTAACAATAATCATGCTAAATCAAATGTTGTGGCTTCTAGTAGTTCTCTTGATTCCACTAATGATTCTCTTAGCCAAGTTACACTTGAGCAAGAAATAGCTTATTGAAGGGAATTATAGAGAAAGGTGTTTACAAGAGCCTTGCCGGGAGTAAGCAATTTGAGGAATTGTACGCAAGCAAGGAAGACACTGGAAGAAGCAAGGTGTTGGTTTTGAACGAAAGTTCAATGCCAATGGAGTTGAGTGGGAAGAAGATCAATATCCCAAGACGAAGTTTGTTCCTCAACAAGAGAAGTATGATCCTACTTCCTTCAAGGGAACACAAGCTCAAGATGATCTTCCACCACAAGACCACAAGCAAAAGGGCAAGGACAAGCTTCAAGAGGAGATTGATGCATTTGAAAAAGCTCCTAAGGCCTTGGTCAACTGGGTTCCCAAGACTACGACAAGTTCTACTTCATCAAGTACGACTACAACTCCAAGGATTCCCATCAAGATGATGTGGATCCCGAAGAAGAAGAACTAGAGAGTTCTTGAGGGTGACTCCTCCAACATATTTCACTCATATCATTTTGGCAACAACAAGTGTAATCAACTTCCACATCTTGCACTAGTTCAAGGAGTCACAAACCCTCTTGTTGGTAAGACAAGGGACAAGGTAATCTAATGCTTTCATAGACATCATCTTGTGTGTGCATCACTCTATGTCTACGGATATCCTTGTTTGTTCCTTGTGGGACTAACCCGTGTAGGTATTGAAAGTGCAATTCACTCCAAGGGATTGCTCCAAATGATCTACATCAAAATTGAGCATCCACATCTTCAACACCTACATGAAGTCATCATCGATAAACCCAAGGTTAGTTTATCCCTCTAAGGGGGGATCTCACATCTAGGGGGAGCTTAACTCTAAGAATTGAGTCAAAGCAACTCTAATGGTGTGAACACATCAATGCATTATGTAAAAGTGGTAACCCCACTTGAGCTTAAACGATGAGTATGACCTATGATCAAATGTTCTCATTTGACTCCTAAGTCAATATACTCATATATAGATGACCTAGTCATCGCCAATTGTTTGATAGATGCTCGAACTGTTTGTGCATGCTTTGCCACATATTTCATTTGCCATTTTATTGTGTGAGCATGTTGGTTGCATATTTTACTCATTCGAGGACATCCACTTGTTGTTTTGATTGATTGGTTTCATTTTTTTTGCCAAGTGGATGGACAAGAATGCCTAAGAACCTTCTCTATCTATCTATGATTTTCTTGTCTCAAACTCTATTCATGCTACATCACAAAATTTGATCAAGTCAGATTCGAACCACTCTGTGTGAGGAGCACTCGGAGTCCCCGATTCGTCATAGACTTAAACTTCCAAAACTTCTTTGTGCATTTCGGTCTGACCGATTCTCCCACTTCGGTCATACCGAGATCACTAAGTTGATCTAGGTTTTCAGTCTCGGTGCAAGCGATTTGAACTTTTCGGTCACACCAAGTTGCTGTAACTGTCAACAGTTATGCATCTCGGTGCCACCGAGTTGTTCCACTCGGTCACACCGACAAGGTCGTGCTATATATACTCACGGGCAAAAATTTGGAAACCTTCTCCAAACCCCTTCACCCGCGCATTGCTCGCGAGCCGCCTCCAGTCGCTGGTCTCCGCCGCCGTCAACGAAATTCACCCCCGCCGTTGCCACCGTAGAGATTTCATCGCCAAGCTAGGGTATGGACTCGATCACAGTGCTATCCCCGTCCGATTCCTAGCACATTGTGTTCATCATGATTCTTGCCACGATTGAAACAAGTCTATCCAGTCGAAACAATCCTTAGATTAGAAGTGAACTGAAAATTTAGGGTTAGGTTTCCGCCGAAACCATCTCAGACCCATCGAGTTGTAGAACTCGGTTCCACCGATTTGGCTAATGCCATTGCACAAGTGATTCTCGGTTTGACCGAGAATTGCAAATCGGTGTGATCGAGTTCAGGACTTTGTGAAACCCTAGCAGTGTCGGTGCCACTGAACTGTGACTCGGTCTGACCGATTTCACTAGTTTTGGTTCCAAAAGCTGCTTCGGTATCACCGAGTTTGCAAATCGGTTGATCCGAAATGCTTTCTGTGGAAAACTAAAACTAAGTTTTTGAATCATTCTTCTGCAAAAACCTCTGTATTTTGTGATGCTCATCCACTCTATCTCATCTACATCTATTTATAGGGTCAGCAGTCAGTGTTTGCAATATGTCTGATCAAAGTGACAGCCAAAACAGAGAAGAGGAGCAGGTTCAGATGAGTGAGGGCACTAGTCCCTCTAGTACCTCTAATGAGGGCAGCAGGAGCACCCCAAGCAACTTACCTAAAGCTGCCACCAGGGCCAGAAAGAAGAAAACCTCAGAATCTGAGGATGAAGACTATGTGGCAATTGAGGATGAAGCCACTTCCAAGAAGAAAGTGCTCAAAAAGGAGTATGGCACAACTACTGCCATTAAGCCTAGTATGAAGACCAAAGTACCTGCAAAGAGAACTCCCATGTCTAAAGCCAGAGCCTCTACTCAAGTACCTTTAGAATCTCAACCCAAAGAGGCTGCTGCAGAAGGGAAGAAAAGGAAGGAAAGGGTCAAGAAGACCATGGCCAGAGTTGTTGGAAAGCCTTCCATGATGGAAGAGGAAGAGGAAGAAGAGGTTGCTGCACCAGCACCCAAGGCTCAGAAGCTTATGGGTGATGCTATTAGGTCAGGGGCTGCATCATCAAAGCCCAAAGAAGCACCCAAAGCTGCCTCCAAACCAAAGACTGCACCAAAGAGGAATACCAGAAACATATCTGCTGCTGAGAAGAACAAGGCCCCAGTGCCTGAAACTGCTGCTGAAGAAGAAGAACAAGATGAAGAGCATGTTTTGAGAAAGTTGAAGCCAAAGATTCCAGACCACAATGATGCTCATCCTGTGGCTGAGAACATGAAGCTGAGGAAGGATGCATGACTCAGACAGTGGAGGTTATCTGATCCCTATGGTATCAGGAGAAGGACTGCTATTGACTACATGTTCCATACTAAGGAACAGCAGGATTTCTATGAGACAGTGCTGCTGGACAAGAAGCCTATAGTGTGTGACATGAGGTGGGTCGACTGGACCTACATGAAGGAGAATGAGGAACACTATCCTGGTGTGCAAGACAGTTTTAGTGCTTGTGGAGTTGCAGACTTTGTTGGGCAGAAGCTCACAAAGTGGAATGATGAGCTCATAATGCAATTCTACTCCACAACACACTTCTATCCAGATGGCAGGATAGTGTGGATGTCTGAAGGTACAAGGTACCAATCAACTATTGAGGAATGGGCAAATCTGATCAATGCACCTAAGGAGAAGGAAGATGACTTGGATGTCTATGCCAAGAAGAAGATGGATCACAACTCCATGGCTCATATGTACAAGGAGATCACAGATGCTGCAGTTGAGACACATAAGTTTGGATCTGTACATTATCTTCTGTCAGGACTGCCAACTATCAACTGGATCCTCAGGCATACTCTATTGCCCAAGTCAAGTGACCATAACATGATAAGAGGCCATGCTATAAACTTGCTACACTTATTTGATGTGCCACAGAAGTTCAAGGTCATGAGCCTCATAGTTGAGACTATTAAGAGGACAGCAGCTGACCAGAAGAGAATGCCCCACAGATTCAGGAGCTGATTAACTCCAAGATGGGCACAGGCACATACTTGCTGGACAAGGAACATTTTTCTATCTATCCAGAATTTGAGGACAACCAAGTGGTTATGGATGAAGATGAACCATCTTCTGTGCATGCTCAAGCAAAGAAGGAGAAGGCAAGGACAGAGAAGGCTACCAAGATGCCAACAATGGAAGAGGCATCTCAGTACTTTCTGAAGAGCAAACAAGATCATCTTGGCTACTTGATTGCATCCACTCTGAGGATTGAGAAGGGGCTGGCAACCTTAACTCAAAACCAGGAGAGCCTGGAGAGGATCATGGAGCATAAGTTCTATGACTTGGATGTGAAGGTAACTGAGATTCAGTCTGTTGTTGAGCAACTTCAGGATGATATGCAGGAGAGGAAGGGCAAGACAACCACTGATGCATTTGCCAGAGTGCCTAGAGCTCAGAGATCAGCTGCAGTGCCAGTGACAGACACCACAGCCACTTCATCCGCACCAGCTACAGCTCCTACAGCTCCAGTGCAATGATGTCTACTACACAACCTTCTTCTTGTAGACGTTGTTGGGCCTGCAAGTGCACAGGTTTGTAGGACAGTAGCAAATTTCCCTCAAGTGGATGACCTAAGGTTTATCAATCCGTAGGAGGCGTAGGATGAAGATGGTCTCTCTCAAGCAACCCTGCAACCAAATAACAGAGAGTCTCTTGTGTCCCCAACACACCCAATACAATGGCAAATTGTATAGGTGCACTAGTTCCGCGAAGAGATGGTGATACAAGTGCAATATGGATAGTAGATAAAGGTATTTGTAATCTGAAAATATAAAAACAGCAAGGTAACTAATGATAAAAGTGAGCGTAAACGGTATTGCAATGATAGGAAACAAGGCCTAGGGTTCATACTTTCACTAGTGCAAGTTCTCTCAACAATAATAACATAGATAGATCATATAACAAGCCCTCAACATGCAACAAAGAGTCACTCCAAAGCCACTAATAGCGGAGAACAAACGTAGAGATTATGGTAGGGTACGAAACCACCTCAAAGTTATTCTTTTGGATCAATCTATAAAAGAGTTCGTACTAGAATAACACCTTCAGACACAAATCAACCAAAACCCTAATGTCACCTAGATACTCCATTGTCACCTCAAGTATCTGTGGGCATGATTATGCGATATGCATCACACAATCTCAGAATCATCCAACCAACACAAAGTAATTCAAAGAGTGCCCCAAAGTTTCTATCGGAGAGTCAAGAACGTGTGCCAACCCCTATGCATAGGTTCCCAATGTCACGAAACCCACAAGTTGATCACCAAAACATACATCAAGTGGCACATGATATCCCATTGTCACCACAGATAATCACGACAAGACATACATCAAGTGTTCTCATAAAAGACTCAATCCGATAAGATAACTTCAAAGGGGAAACTCAATTCATCACAAGAGAGTAGAGGGGGAGAAACATCATAAGATCCAACTACAATAGCAAAGCTCGGGATACATCGTGCCATAGATGGAACACGAGAGAGAACACGAGATAGAGAGATCAAACACATAGCTACTGGTACATACCCTCAGCCCCGAGGGTGAACTACTCCCTCCTCGTCATGGATAGCGCCGGGATGATGAAGATGGCCACCGGTGATGGGTTCCCCCTCCGGCAGGGCGCCAGAACGGGCTCCCGAGAGGTTTTTGGTGGCTACAGAGGCTTGTGGCAGCGGAACTCCCTATCTATCTTCTGTTCTGGAAGTGTTAGGGTACGTAGGTATATATGGTGCAAGGGTATGTCGGTGGAGCTGGGCCCCACGAGGTAGGGGGCGCGCCACGGGGGGGCGCACCCCACCCTCGTGGGCATCCGTATCTCCCCGACGTGCACGCCAAGTTCCTGGGTTGCTTTCCTTCCAAAAATAACTTCTCCAGCTTGATTTAGTTCCGTTTTGACTCCGTCGATATTCCTTTTCCTCGAAACACCAAATAGGCATAAAACAAAGAAATCTAGGTTGGGCCTCCGGTTAATAGGTTAGTCCCAAAATACTATAAAAGTGGAAAATAAAGCCCAATGTAGTCCAAAACAGTAGATAAAGTAGCATGGAGCAATAAAAATTATAGATACGTTGGAGACGTATCGCATCCCCAAGCTTAATTCACCTTTCGTCCTCGAGTAGGTAAATGATAAAAAAGAATTTTTGATGCGGAGTGATACTTTGGCATAATTTCAATGTAAATCTTCTTAATTGTGATATGAATATTCAGATCCGAAAGATTCAAGACAAAAGTTCATATTGACACAAAAATAATAATACTTCAAGCATACTAATCAAAGCAATCATGTCTTCTCAAAATAACATGGCAAAAGAAAGTTCATCCCTACAAAATCATATAGTTAGGCTATGCTTCATTTTCGTCACACAAAGATGTTCCCAACTTCTATACCCCCGATGACAAGCCAAGCAATTGTTTCATACTCAAATAATCTCAAACTTTTTCAACCTTCACGCAATACATGAGCGCGAGCCATGGATATAGCACTATGGGTGGAATAGAATATGATGATGGGGATTGTGTGGAGAAGACAAAAAAGGAGAAAGTCTCACATTGACGAGAATAATCAATGGGCTATGGAGATGCCCATCAATTGATGTCAACATGAGGAGTAGGGATTGCCATGCAACGGATGCACTAGAGCTATGTATGCTCAACAAAAGAAAACTAGTGGGTGTGCATCCAACTCGCTTGCTCATGAAGACCTAGGGCATTTGAGGAAGCCCATCGTAGGAATATACAAGCCAAGTTCTATAATGAAAAATTCCCACTAGTATAAAAAGACAAATTATGAGACTCACTATATGAAGAACAAGGTGTTACTTTGAAGCACAATATATGAGACTCACTACATGAAGAACAAGGTGCTACTTTGAAGCACAAGTGTGGAAAAGAGATAGTAGCATTGCCCCTTTTTTGGGCCTTTCTCTTTTTTGGGCAATGCTCTAATAATGATGATCATCACACTTCTATCGATTACAACATAAGGATTACAACTCGAAACTTAGAACAAGATATGACTCTATATGAATGCCTCCGACGGTGTACCGGGATGGTGCAATGAATCAAGAGTGACATGTATGAAAAATAATGCATGGTGGCTTTGCCACAAATACGATGTCAACTACATGATCATGCAATGGCAATATGACAAAAGTAATGTATGTCATGAATATGATGATGGAAGTTGCATGGCAATATATCTCGGAATGGCTATGGAAATGCCATGATAGGTAGGTATGGTGGCTGTTTTGAGGAAGATCTAAGGAGGTTTATGTGTGATAGAGCGTATCGTATCACGAGGTTTGGATGCACCGGCGAAGTTTGCACCAACTCGCAAGGTGAGAAAGGTCAATGCACGGTACCGAAGAGGCTAGCAAAGGCGGAAAGGTAGAAGTGCGTATAATCCGTGGACTCAACATTAGTCAAAAGAACTCATATACTTATTGCAAAAATTCAGAAGTCATCAAAAACCAAGTACTACGCGCATGCTCCTAGGGGGATAGATTGGTAGGAAAAGACCATCGCTCGTCCCCGACCGCCACTCATAAGGATGCACAAGCCAGGTACACTTCATGTTTCAAATTTTTTACACAACTTTAACCATATGTGCATGCTACGGGACTTGCTAACTTCAACACACGCATTCTTTGAATTCATAATCACCCAACTAGCATGACTTTAATATCACTACCTCCATATCTCAAAACAATTATCAAGTATCAAACTTTTCTTAGTATTCAACACACTCATAAGAAAGTTTCACATATCTTGAATACCAAACATATTAATATTAAGCAAATTACCATGCTATTAACGAATCTCAAAATAATCTAAGTGAAGTATAAGAGTTCATCTATTTCTTCAAAATAAAACTACCACCATGCTCTAAAAGGTATACGTGATGCACTAGAGCAAATGACAAACTACTCCGAAAGATATAAGTGAAGGTCAATGATAGCTAAATAATTATGCAACTATGCGAAGACTCTCTCTCATTTAATAATTTCATATCTTGATACTTTATTCAAACAGCAAGCAAAGCTAAAGAAAAATATATTGCAAGGATAGTACAACTCATGTGAAGAAGCAAAAACTTAGGCTCAACCGATACTAACCGATAGTTGTTGAAGAAGAAAGGTGGGATTCCTACCGGGGCATCCCCAAGCTTAGATGCTTGAGACTTCTTGAAATATTATCTTGGGGTGCCTTGGGCATCCCCAAGCTTGAGCTTTTGTGTCTCCTTAATTCCTCTCATATCATGGTTTCTCTTTTTATCAAAAGCTTCATTCACAACAAACTCAACAAGAACTCGTGAGATAGGTTAGTATAAACCAATGCAAAACCTTATCATTTTCTACTATAACAAATCACTTAAATAATTATTCAACATTACATACTAAATGCCTCTGCATATTTAATACTCCTATCCTCAAATAGAATCATTAATCAAGCAAACATAGCAAACAATGCAACCATAACAGCAATCTGCCAAAACAGTACAGTCTGTAAAGAATGCAAGAGTATCAATACTTCCCTGACTCCAAATATTATGAACTAAAATTCCCACTGTAATAAATTTATCAGATCTCAATATGCAAAAAGATTCAACATTATACCACTCTCTGACTTTTCTAGGGAATTTTTGCAACAGCGGTAAACTTTCTGTTTTTCAAACAGCAACATGTATACTAGCAAAATAAGCATGGCAAAGGCTATCCTTGACTTCTTTATTGAAACTAAATATGCAAAACATTATTCTAAATAACATCAAGCTAATACTAACAAAAGAAAATGACGCTCCAAGCAAAACACATATCATGTGGCGAATAAAAATATAGCTCCAAGTAAAGTTTACCGATGAACGAAGACGAAAGAGGGGATGCCTTCCGGGGCATCCCCAAGCTTAGGCTTTTGGCTATTCTTGAATATTAACTTGGGGTGCCTTGGGCATACCCAAGCTTAGGCTCTTGCCACTCCTTGTTCCATAGTCCATCGAATCCTTACCCAAAACTTGAAAACTCCACAACACAAAACTCAACAGAAAACTCGTAAGCTCCGTTAGTATAAGAAAATAAAACCACCACTTAGGTACTGTAATTAACTCATTCTAAATTCATATTTGTGTAATATCTACTGTACTCCAACTTATCTATGGTTCATACCCTCCGATACTACTCATAGATTCATCAAAATAAGCAAACAACACATAGAAAACAGAATCTGTCAAAAACAGAACAATCTGTAGTAATCTGTATCAAACGTATACTTCTTGAACTCGAAAAATCCTACCAAATTGGGACCCCTAAGAAATTCGTGTGCCAATCCATAGCAAAAAGAATCATATCAGAATCATGTTTCTGTGAATTAACAAAACTAATTTACTGGGTGCAAAAGTTTCTGATTTTCAGCAGGATCAACACAACTATCACCGTAAGCCATCCTAAAGGTCTTACTTGGCACTTTATTGAAACAAAAGCCATAAAACATGATTACTACAGTAGCATAATCATGTGAACACACAAAACAGTAAGGGCAAGTATTGGGTTGTCTCCCAACAAGCGCTTTTCTTTAATGCCTTTATAGCTAGGCATGATGATGACAATGATGCTCACATAAAAGATAAGAATTGAAACATAACGGGAGCATCATGAAGCATATGACTAGCACATTTAAGTCTAACCCACTTCCTATGCATAGGGATTTTGTGAGCAAACAACTTATGGGAACAATAATCAACAAGCATTCTTTTTTGGTCTGATAACTGGAATCTTGGCTCTGAAGTTTCTACCTTGCAGTCTAGATTCCCTAGACTATTCTCTTTTGCCAAGGATCCCTGGATTTCTGTTAAGGACATCTTCAATTCAATTGATTTATACCAGCACTTTCATTTACCTTTATCTGCCCAAGCTTTTGATGAGTTGAACTTGATAAGAAATATGATGACCTCCCATACCAGAGTTGGCACCAGCAAGGATGTATGGTTATGGCAGGGTTCTACCAAGGGTTACAAACCTAAATTGTTCTATAATCATGTCTTCCAGACTGAAACATTCAACCACCTGCTCTGCTGGATCTGGAAATCTTCTTGCACTATCAAGATCAAGGTTTTTGCATGGATGCTCATCATGGACAGACTTAACACCAAGGATATGGTTGATAGAAGACACTGGCACATGGATGATGGTGTTTCTTGCAGGCTTTGCCCCCTGCAAGTGCGAGAAACCAGAGACCATCTCTTCTTCAACTGCAATTTCAGTGTCAGAGTTTGGAATTATTTGCAGATTGATTGGTCGTCTGGAACCTCAATGTCTGACCTTGTCATCCAGGCAAAAAGAAGTTTTGATAAACCCTTTTTCACTGAAGTAGTATTTATTGCCTGCTGGAATATTTGGATCATCAGGAATGCAAAAGTGTTCAGAGGTGAAAGGGCAAGTTTTAACAAATGGAGAGGAGCTTTCAGGCATGACATTACTCTGATGCAACATAGAATCAAGTCTGGGTACAAGGATGAGTTACTCAAGTGGATTTCCTTCTTGCCCCCTTAATTTTGCCCTTTTTTTCTGGTTTTTTCTGCTTCTTTTCGGTTACCTCTTGTAATCGTGTTGTTGTAACTGTTGCCTGCCCTTAATAAAGTTTTGAATTGCTGTGGGGGTCTTACCCCACAGTCCACGGTCAAAAAAAATAATCAACAAGCATAGG
Source organism: Aegilops speltoides (assembly GCA_021437245.1). NCBI lineage: Eukaryota > Viridiplantae > Streptophyta > Magnoliopsida > Poales > Poaceae > Aegilops > Aegilops speltoides. Next base: position 93,018,492 of record CM038141.1, on the reverse strand, counting down.
AAGGTAAAACAAGCATAACTTCAAGATTTTAAGCACATAGAGAGGAAACTTGACATTATTGCAATTCCTACAAGCATATATTCCTCCCTCATAATAATTTTCAGTAGCATCATGAATGAATTCAACAATATAACCAGCACCTAAAGCATTCTTTTCATGATCTACTAGCATAGAAAATTTACTACTCTCCACATAAGCAAAATTCTTCTCATTCGGAATAGTGGGAGTATCATAAGAGACTTGAACACTAAAAATTGTTTCCACATTAAAAGAGTAATGTTCAGGAAAAGGGTAATCATAATCATGACAAGATTTGTAAATATAATCATCACTACTTTTTATAGGATAAGTTTCATCACAAATTCATCATAAGTAGCAACTTCGTTCTCATCATAATCGATTGAAACCTCTCCCAAGATAGTGGAATCACTAAATAAAGCTGACACTCTTCCAAATCCACTTTCATATTCATCACAATAAGATTCAACATCCTCCAAAATAGTGGGATCACTACTTCCTAAAGTTGACTCTCTTCCGAACCCACTTTCATCAATATAATCATCATAAGTAGGAGGCATGCTATCATCATAACAACTTTGCATATCAAAACTTGGGACGCTAAAAATATCATCTTCACTAAACGTAGCATCCCCAAGCTTGGGACAAACATTAATTTCAGCAAATATATTCTCACATATTTCATTCTCATCAAACATAGCTTCCCCAAGCTTGGGCCCTTTCATATCATAAGCATAATCACTCTCATCATTAAAAATATTGATAGCACCAATAGTATAGCAATTATCATCATCACAATGAGTTGTAGGAGCAACATCATTTGGGAGGGATACCCTTCTACCTTTGTTGCTCCTTCTTTTTTTTTTCACATTATGTGTGGGTTCAACCTTCCTCTTTGAGCTCCTTATTGACGAGATTGGTTGAATAGAAAGCTCCTCCTCGTTACCTGATTCATCATAAGAAATAATAGGAGGATATTGGGAAGTCTCTTCCCTTTTATTAGTATTCTCTTCATCCTCTATTTGTTTTCTTTTCTTTATGTAATTGGCAATATAAGGATTATCAATGCAATTCACCGCACAATACATATAAATTTTCTCTAGATCAAAATGAAGAACTCTATCAAGGGCAAATTCTGGAATGACCTTAGTTATACGTTTCATTTCTTCATAACCCAAGAGCAAACTAAGTTCATTATGATGTGCAAGGGAAATCAAGTCATCACAATTTTTGGACATGATACGATCATGAAACAATTTGCATTGGGTACTAAAATGATCACGTTCATTGCAAAGTTCACAAGTAGGGCTAAGAAAAGATAAATTTTCAGCACATTCATCTAGCTCTTCTTGCAACAATTTGATTTCTAAGTACTTATGCCTCTTGCAATATATATCTTCCCTATTTGTTGTGTACTTACAAACCCAATGCACTCCACAAAAATTGACATGTTTACAGGAGACATTTTCATCATAACTAATGCAATCATCATTAGCATCATGGATATTCAAAGAATTCGTACTAACAACATTGCAATCATGCTCATCATTCAAATATTTAGTGCCAAACAATTTAGAGATTTCTTCTTCTAGCACTTGAGCACAATTATCCTTTCCATCATACTCACGAAAGATATTAAAAAGGTGAAGCGTATGAGGCATACTTAATTCCATTTTTTTTTGTAATTTTCTTTTATAAACTAAACTAGTGATAAAACAAGAAACAAAAAGATTCGATTGCAAGATATAAAGATATACCTTCAAGCACTCACCTCCCTGTCAACGGCGCCAGAAAAGAGCTTGATGTCTACTACACAACCTTCTTCTTGTAGACGTTGTTGGGCCTGCAAGTGCACAGGTTTGTAGGACAGTAGCAAATTTCCCTCAAGTGGATGACCTAAGGTTTATCAATCCGTAGGAGGCGTAGGATGAAGATGGTCTCTCTTAAGCAACCCTTCAACCAAATAACAGAGAGTCTCTTGTGTCCCCAACACACCCAATACAATGGCAAATTGTATAGGTGCACTAGTTTGGCGAAGATATGGTGATACAAGTGCAATATGGATAGTAGATAAAGGTATTTGTAATCTGAAAATATAAAAACAGCAAGGTAACTAATGATAAAAGTGAGCGTAAACTGTATTGCAATGATAGGAAACAAGGCCTAGGGTTCATACTTTCACTAGTGCAAGTTCTCTCAACAATAATAACATAGATAGATCATATAACAAGCCCTCAACATGCAATAAAGAGTCACTCCAAAGCCACTAATAGCGGAGAACAAACGTAGAGATTATGGTAGGGTACGAAACCACCTCAAAGTTATTCTTCCGGATCAATCTATAAAAGAGTTCATACTAGAATAACACCTAAAGACACAAATCAACCAAAACCGTAAAGTCACCTAGATACTCCATTGTCACCTCAAGTATCCGTGGACATGATTATACGATATGCATCACACAATCTCAGATTCATCCAACCAACACAAAGTACTTCAAAGAGTGCCCCAAAGTTTCTATCGGAGAGTCAAGAACGTGTGCCAACCCCTATGCATAGGTTCCCAATGTCACGAAACCCGCAAGTTGATCACCAAAACATACATCAAGTGGCACATGATATCCCATTGTCACCACAGTTAATCACGGCAAGACATACATCAAGTGTTCTCATAAAAGACTCAATCCGATAAGATAACTTCAAAGGGGAAACTCAATTCATCATAAGAGAGTAGAGGGGAAGAAACATCATAAGATCCAACTACAATAGCAAAGCTCGGGATACATCGTGCCATAGATGGAACACGAGAGAGAACACGAGATAGAGAGATCAAACACATAGCTACTGGTACATACCCTCAGCCCCGAGGGTGAACTACTCCCTCCTCGTCATGGATAGCGCCGGGATGATGAAGATGGCCACCGGTGATGGGTTCCCCCTCCGGTAGGGCGCCGGAACGGGCTCCCGAGAGGTTTTTGGTGGCCATAGAGGCTTGCGGCGGCGGAACTCCCGATCTATCTTCTGTTCTGGAAGTTTTAGGGTACGTAGGTATAGATGGGTGCAGGGGTATGTCGATGGAGCTACGAGGGCCCCACAAGGTAGGGGGCATGCCCGGGGGGAGGGGGGCGCCCCCCACCCTCGTGGGCAGCCCGTATCTTCCCTGATGTGCACTCCAAGTTCCCTGGGTTGCTTTCCTTCCAAAAATAACTTCTCCAGTTGATTTCGTTCCGTTTTGACTCCGTATGATATTCCTTTTCCTTGAAACACTGAAATAGGCATAAAACAACAAATCTGGGCTGGGCCTCCGGTTAATAGGTTAGTCCCAAAAATAATATAAAAGTGGAAAATAAAGCCCAATGTAGTCCAAAGCAGTAGATAAAGTAGCATGGAGCAATCAAAAATTATAGATACGTTGGAGACGTATCATGCAACCAGCTTTAGCACCCACACCTCCAGCTCCATCCACATCTACTGAAGTCTTCGTCCAAGGAGCCATCTCTACACCACCACCTGAAGATCAAGCCTGAGAGACGATTTAGTGCTATGCATTTTCTATGAACTTTTTGGTAACTTGTTGCCAAAGGGGAAAAATGTATAGATCATAGGCTTCGAGAGAGTGTTGCTTTTATTCTCTCTTGCTTTGGTGGTTGAACTTTATTTGCTTGTTTGAGATACTCTATGTCATGTGATACTTGGATGATCATGTGTTTGATCATATGCTACATTTATGCTTGTTGGATGACATTATCTCGTTTATCCCTATATGATCATTCACTTTGCTTGGTGATGAGTGCATATATTCAATCATTATCATTTTGAGCGCTCCACCAAGATGTATGTGACATGGAAGAGTTACCCATGAGCCTAACTCCTTGTGCATTTGCAGTCCAAAGCAAATCTTAAACTATGCACAAATTTAGGGGGAGCTCTTGCTTATCACATACTTCTCAAAGCGACTATGTTTTTCACTCTTATTATCATTTGTCGAAGCATTGATCTATATGTTGTCATCAATTACCAAAAAGGGGGAGATTGAAAGTGCAACTATCCCTAGGTGGGTTTGGTAATTCCTAACAACATATAGCTCATTGAGCTAACATTCCAAGATGAATATTTCAGGAAAAGCTCAATGAATGGCATGGCATGGATGAGAAAAGTGGATCCCTCAAAATGCTAAGGATAAAAGGATTGGCTCAAGCTCAAAAGCTCAAGACTCTACATTTTATATTTTAGTGATCCAAGATCACATTGAGTCTATAGGAAAAGCCAATACTATCAAGGAGGGATGAGGTGTTGCTTAATGAGTTTCTTGCTCCACAGTGCTTAGTGATATGCTCCAAAACCCTCAACTACTTTCTCATATCCACATATGACCAATACCAAAAGTCAAACTCGGGCCCACCGATCCTTTCTACCCGACGCCACCGAGTTCAGATGTCATAGCCACTGCCACAAACCCTAGGGAAATCGGTCTCACCGATAGGGATCTCGGTCTCACTGAGATGGGGTTGTAATATATCTGTTTCCCTTCGTAACGTTTCGGTACCACCGAGATGAGCGATCGGTCCCACCGAGATTGCAATGTAAACTCCCTGTTTCCTTTTCGTAACATTTCAGTCCCACCGAAATGAGCGAAACGGTCCCACTGAGTTTACCTAACCAACTCTCTGGTTAGCTTATTACCAAAATCGGTCTCACCTAGTTTGTGTAATCGGTCTCACCGAGATTACGTTATGCCCTAACCCTAACCATATCGGTCCTACCGAGTTGCATGTCGGTGCCACCAAATCCTAACGGTCACTAGATTTGCTAAATTGATCTGACCGAGTTTACCAATTCGGTCCCACCGAGTTTGGCAAGTTGTGTGTAATGGTTAGATTTTGTGTGGAGGCTATATATACCCCTCCACCTCCTCTTCATTCGTGGAGAGAGCCATCAGAACAAACCTACACTTCCAACTTGCTATTTCTGGGAAGGAACCACCTACTCATGTGTTGAGGCCAAGATATTCCATTCCTACCATATGAATCTTGATCTCTAGCCTTCCCCATGTTGCTTTCCACTCAAATCTTCTTTCCACCAAATCCAAATCCTATGAGAGAGAGTTGAGTGTTGGGGAGACTATCATTTGAAGCACAAGAGCAAGAAGTTCATCATCAACACACCATTGGTTACTTCTTGGAGAGTGGTGTCTCCTAGATTGGCTAGGTGTCACTTGGGAGCCTCCGACAAGATTGTGGAGTTGAACCAAGGAGTTTGTAAGGGCAAGGAGATCGCCTACTTCGTGAAGATCTACCACAAGTGAGGCAAGTCCTTCGTGGGCGACGACCATGGTGGGATAGACAAGGTTGCTTCTTCATGGACCCTTCGTGGGTGGAGCCCTCCGTGGACTCGTGCAACCGTTACCCTTCGTGGGTTGAAGTCTCCATCAACGTGGATGTACGATAGCACCACCTATCGGAACCACAGCTCAAAAATCATCGTGTCTCCAAATTGCGTTTAAATTCTCTAAACCCTTCCCTTTACATTCTTGCAAGTTGCATGCTTTACTTTCCGCTGCTCATATACTCTTTGCATGCTTGCTTGAATTGTGTTAAGATTGCTTGACTTGTGCTAAGATAGCTAAAATCTGCCAAAGACTAAAATTGGGAAAATGATAAGTTTTTATTTGGTCAAGTAGTCTAATCACCCCCCCTCTAGACATACTTTCGATCCTACATGGTCCGACTGCAGGAGATGAGTTGCATAACTCTGGTCACCCACCGGTCATCAAAGCCCCCAAGGGCAGGCTCAATAAGATAATACTGAGTTGGGACTTTATATATTCTTTATTGAAAATAACATCATATGATGTAGCCCCCGCTGTGGGGCTTGACCCACGACCATAAGGTTAAGAGTCTTGTACTCTACCAACTGAGTAGTGGACCCTTCAATATAATGGATTAAGGCTTATGTACATTGAATTTTTTGATAGGAGCAATTGGTGAGCCCCCAAGGGCCGGCTCTTTACGATGTGATGAGTCGGGTCTTCAATAAGGCGAGTAAAAAATGACTTTGCATTAGCCCCCAAGTGTCATGGTGCGTGCTTGCAGTGACATGGGACTTCCATATTTGATATAATCATGATTTGAATAATGCATCCCCCAAGTGTCGGGTCGTAAGCCTGCAGCGACTCGGGACTATCCCTTCCATTGTAGAATAAATCATATCCTCTATCTGGATGATATTGCTGAATGCCTTGCATATCAATATTGAACCTTGCTCTCTATTGTGAGCTAGTATTCTTGAATGAAGAAATAATAGCCATTACTCTGGAGCGGCTTTGAAAACCTCAATCATAATACTGGTTATTGATAACCATAAAAAATCTAGCCTTGTTGGTTATTAAAGATTTGAATAATATAACCCGGTTTGAAAACTAGTTCCTGCAATATAAACCACTATATCCATGCATATATATGATGCAATGATGCTGCAATGTATTATGCAACGTATGATGATGTATGTGCACGATAACAGAGTAAAAAATGTCAGCTTTTGGAGCTTGAATCTTACTTCAATGAAACTAGCATGATAGCCACTAGAGTATCCTCGCTTTCCATAAGCTGGCTCTCGCATGACCCAATCGATGTTTTAACCTGGATAAGTTCAGGGTCTTGTTTCAAGATTGACTTATCGAGAGTGCACGAGGTCGGAGTAGCATCATGCAAACAGGTAGGTTTAACCAAGTTTCAATGAAGGCGGCTTAATAGCCTGGGTTCATCCTCGCTATCCGTAAGCCGTGCCCTCATATGACTATTTAAGAGTAAGGTGGGTCAATCAGGATTACCTGATGGAGAAGCATCTGGCATACAGGCAGGATGACCCGGAAGGGTTACTTCCTCTTTGGTGAATACACCTATGTTTGAACAAGATAACCCAGTTAAGAGGGTAGTAACGCTATGTTCTCTTTGGTGAATACACCTATGTTTGAATAGGACGCCCCCAAGTGACATATTTGGTCAAGAGGGTAGTGACGCTACGTTCTCTTTGGTGAATACACCTATGTTTGACCAAGAAGCCCCCAAGTGACATATTTGGTCAAGAGGGTAGTAACGCTATGTTCTCTTTGGTGAATACACCTATGTTTGAACAGGAAGCCCCCAAGTGATTTGTAATAAGGCGTGTAAGCCGGATTAAGAGGGTAAGCACAGCTATGCTCATTGAGCAAGAAGCCCCCAAGTGATCAATAATATGATAAACCATGTTTGAACCGCGCATCATGGCAGCAAGTTCTATTTGGCAACTTTTTAGTTTTTCCTAAGAACTCGGACTTGTGAGAGATGGATTCTTTTTGAACTGGATGTTAAACCGGATATTAAGCGCTTCAAAGCTTTATGGGAGAGAGATGTCTCTTGAGCCATATTTTAAACCGGAATCTTCATTTTGAGCCGGAAATTTTCTGACGGCCTTTAAATTTTCATCAATATGGCAGCAGCTTCCGGGACCGGGTTATCTTCCCCTTCAACGTCCTGGGGTTCTTGAATTTGCTGAAACTGGCAAGGCTTGCTGAGTGATATCATTTTAGCCCCCGAGTCTTAAAACGACTCAAGGAGTTCGCTTGAGATTCTCCATATTTGACCGTGATGTAAACCGACATATAGTTGAACAGCGGAACGCTGGAGTATGTTGAATCTCGACGGGTTATAAATGACCTTGTCCATTGATTCGTCCGATGTAGGCAAGGGCCAGAGTTTGATGGTCTCCTTGGCAATTATGAATTCTGCATAAGAATTTGCACAAACGAGAGTAATTGTTCTCGAAGAAAATAAAGATGTATCAATAGAAACTTGACAGAATGGATTTCACCTGATGTGTTTTATCAAGAATTTATCAGCCGTAGGATTGCAACAACAATGACAGAGGCGGTGACTTAAAACGCGACACCGGGCGGCTCAGAAGGGATCCTCCGGGTCATGTTTGACCATTGGATTATTAATTTTTTTCCAGCACTTTGACTTTTCTTTTCTGCTATTCCAATCATTACAAGCGCATGGGAAGGGAGCAGTGGCGTGGGTGACTGGGCGGCTTGATGGCAGCAAGGCCGCAGCAGCGGCAGTTCAGTGGGGGCGCCGGCGTGTCACGGCCTTGGCGGCCTCAATTGAAGGGCGGCTCGACGACGCGACAGTCAGCGGCTTGATGCCGTCGATTTAGCAGTGGCAGAGGCGACTCAACGTGGTAGCAGTGACTCAATCGATACGACGCAGCAGAGGCGGCTCAGCGAGGGTAGCAAATCAACGTCGTATTGGTGGCCGCTCGCAGGAAGCAAATGCGAGGCCCGGCGGCTCAGGAGGCCCCAATGAAGCAGATCGAGGCGGCCACAACAGTAGCTCGGCGCGGGGTGATCCGGCGATTCAATGCAGCAGAAACAGCGCCGCGGGCATGTGGCGAAGGGGGCGGCTCAAGGCTGGTGACTCATGCAACGGTGACTTGTGGCCATATGAAGAAGATACACCGGTAAGGCGGCGAGTTGAGGTAGGCGCCTTGGAGACATCATGCGGTTGGGGCTGACCGCAGAGACGATGGCGGAGCGCCAGCGAAGGGAGGTCGACCTGAGGCAGGCAGCTCAGAGGTGACTCGACGTGGAGGAAAAAATCGGCGAGGCACGGGCGGCTCGTGGTGGAGATGAACCGGGCGTGAAGGACGGGGCCTGCTGGTTGGCAACTTGAAGCAAGGCCGGCTTTTGGCAAGGTAGCGGCGGCTCAAGGTGGAGCCAAGGCGAGGTTTCAAGCAAAAGGAGGTGCTCGGGTTCTCCTATGACTGTAGGCGCTCAGGGAAAACTAGTCTCCTTCCCACGTTACCCAGTGTTTGATTAAGTCTATTGCCTGCATCTCTCTTTGACAGTATGATGGACTGGTGCTTTTGACTTTACGTTGGAGTGGAAGGTGTTGACCTCTTAAAAGGAAGGCTGAAGCTGCCGCTCACCCTTGCCGGTGCGACGGCTCAAAAGCGAGGCTTGCAGAGGTGAACTGGCACGGGAGCAGTAAACGGGAGCAGCATCAGTGAGCCGGCGGCGCAAGGTGTGGCGACCAGTGGAGCTCGGCGTTGAAAATGGGGCGACCCGGCACGACGGGTTGGAGGGTTGCGTCTGGGTCAGCGGCTCGAGGATTCACGACCACACGGGGCCAGCTCGAAGAAATATGTTGCAGTGGCGACGGTGGCTTTGAAGAAGTGCGGCCGGCAGTAGAAGCAGCATCACGAGTCATGGCAGCGGCGACTTGGAGTGAAGGCAAGCCACAATTTAGAGGGTGACGCCGGGGAAAGGTGGCCGCGGCCATGGCGAAGGGTCCATGAAGCAAGGCGGGTCGACGTAAGGCGGATTGAAATACCGACTTGAGGGCGGATGACAGCTCAACGGAGTTCGGCTCAGGCCTGCTCCAGCAAATTTGAAGGCCACGGCGAGGGGAGTTCGGCGGCTCATACCCGCAGACTCGGTGGCTCAAGAACTCGGTGACAGAAGCCAGCGGCTCGAGGCCGACCATGGCAGGGGCGGCGGTGAAGACGGCTCACGGCAGAGGTGGAATCGCCGGCCGGTCCAGAGGAGAAGGGCATAAAAGCAACCGACAATTTGGTGCGCGGGCGATTCTAACGCCATTCAGAACTTGTGCGTACATGCACCATCTTCTATTTGACTGATGCTTCACGTGGAGTTATGGCAGCAAGCACTAGTATTCCATGGTTAAATTGTCTAGTAGTGGATCGATATTAGTGATCCGGCCTAAGTGTCGCAGGAGAGACAGCTTGCGAGGCCGCAGCGAGACGGCGACTTGGCGCGGCTGTATGGCATTGGCCGCTCAAGCAGACAACTCAGCGAAGATTCAGGGAGGCCACAGCGGCACAGCGGCTCAGACGTTGTAGAGGCAGGGCCAGCGGCGGCTGTGAAGTAGCGATGGGGCTCGGGTCGTGCGCCCGTGCTGGCAGAGAAGGCAAGGCCCGGCACGGCCCGGGACAGAGAGTGGCCGACTAGCAACGAAGTCCGAGACGAACGGTGGCTCAGCGAGGAACAACACAAGGGCGGCACTCGAGGTGGCGTGAGGCTGCGGCGGTTCAAGACCGCAGTGGCGTGTGAGGGCGAGGGAGCCCGAGGCCAGATGGCGGGTTGATGCAGTGCCTTGGAGACGGCAGGTCATGTGTGGTGCAGCCGAGGCAAAACCGGATTTTGATGGACGCAGTGCAGACGGGCGCGGTGCATGCAGGCGGCGGCTCGAGGCGGCACTCGAGGCGGAGGTGGCTTGAGGAGACACCCTGGCGGCTTGTGACTCATGGGCAGCTTGGAGACAGGATGACAATGGTGACTCGCTCAAGGCCAGAGGCGACGGCTCGTAGCGGCACCGTGGTAGCCGCAAACGCGACGACGGCGACCAGTGGCTTAAGAGCAAGTACAATAGAGCTGAGTCAGCGGGCTGTAAGGAATAAACTAGTATATTTCTGCTTAGTTGGAGGAAAGAGAAGAGGAGAGAGAAGGTAAGCGGGCTCTTCGTGAAGAGCCAGCTCTAGCACGTGCTCCTAGGCACTTTGTGAGAATGAAAAGTGGGCCACGTAATAAAAAAGTAGTACATTCTTTTGATATACTATTGTACATGTTGGCTATAAGATGGGCTGTAGATGACATGGCACTGGCTTATAGCCAGCAGCTGGCTATACTATTAACCATGCTCTAAGGAGGAGTGACGGGGTGGACCGCCGGTGGGGGCAGCTCGAAGGCAGGCGGTTTAGAGGCGCGGATGTAACACATCGATGGAGCCCGAGGCCGTGACAGCGGATTGGAGTTGCGGCGACTTTAAGCTCTAGCGGAGGCCGAGTCCACCTCTGCTTTCTGTGTTGTGACCGGTTTGATTTACTCTCATCCATGTCTTTTTCCCAGTCGTTGCCTTCCTTTTCCTTCCTTTTCCTTTTTTATCCTAAAATCTAAAAAGTGGCCATGCACTATTCAACCAGAACGAGCGGCCGGCTCCTGGCCGCTCGATCTCGCTCCTATGGTCACGTAGCGCACCCACTACCAGACAACGACAAAAGTCTCCCGCTACCCGACAACGACAAGCGCGCACGCATGCTAACCCCATCCCGCTGCTATCTCTCTTCCTCGTCTCCAACTCTCCATTAGTCCTGACTTCAGAGCACGGAGGTGACGATGAAGCATAGGATACGCCATCGTTGATGCCCGGGAGGTCAAGGGGGAGATGGCAGAACCGGAGGAGCACGGCGAGTAGGTCGGCCGTGCAGCCGAAGTAGCAGCGCTGCCATTTTCTTCTTCCCTTTTTTGAGTTGTATGATGGCTCTGCCTCGCCATGGATGGCCAGCCTCGAGCAGTAGGTATCAACGTGAGGCTGGGAGGTCTTCTCCTCCACGTATCCCAGTGACGGAAAGATCCAACAGAGGCGGAACAACCGGCGGTTGTCGCCGCCACAACTGGTGGTCCTCCTCCCCGGTGGTGGAGCTGCTCATCCCCGATGGTAGTTGCACACACATATGCTTAGTTGGCTTTGTAATGTAGTTTAGTTGCACACACATTGATGTTTAGTTGACTTGTAATGTAGTCTAGTTGCACACATATTGATGTTTAGTTGGCAGAAAGACTAGTTGCACACACATATGCTCAGTCGGCTTGTAATATATTCTAGTTGCACACACATTGATGTTTAGTTGGCATGACACTAGTTACACACGCATATGCGCAATTGACGCGGCAATGTAGTCTAGTTGTACACACATTGATGTTTAGTTGGCAGGACACTAGTTGCACACACATATGCTCAGTTGGCACGACAGTGTAGTCTAGTTGCACACACATTGATATTTAGTTGTTTGGACTAGTTACACACATATATGCTCTGTTGGCGCCGCAATGTAGTCTAGTTGCACACACTTTGATGTTTAGTTGGCAGGACTATTGGCACACACATATGCTCAGTTGGCGCGGTAATATAGTCTAACTGCACACACATTGACGTTTAGTTGGCAGGACTATTGGCACACACATACGTTCAGTTGGTGCGGTAATGTAGTCGAGTTGCACACATATTGATGTTTAGCTGGCAGGACTATTGAAACAAACATATGCTCAGTTGGCGCGATAGTGTAGTCTAATTTCACACACATTGATGTTTAGTTGGCAGGAAGACTAGTTCGTCGAAACTGTTGGGGAACGTAGTAATTTCAAAAATTTTCCTACGCACACGCAAGATCATGGTGATGCATAGCAACGAGAGGGGAGAGTGTTGTCTCACGCACTCGTGAGACCGAAGCGAAGCGATCACAACGTAGAGGAAGTAGTCGTCGTTCTCCTCGCGATCCAACCGATCCCAGCCCGTTACTCGGCGCCTCGAGTTCTTGACACACGTACAGCTCGGTGACGCCCTCGGCTCCGATCCAGCAAAGCTCCGGAGAGAGTTCCACAAGACGACGGCGTGGTGACGATCTTGATGTTCTACCGGCGCAGGCTTCGCCTAAGCACCGCCACGATATTACCGAGGTGGAATATGGTGGAGGGGGCACCGCACACGGCTAAGGAACGATCTCAAGGATCAACTTGTGTGTTCATGGGGTGCCCCTGCCCCGTATATAAAGGAGGGAGGAGGAGGAGGCCGGTCTAGGGAGGAGGCGCCATAGGGGAGTCCTACTCCCACCGGAGTAGGATTCCCCTTTCCTAGTCCAACTAGGATCCTTCCATGTATTAGGAGTAGGAGACTAGGAAGGGAAGAGAGAAGGAAGGAAGGAGGGTGCGGCCCTCCCCAGCCCAATTCGGACTAGGGCAAGGGGGCGCGCCTGCCTAGGGCAGCCCTCTCTCTTTCCCGTATGGCCCATAAGGCCCAATACTTCTCCCCGGCGAATTCTCGTAACTCTCCGGTACTCCGATAAGTACCCGAATGACTCGGAACCTTTCCGAACTCCGAATATAGTCGTCCAATATATCGATCTTTACGTCTCAACCATTTCGAGACTCCTCGTCATGTCCCCGATCTCATCCGGGATTCCGAACTCCTTCGGTACATCAAAACTCATAAACTCATAATATAACTGTCATCGAAACCTTAAGCATGCGGACCCTACGGTTCGAGAACAATGTAGACATGACCGAGACACGTCTCCGGTCAATAACCAATAGCGGGACCTGGATGTCCATATTGGTTCCTACATATTCTATGAAGATCTTTATCGGTCAGACCGCATAACAACATACGTTGTTCCCTTTGTCATCGGTATGTTACTTGCCCGAGATTCGATCGTCGGTATCGAATACCTAGTTCAATCTCGTTTCCGGCAAGTCTCTTTACTCGTTCCGTAATACATCATCTCGCAACTAACTCATTAGTTACAATGCTTGCAAGGCTTAAGTGATGTGCATTACCGAGAGGGCCCAGAGATACCTCTCCGATATTCGGAGTGACAAATCCTAATCTCGAAATACGCCAACCCAACAAGTACCTTTGGAGACACCTGTAGAGCACCTTTATAATCACCCGATTCGTTGTGACGTTTGGTAGCACACAAAGTGTTCCTCCGGTAAACGGGAGTTGCATAATCTCATAGTCATAGGAACATGTATAAGTCATGAAGGAAGCAATAGCAACATACTAAACGATCATGTGCTAAGCTAACGGAATGGGTCATGTCAATCAGATCATTCAACTAATGATGTGAACTTGTTAATCAAATAACAACTCCTTGTTCATGGTTAGGAAACATAACCATCTTTGATTAACAAGCTAGTCAAGTAGAGGCATACTAGTGACACTCTGTTTGTCTATATATTCACACATGTATTATGTTTCCGGTTAATACAATTCTAGCATGAATAATAAGCATTTATCATGATATGAGGAAATATATAATAACTTTATTATTGCCTCTAGGGCATATTTCCTTCAGTCTCCCACTTGCACTAGAGTCAATAATCTAGATCACATCACCATGTGATTAACATCGATAGTTCACATCATCATGTGATTAACACCCATAGTTCACATCGCCATGTGACCAACACCCAAAGGGTTTACTAGATTCAGTAATCTAGTTCACATCGCTATGTGATTAACACCCAAAGAGTACTAAGGTGTGATCATGTTTTGCTTGTGAGAGAGTCTTAGTCAACGGGTCTTTCACATTCAGATCCGTTATGTATTTTGCAATTTTCTATGTCTTACAATGCTCTTGCGGCTACTCTAGCTAATTGCTCCCACTTTAAATATGTATCTAGATCGAGACTTAGAGTCATCCGATCGGTGTCAAAACTTGCATCGACGTAACCCTTTATGACTAACCTTTTGTCACTTCCATAATCGAGAAACATATCCTTATTCCACTAAGGATAATTTTGATCGCTGTCCATGATCTACTCCTAGATCACTATTGTACTCCTTGCCAAACTCAAAGTCAGGGTATACAATAGATTTGGTACATAGCATGGCATACTTTATAGAACCTATGGCCAAGGCATAGGGAATGACTTTCATTCTCTTTCTATCTTCTGCCGTGGTCGGGTTTTGATTCTTACTCAATTTCACACCTTGTAACACAGGCAAGAACTCTTTCTTTGACTGTTCCATTTTGAACTACTTCAAAATCTTGTCAAGGTATGTACTCATTGAAAAAACTTATCAAGCATCTTGATCTATCTCTATAGATCCTGATGCTCAATATGTAAGCAGCTTCACCGAGGTCTTTCTTTGAAAAACTTCTTTCAAACACTCCTTTATGCTTTGCAGAATAATTCTACATTATTTCCGATTCACATATACTTATCAGAAATGCTGTAGTGCTCCCACTCACTTTCTAGTAAATACAGGCTTCACCATAAGTCTGTACAAAACTATATGCTTTGATCAACTCATCAAAGCGTATATTCCAACTCCGAGATGCTTGCACCAGTCCATAGATGGATCGCTGGAACTTGCACACTTTGTTAGCTCCCTTTGGATCGAAAAAACCTTCTGTTGCATCATATACAACTCTTCCTCCGTAAAACCATTCAGAATTCAGTTTTACATCCATTTGCCAAATTTCATAAATTGTGGCAATTGCTAACATGATTCGGACAGACTTAAGCATCGCTACTGCTTGAGAAAATCTCATTGTAGTCAACATCTTGAACTTTGTCGAAAACCTTTTTGCAACAAGTCGAGCTTTGTAGATAGTAACACTACTATCAACGTCCGCCTTCCTCTTGAAGATCCATTTATTTTCTATGGTTTGCCGATCATCGAGCAAATCCATCAAAGTCCATACTTTGTTCTCATACATGGATCATATCTCGATTTCATGGCCTCAAACCATTTTATGGAATCTGGGCTCATCATCGCTTCCTCATAGTTCGTAGGTTTGTCATGGTCAAGTAACACGACCTCCGAACAGGATTACCGCACCACTCAGTGCGGATCTCACTGTTTTACCTACGAGGTTCGGTAGTAACTTGATCTGAAGTTTTATGATCATCATCATTAACTTCCTCACTAATTGGTATAGTAGTCACAAGAACAGATTTACGTGATGAACTACTTTCCAATAAGGAAACAGTACAGATTACCTCATCAAGTTCTACTTTCCTCCCACTCACTTCTTTCGAGAGAAACTCCTTCTCTAGAAAGGATCCATCTTAAGCAACGAATATCTTGCCTTCGGATCTGTGATAGAAGGTGTACCCAACAATTTCCTTTGGGTATTCTATGAAGACGCATTCTCCGATTTGGGTTCGAGCTTATCAGATGAAACTTTTTCACATAAGCATCGCAACTCCAAACTTTAAGAAACGACAACTTGGGTTTCTTGCTAAACCACAGTTCATATAGTGTCATCTTAACGGATTTAGATGGTGCCCAATTTAACGTGAATGCAGCTGTCTCTAATGCATGATCCCAAAACGATATTGGTAAATCAAGAAGAAACATCATAGATTGCACTATATCCAATAAAGTACGGTTATGACGCTCGGACACACCATTATGAAGTGGTGTTCGGTGGCATGAATTTGTGAAACTATTCCACATTGTTTTAATTGAAGACCAAACTCAGAACTCAAATATTTGTCTCCGCGATCAGATCGTAGAAACCTTATTTTCTTGTCACGATGATTTTTCCACTTCACTCTGAAATTCTTTGAACCTTTCAACTATTTCAGACTTATGTTTCATCAAGTAGATATACCCATATCTGCTCAAATCATCTGTGAAGGTCGAAAATAACGATACCCGCCATGAGCCTTAACACTCATTGGATCGCATACATCAAGATGTATTATTTCCAATAAGTCGGTTGCTCGCTCCATTATTCGAGAACGGAGTCTTAGTCATCTTGCCCATGAGGCATGGTTCGCAAGCATCAAGTGATTCATAATCAAGTGATTCCAAAATCCCATCAAGATGGAGTTTCTTCATGCGCTTTACACCAATATGACATAAACGGCGATTACCACAAATAAGTTGCACTATCATTATTAACTTTGCATCTTTTGGTTTCAATATTATGAATATGTGTATCACTACGATCGAGATCCAATGAACCATTTTCATTGGGTGTGTAACCATATAAGGTTTTATTCATGTAAATGTAACAACAGTTTATTCTCTTACTTAAATGAATAACCGTATTGCAATAAACACGATCAAATCATATTCATGCTCAACGCAAACACCAAATAACATTTATTTAGGTTCAACACTAATCCCGAAAGTATAGGGAGTGTGCGATGATGATCATATCAATCTTGAAACTACTTTCAACACACATCGTCACTTCACCCTTAACTAGTTTCGCTTATTCGCAACTCCGCTTTGAGTTACTACTCTTAGCAACCGAACCAGTACCAAATACCGAGGGGTTGCTATAAACACTAGTAAAGTACACATCAATAACATGTATATCAAATATACTTTTGTTTACTTTGCCATCCTTCTTATCCGCCAAATACTTGGGGTAGTTCGCTTCAAAGGACCAGTCCCTTTGCAGTAGAAGCACTTAGTCTCGTGCTTAGGTCCGACTTGGGCTTCTTCACTTGAGCAGCAACTTGCTTGCCGCTCTTCTTGAAGTTCCCTTCTATCCCTTTGCCCTTTTCTTGAAACTAGTGGTCTTGTTAACCATCAACACTTGATGTTCTTTCTTGATTTCTACCTTCATCGATTTCATCATCATGAAAAACTTGGGAATCATTTTATCATCCCTTGCATACTATAGTTCATCACGAAGTTCTACTAACTTGGTGATGGTGCTAGAGAATTCATCAATCACTATCTTATCCGGAAGATTAACTCCCACTTTCATTCAAGCGATTGAAGTACCTGCACAATCTGAGCACATGCTCACTAGTTGAGCGATTCTCCTCCATCTTTTAGCTATAGAACTTGTTGAAGACTTCATATCTCTCAACTCGGGTATTTTCTTGAAATATTAACTTCAATTCCTGGAACATCTCATATGGTCCATGATGTTCAAAACATCTTTGAAGTCCCGATTCAAAGCCATAAAGCATGGTGCACAAAACTATCAAGTAGTCATCATATTGAGCTAGCCAAATGTTCATAACGTCTGCATCTGCTCCTGCAATAGGTCTGTCACCTAGCGGTGTATCAAGGACATAATTCTTCTGCGCAGCAATGAGGATAAACCTCAGATCACGGATCCAATCCGCATCATTGCTACTAACATTTTTCAACACAATTTTCTCTAGGAACATATCAAAATAAACATATGAAAGCAACAACGCGAGCTATTGATCTACAACATAATTTGAAAAATACTACCAGACTAAGTTCATGATAAATTTAAGTTCAATTAATCATATTACTTAAGAACTCCCACTTAGGCCAGACATCTCTCTAGTCATCTAAGTGATCATGCGATCCAAATCAACTAAACCATAACCGATCATCACGTGAGATGGAGTAGTTTTCAATGGTGAACATCTTATGTTGATCATATCTACTATATGATTCACGCCGACCTTTCGGTCTCCGTGTTCCGAGGCCATATCTGCATATGCTAGGCTCGTCAAGTATAACTGAGTATTCTGCGTGTGCAAAACTGGCTTGCACCCGTTGTAGATGGACGAGAGCTTATCACACCCGATCATCACATGGTGTCCAGGCACGACGAACTTTGGCAATGGTGCATACTCGGGAGAACACTACTTGATAATTTTAGTGAGAGATCATCTTAAAATGCTACCGTCAATCAAAGCAAGATAAGATGCATAAAGGATAAACATCACATGCAATCAATATAAGTGATATGATATGGCCATCATCTTCTTGTGCTTGTGATCTCCATCTCGAAGCACCATCATGATCACCATCGCCACCGGCGCGACACCTTGATCTCCATCGTAGCATCGTTGTCGTTTACACCATCTATTGCTTCTCGACGACTATCGCTACCGCTTAGTGATAAAGTAAAGCAATTACGATGCGTTGCATTTCATACAATAAAGCGACAACCATATGGCTCCTGCCATTGCCGATAACCGGTTACAAAACATGATCATCTCATACAATAAAATATAGCATCACGCCTTGACCATATCACATCACAACATGCCCTGCAAAAACAAGTTAGACGTCCTCTACTTTGTTGTTGCAAATTTTACGTGGCTGCTATGGGCTTAGCAAGAACTGTTCTTACCTCGCATCAAAACCACAATGATAGTTTGTCAAATAGACTCGTTTTAACCTTCACAAGGACCGGGCATAGCCACACTCGGTTCAACTAAAGTGAGAGAGACAGACACCCGCCACCACCTTTAAGAACGAGTGCTCGAACGGTGAAACCAGTCTCGCGTAAGCGTCTGGCGTAATGTCGGTCCGGGCCGCTTCATCTCACAATACCGCTGAACCAAAGTATGACATGCTGGTAGGCGATGACTTATATCGCCCACAACTCACTTGTGTTCTACTCGTGCATATAACATCAACGCATAAAACCTGGCTCGGATGCCACCGTTGGGGAACGAGTAATTTCAAAAATTTTCCTACGCACACGCAAGATCATGGTGATGCATAGCAACGAGAGGGAGAGTGTTGTCTCGCACCCTCATAGACCAAGCGAAGCGATCACAACGTAGAGGAAGTAGTCGACGTTCTCCTCGCGATCCAACCGATCCCAGCGCCGTTACTCCGGCGCCTCGAGTTCTTGACACACGTACAGCTCGGTGACGCTCCTCGGCTCGATCCAGCAAAGCTCGGGAGAGAGTTCCATCAAGACGACGGCGTGGTGACGATCTTGATGTTCTATCGACGCAGGCTTCGCCTAAGCACCGCTAACGATATTACCGAGGTGGAATATGGTGGAGGGGGCACCGCACACGGCTAAGGAACGATCTCAAGGATCAACTTGTGTGTTCATGGGGTGCCCCTGCCCCGTATATAAAGGAGGGAGGGAGGAGGAGGCCGCCTAGGGAGGAGGCGCCATAGGGGAGTCCTACTCCCACCGAGTAGGATTCCCCTTTCCTAGTCCAACTAGGGATCCTTCCATGTATTAGGAGTAGGAGACTAGGAAGGGAAGAGAGAAGGAAGGAAGGAGGGGGTGCGGCCCCTCCCCAGCCCAATCGGACTAGGGCAAGGGGCCTGCCCTGCCTAGGGCAGCCCTCTCTCTTTCCCGTATGGCCCATAAGGCCCAATACTTCTCCCAGGCGACTTCAGTAACTCTCCGGTACTCGATAAATACCGAATGACTCGAACCTTTCCGAACTCGAATATAGTCGCCCAACGTCTCGACCATTTCGAGACTCCTCGTCATGTCCCCGATCTCATCCGGGACTCAACTCCTTTGGTACATCAAAACTCATAAACTCATAATATAACATCATCGAAACCTTAAGCGTGCGGACCCTACGGTTCGAGAACAATGTAGACATGACCGAGACACGTCTCGGTCAATAACCAATAGCGGGACCTGATGCCCATATTGGTTCCTACATATTCTATGAAGATCTTTATCGGTCGACCGCATAACAACATACGTTGTTCCCTTTGTCATCGGTATGTTACTTGCCCGAGATTCGATCGTCGGTATCCAATACCTAGTTCAATCTCGCTTCCGCAAGTCTCTTTACTCGTTCCGTAATACATCATCTCGCAACTAACTCATTAGTTACAATGCTTGCAAGGCTTAAGTGATGTGCATTACCGAGAGGGCCCAGAGATACCTCTCCGATATTCGGAGGACAAATCCTAATCTCGAATACGCCAACCCAACAAGTACCTTTGGAGACACCAGAGAGCACCTTTATAATCACCCGCTTACATTGTGACGCTTTGGTAGCACACAAAGTGTTCCTCCGTAAACGGAGTTGCATAATCTCATAGTCATAGGAACATGTATAAGTCATGAAGGAAGCAATAGCAACATACTAAACTATCGTGTGCTAAGCTAACGGAATGGGTCATGTCAATCAGATCATTCAACTAATGATGTGACCTTGTTAATCAAATAACAACTCCTTGTTCATGGTTAGGAAACATAACCATCTTTGATTAACAAGCTAGTCAAGTAGAGGCATACTAGTGACACTCTGTTTGTCTATATATTCACACATGTATTATGTTTCCGGTTAATACAATTCTAGCATGAATAATAAACATTTATCATGATATGAGGAAATATATAATAACTTTATTATTGCCTCTAGGGCATATTTCCTTCAGAAACATCCCCATACGGGATCTATTTTTGAAGAGCACGTCGCGAGGGTTTCAACGGTGAAAACGGATCTAAATTTTGACACACGGTTTATAAGATATGTCTTTTATAATTTTGAAAAACCAAAAATTAATGCACAAGGAATGAACATGAGGAACATTAATGCAGCGGCATGCAGGCATCCATCACGTGAGAAGAGACCATATAGAAATAATTAATTAACAGTGTCTTTTTTAGTCACAGGGATGATTAAATAACAACATGTTACGCTAAAAAAGCCGGCCGCCCAGGAGCGCTAGGGGGCAGCCAGTCGCTCGCTAGACGCGTCCTTCTTTTTTTATTCCCTCGATCCCAATTTGCAAACAGTACACGACGACTAAGCCGGGGCCCCTCGGTTCCTTAATCAATTCAGTTTTGCTGCAGATCAGATCGAACCAACGACTTCTTTTTTCCTTCAGTAGATACACGCGGTTTTGAATCCATGGTGACTTGACAGCTCTTACTTGATAATAGTTACAGATCGAAACCTAACGTGCCAACGAAATAGACTGCTGCAAAAAACGCCGCCCTCGGCGACTTGTGATTCAACTGCTCACTCAGACGAACAGTCGGTTGACTCATCTTGAACTCAAATATTGCCCTCTCGATTCCTGAGATAGATCCCTTCAAGAACTGAACACCACCGTGCGCGAGCCCCACGATGGGCGCCAACTGTCGTGGATTTGTCACGGCAGATGTCCTAATGTGAGGACTTAGTCGTGGGGCCAACGCATCTATGTGGTAACTTGAGAGGGGTTGATTGGGATGAGAGACGCAAGGCGGAGCATCACACAAAACAAGAGTTTAGACAGCTTCGGGCCCTGGAAATAATCATCCGGTAACAACCCTACATGTTGTTTGTGGCTATGTCTCATTATCATCACAAGGGAGTCGCCGTATCTCCGGCTCTCCTAGTTGTGTCTAGCCTTAAAGATTATTCAACCTCCCTCTTGGGGTGCCCTGCCCCTCCTTATATATGTTGGAGGGGCGGGTTACATGTGGAGTCCTAGTAGGATTAGGACTAGTCTATCTTCTAATACAAGCCGGATACAAGTCCGGGTCTTGATTCCTTGTAAGGGAAATATTCCTCATGCCTTTCCTCTTAAGCTGGCCCATCATCACATGAACCGGCCTACTGGGCCTTGGGCCTTGTCGTCCGTCTGACCCGCCCGCCGGGTCACCAGTGAGTCGCCAAGCTCCAGTCGGGTCATACATTCGGCGGGTTACACCGCGGGGTATATCCCGGACAAAAGCCCTTGCAGAGCAAGACTTCCCGAAGGAAGGGCCAATGAACCGTATCATAGGCTTTATGGAAGTCGAGCTTCAGAAAGACTGCTCGATGGTGCTTGGACCGGACTTTGTGAAGAATGTTGTGGAAGACTAACACCCCATCCAGGGTAAACCGCCCTTGAATGAAGGCAGATTGGTTGGGGTGGGTGACGGTGTCAGCAAGAAGGGTCACCCTATTGGCGTACCCTTTGGCCAAGATCCGGAATATCACATTGATCACGGTGATAGGCCGAAACTGGCGGATGTCAAAGGCGCCCGAAACTTTGGGGATGAGAGTGATGACCCCATAGTTTAGGCGCCCAAGGTCCATGGCCCCAGAGTAGAAGTCATCGAAGAGGGCCAGGACTTCCAGTTTGATGGTCTGCCAGAACATTTTGAAAAACATCACTGGCAGTTCATCCAGACCCGGGGCCGAGGAAGGGTTCATACCCTTAATGGCAGTGAGGACCTCGTCCTCAGAGAAAGGTGCCACCAAGGTGGCATTTGCCTTGGCTGATACTAACTGGTTAGCCGACCAAGTGTCGGGGGCCAGTGCAGCCCCACCCCCAGGGGTGGGGGAAAATAGGGCTTTATAAAAGCCATCGACGTGGACTCAGATGTCCAAAGGGCGGACTAGAGGGGTATCTCCATCCCACAAGAAATGGATGGAGTT
This sequence comes from Aegilops speltoides, assembly GCA_021437245.1. Lineage (NCBI taxonomy): Eukaryota > Viridiplantae > Streptophyta > Magnoliopsida > Poales > Poaceae > Aegilops > Aegilops speltoides. Next base: position 92,995,830 of record CM038141.1, on the reverse strand, counting down.
CCGTCGCTGCCGCCCATTGGCAATCGCCTGAAAGTAAGCCGTATTAGCGTCACCACGGAGCACCCACCGTTGGGTGCCGCGTAGCCTCCAGTATGCTTTCTTCATCCGTGTAGATGGTCGAGAGCTGATCCTCGAGATCATATCTCAGCATGCACTCATCCGGGGAGATCCCAGAAGTGTTGGCGCGGGCGTCCAGGGCTTGGATAGCCGACAGGAGAGCCCTCTTGCATTTGCGAAGGTCACGGCCAAGGTTCGCTCCCCACCCCTTCATAAATTGGCAAGCGAGCTTGGCACAGAACTGCCACGAGTGAGGGAGTCCTGGACTAAGGGGTCCTCGGGCGTCCGGCCTATTGGACATGGGCCGGACTAATGGGTTGTGAAGATACAAGATCGAAGACTCTTACCCCGGTCCAGATGGGACTCTCCTTGGCGTGGAAGGCAAGCTTGATGTCCAAATATGAAGATTCCTTTCTCTTTAACCGACTTGGTACAACCCTAGTCCCCTCCGGTGTCTATATAAACCGGAGGGCTTAGTCTGTAGAGGCAATCATAATCATACAGGCTAGACTTCTAGGGTTTTAGCCATTACGATCTCGTGGTAGATCAACTCTTGTAATACCCATATTCATCAAGATCAATCAAGCAAGAAGTAGGATATTACCTCCATAGAGAGGGCCCGAACCTGGGTAAACATCGTGTCCCCTGTCTCCTATTACTATCAACCTTAGACGCATAGTTCGGGACCCCCTACCCAAGATCCATCGGTTTTGACACCGACATTGGTGCTTTCATTGAGAGTTCCGCTTCGGCGTCAATAACAGGATTGATGGCTCGCCTTGTTATCAAGGATAGTATCACCTCCGAAGGAATACTGGCCCCAGGCCAAACCCTCCAGCTGGGCAGCCTTACCATGACTGCCCGTTCGGCCGTTAAGCCGATGATGACTTCTCAGGTCATCAAAAATTCCCTCTGTGTTGATTCTAAATACTCCAAGAAATGGATCCGGCGGAGTTGTCGTCTTTAAACGAACTCCTAGATCGCATCGACGCCCTGGGGGTTGCTACAGACTACGATCGGATTGGGCTTAAATCCGACCAGAGAGAAATTAAATCTCCGCCGATCACCCATCAGATAGCGGTTGTAGAGGAGCAAGACAACAACTTCTCCTATGTACTGAGGATGAACTATGTCCGGATCTCTGAGCTTGAAGAGCTGGATACCTGCCTGCGAAGGGACACGCCTTGCCCTCCGAACCTAGAATCGGACAATGGGCCTAAAAAATCAGTTGGTATCTCGAAGCCCGAACTGTTAAGTTCGGAAGTTCTTCAAACTTCGGATCCCAAATTGGGTCAGGATTCGGATTTAAATCCACCCACCCATCCAGATATAAGCGATCTCACGTACATATGACAGTAGTCTCAGGAAGCAGTCCATCACTTCTAGGCCAGATTCCTCCTTGTCAAAGACAAGATCGAAGATTGCCGTGACGAAGACGTGGTCTCAGTATTCCGCAACAATCACACGAACGAAGGAATCCTCAACGCCATCAACCGCCATTGCATATTACACTTCGATGACTTGGCAACCATAGTACAGAAGTACTGCGCAATGGAAAGCGCCTGGAAAACTCAGGCAGCTCGCTGGGAACCACATGTTTCCACTCAACCCCTCGTCCGGGCAAAAAGGATGCACCCTCGTGGGGCGCCCGAACCAACAGTAAAAAAAATCTAAGCCCATTACGGGGCGCGGAACCGTTCTGGAGGGATGGCTCGATAGGCCATGCAAGATACACACAACACCGGATACCACACCTACCCACAGCCTTAGAGCATGTTGGATACTCTAGCAAGTGGCCAAGAGCAGCGAGGATCTCCTCACCAAAAACACCTCGGAACAACACCCACGGAAGACGACGACCTCATAGTATTGACAGTCTTCAAGACTTTCGCTTCAAACAATAGGCACAAAAGGGCACTTTGTGACCTCGCTGAAGTCTGCCAGGTCGCAACAATAAACCCCTGGAACGACACGGCTATAACTTTCAATGCTGGTGATGAACCAAAACTCAGGACAGTCCGGGCACCAGCTGCCTTGGTCCTTAGTCCAATAGTGGACGACTTTCGGCTTACCAAAGTGCTCATGGACGGCGGCAGCGGATTAAACCTCATTGATGAGGATACACTCAGCAAAATGGAAACAGACAGGAGCCGCATCAAGCAAAGTAGCACGACCTTCCGAGGATTATTCTCAGTCGGGAGGCGTGATGCGCGGGAAAAATCACACTTGATGTGGTATTCGACACACCGGAGAACTATCGATCCAAAGAAATAACCTTCCAAGTGGCCCCTTTCAATGTCAGATACCACACCCTAATGGGGAGAGATGCATTCAAACGCTTCCAAGCTATACTGCATTACGGGTACATGAAGCTCAAGATGTCCAGGCCCAATGGCATAATCACTCTCGCCAGTGATCCGGACATAGCACTCCGCGCCGAAAATAAAACCACATCTCTAGCCCTTGAGGCCTTGTCTGAAGCTCTCGCGGCCGAAGAATTAACCGCACTACGCTCCACGGTGGATAAGGACAATGTAATCCTGGATAAGCGGCCCAAATCCACCTCCTTTAAGCTAGCAGATGAAACAGTCAAATTACAAGTCCAGCCAACGGACCCCAAGAAAACAACATCCATCGGGGCACAACTACACCCAACGGTTGACACCGCACTACGAGAGTTCCTGCGCGAGAACTGGGACATATTCTCCTGGCATCCTTCTGATATGCCAGGAATCCACGCAGGCTGGCCGAACACAACCTCAATATACTGAAGGGATATAAACCGGTCAAACAAACACTGTGGCGCTTTTCCGAGCCCAAATGTCAGGCCATGGGGGAAGAGCTAGCCTTAATCGAGGCCGGATTCATTAGAGAAATAAAACACCCGCATTGGCTAGCAAACCTGATGATGGTGCCAAAAAAGGATAAATTCGGGCGCCCGTGCATTGATTTCAAAGACCTTAATAAGGCCTGCCCTAAAGATCCCTTCCCTCTCCCCCGCATTGACCAGATTATCGATGCTACCGCAGGAGACGACTCATTGTGCTTCCTCGACGCATATTCAGGATACCATCAAAATGAAGGAATCCGACCAAGCTGCAACGACATTCATTACCCCATATGGGCCATTCTGCTTCAACACTATGCCCTTCGGGCTCAAAAACGCTGGGGCTACCTACCAGCGCATGATTCAAACATGCCTGGAGAAACATATCGACAAGACAGTCGAAGCATATGTGGACGATGTCGTCATCAAAACCAGGCATCTCGAGTCATTAATAGACGATTTACGTCTCACATTCGACAACCTTTGGACATATGACATTAAGCTCAATCCAGAAAAGTGTGTTTTCGGCGTCCCCGCCGGAAAACTGCTGGGCTTCATTGTTTCCAATAGAGGAATTGAGGCAAATCCAGATAAAATCTGAGCTTTGTCACAGTTGGCTACGCCAACAGACATTAAAGAGGTCCAAAAACTCGCCGGCTGCATGGCAGCTCTAAGCCGCTTTATCTCCAGATTGGGAGAAAAAGCATTGCCACTTTATCGCCTTCTCTGACGCACCGAACACTTCGAGTGGACGGACGCGGCAACGACCGGATTGGAAGAAATAAAGGCCCTTTTAGCAAGCAACCCAATCCTGGCCGCCCCGAACGTCAGGGAACCTATGTTACTATACATATCGGCAACACACCAGGTGGTGAGCGCCGTGCTCGTCATTGAACGAGAACAGGATGGACACAAGTTCCCGCTCCAGAAACCAGTGTACTACGTATCCACTGTCCTCACACCATGCAAATACCGATACCCTCATTACGAAAAGATAGCATACACGGTCTTCATGGCATCCCGAAAGCTGCGGCACTACTTTCAAGAGTGCTCAATGATGGTGGCTTCTGAGGTACTACTCAATGACATAATAAACAACCGCGATGCCACGGGCCGGATTGCCAAGTGGGCCATTGAGCTCCTTCCATTCGACATAACATACAAACCGCGCCGAGCCATTAAATCCCAACTACTGGCTGTCTTCGTCGCCGAATGGACAGAGGCCAAACTCCCTAAAGAGTACGGCACATATTCCAACTGGGTCATGTACTTCGATGGTTCCAAAATGTTGGCGGGACTAGGGGCGGGCATCATTTTAACATCCCCCACTGGAAACATAGTGCAGTACGTACTCCAAATATTATACAAAGACTCCAACAACGCACCCGAATATGAGGCCTTATTGCATGGTCTTCGGATGGCTGTCTCCATGGGCATACAACGCCTGGAAGTGCGCGGGGACTCAAATCTTGCAATATCTCAAATAAATGGAGATTTCGATGCCAAAGATCTGAAGATGGTAGCTTACCGTAATGCTGTTCTCAAAATGTCAGCGCGGTTCGAGGGGCTCGAGTTTCATCATGTGGCTCGAGAAACCAATCAAGCGGCGGATGTCCTTGCTCGCATTGGCGCCAAGCGCGACCCCATCACGCCTAACATCTTTCTGGAAAGGCTTTTTAAGCCATACGTGGTGTGGCAAGGGGAGAGCGGCAACACCAGTCCAGATCCGACCATAACCCCAGATTCCGAACACATTGATACCATCGGGGGCTCAGCCACCGAAATAACATCGTCGGCCCATCTCATCATGGCAATCATTGCCCCATGGACCGAACCCTTCTTAGCCTACCTTAATAGGCGAGAACTCCCTGAGGATCAGAATAAGGCCCGCCGCATTGTCCGGCGTTCGATAGCCAACAAGGTTCACGGCAGAGAACTCTATAAGAAAAGTGCTACCGGAGTACTTCAAAGATATATCTCTGAGGAAAAGGGGCCGCAGCTCTTGGCTGAAATTCATGCCGGTCTCGGTGGTCACCAGGCTGTGGCTCGGGCCCTTGTAAGCAAGACCTTCCGTACAGGTTTCTATTGGCCAATGACCCGAGCAGATGCACAGGACCTTGTCCAACGTTGCGTCGGATGCCAGCTTTTCACCAACCAAAGCCATATGCCACCCACTGCTCTTCAAATGAACCCCGTTACTTGGCCGTTCGCGGTCTGGGGCCTTGATATGGTTGGAACCCTTAAAGGAGGAAGCCATAAGAAAAAGCATTTGCTGGTCATGGTGGATAAATTCACTAAGTGGATAGAGGCCAAACCAGTTAAAACGGCTGAAGCCGGGCCAGTGATAGACTTTCCGGTGTTGTGCACCGTTATGGTGTTTCACACAACATCATCACCGATAATGGCTCCAATTTCACAGCCGATGAAGTAAAAACGTGGTGTACTAATCTGGGCATCAAGCTCGATTACGCCTATGTATATCACCCACAAACAAACAGTCAAGTCGAATGGGCCAATGGTCTTATTATGAGCGGCATTAAACCCAGACTAGTGCAGTCTTTGAGAGAATCAGACAAGAACTGGGTTGAGGAGCTCGACTCCGTACTCTGGGGGCTGCGGACCACGCCCAACCGCACTACTGGATATACACCTTTCTTCATGGTGTACGACGCGGAGGCTGTGTTATCCTACGATAATATTCATGACTCACCTCGAGTGCGCATGTACGAAGAGAGAGAGGCCGAGCTTGATCGGGAGGACAACCTAGATGCCCTGGAGGAGGAGCGTGATGTTGCAAAATCCCGTTCCGCATTTTATCAACAACAGGCTCGTAGATATCAAAGTAGAGAAGTACGGGCCAAGACTTATAATGTTGGTGAACTTGTTCTACGCTTGCCGGAGAAGAAAAAGGACAAAATCAAGCCCAAATGGGAGGGTCCATTCATCATTGACGAAGTTCTCACTGGAGGAGCGTACCGCCTGCGTGATGCACCAAACAATCACTTAGAGCCGAACCACTAGAACGGGGCCAGACTCCGAAGATTATATGCCTAGCGCCGAACTCTTTGTTCGTCTCCTTCTCCCTATTGTTTCCATTATTTTTCCTCTCCTTTTGTTTTTCTCTTTTTTTAGCCTTAAAGCTTATGCGTGGCTAAACCGTGCACCTGTGACGTACACATCCTCAAATATGTACGTCCATTATACCTGGGGGCTTCTTGAACAGAAGCTTATTATTATTACTTCCCGAGCATCAAGCTCATCACATATGCGTTTTCCCCCATATATACCTTTTCTTCGCCATTATATGCATCGATATGACTTAAGTTTTGGCCAAGCTGGGTTGCCTGGCTCCTGTGCTTATGCTCTATGTTCCCGTTAGTTTGGCTAGGGCATAAAGGGAGCACCTCTATGATTGTTACTGTCGGGTCATCCGGATGTGTACCTCAGACTGGGTGAAGCCGAAAGCTAGCATTCTTAAGGGAATATTCGGTCGGCGGACTAAATATGTTTTTGCATTCACCCCATTGTGAACCCCCAGATGTTATTTTTCATTCACAGTTCGGACATGCACATTAACGCATGTACACCCAGGGAAAGGAACCCTTAACGGAACTATTCTCCCTGGAAGATGTTTCTTACAATCACAATGTAATATAACATGTCTAGCCGGATACAATTTGTCTGTTTAAGCAATTATGACCCCTACGCCTGGTTTCCATGCATACCCCAGTCTATTTTGCCGCTCCGGTATTCGGAAACACTCCGCACCTTCGGGTCCAGTGGTTGAAGCAAAAAGGTCTTCCATGACAATCGTTTTACAATTCAGCTAGGGACAAATATGTCAAGGTAAATACATAGTCACTTGGACTCAAAAATTTCCTACTCTATACCGTCTAGCAGGCTATCTAACTTACAATCCTGTTGTGAATATGGCGGCTACTTCTACTTGGTCATATACCAAATTAACAGGAATTTATGTCCCATCCGATCCTAGAGGTTCGACCCGGGCCATATGATTCGGATCAATCTTGGTATACCGTGTTTTCACCATGGCCCAGGCCTCTCGCGCACCTTCCCGACAGGCCGATATCTTCCATAATCAGAAACGCCACCGCGCTCTCTTGAATAGCTGTATAAGCTCCTCCATACTTCTTAGAGGGGAGGCGGATGGCCATAAAGCCTTGGCGATACTTCGCATTGCCTGCCGACCTTGCTCGTGCATTTGCGACAGCTCTTGTAGCAGGTCACCCGAGGATCAGGACATCTCCTCTTCGAGATGGCTAGTCAGCATACCTACAAACATAACTCTGTCAGTTCCTTTCGTCTTTGAATTACACGGCGGTAAGTTTGAACACGTACTAAATATGCCGCCTCGCAGCCTCTTGTTTTCCTTCACAGAGTCAGCCAGCTGGGCCCGCACATCTTTTAGTTCTTCGCCCAGCTGGGTATTGGAATCCCGGAGCTTGTTTTTCTCCTCCCTAACTCGCGTCAGCACACGTTCGCCCGCGGCCAGTAGCCTTTTGGCTTCTTGTTCTCTCACTTGAACGGCTTTCAGTTGCTCCTCCAGTTGATCAGACGATCCTGTCATGAGACGAGCAATAATGTTAGAATTACTGGTATATAATTATGGTTTCTCAATGGAGGGGAACATTACCAGGTGACACCTTCTTGGATTTCTCCAATTCGGCAGCAGCAGCAGTTAGCTGGGTCCGATACTTTTCTAGCTCTTGAGACAACAGGTTGTTCTTCTCCCTAAGCACCTGGTTATACAATGATCCTTAAATCAGTTGTACCAACTGTTTCAAGTCTCGGGGGCTACTGGTATATAATTATCATATTTGGACAATGTAAACTTACCCGCATATCTTTTAAATGCTGATTTGTGGCTCTGTTAAGCCCATCTCGAGCAGCTCAGATGTATGCATCAGCCAAGATGAAGGAATTGAATGCCTCTTTTGTAAAGCTGGGGTCGTGTAGAACGGCCCTCCGGTGTCGATGGTCCATGGCGCTCTCCACTTCTGAGTTTGTGATGGATACATCTTCTGAATTCTCTGCCGAAGGACAATCCGGCATCACTCCCGTCTTTTCGGCAGGATCTTGATCCCGGCTATTGGGAGTATGACCAGCTGGACCCCCGGACATAGTCCGGTGAGCTCTTTTCCTGATACAGGACAAACGGAAAAAGTCATGGGTGGATGTGACTGCCAAGGGACATATTCGCAAAGCCATACCTCCTTGATGAAGGCTCGGCCGTGTCTTTGTTTGCCTTCCTCTTTGGAGGCTTGCCCGGCATGGGGGCCGCTCTCTTTGGAGTTGCCTCTGGTGTGGCATGGCACGCAGAATGCCTCCCCTTTGGAGCACGAGACAGTGCGGTGGGTGAGACAGAACGAGGAATCCCTTTCGGAGGAGTTGTCTCCTGATTACTTATGTGTGAGGCAGGGAGAAGACCGGGATAATCGGCGGTGATGGGCACTTCCGTGCCGTCATAGCTCGCCTGGTAGAACACCCCATCCTCGAGCACCATGAATATGTCCGGATCCTCTTCAAATCCGGGGTCAAGATCCCTGTTGTGGTCCTCTGGCTGTGGGGCTGGGCTGTGAAGCCCCTCGGTGATCTTTCGCCATTGCTGTTATGAATGGACGGATTAATGTTCATTAAAAGTAACCCAGGGAGTAGAGTAAAAGCAGAGGGGTTGGGACTCACCCAGATAGGAGGATTGTACATGGAAGATCCATCCCTGCACTTAATACGAATAAATTCCCCTTCCTCCCCTTTGAACAGCTCGACCAATATTTTGGCCAAAGCGGCGGGGGTGTCTGGACCCTTTCGATCGTAGCGGGAGGCGTCATCTTCCCCATTGTAGTGCCACATGGGAAGCTCCCTGTATTGGAGTGGCTGAACCCCTCGTACTATGGAAGTTGACATTACCTCGACTATTGATAATCCAGACTGGGCAAGCGTCTTTATCTTGCTCATTAGTTGATGGACTTCCACGCTATCTTCCTCCTCGAGGCTCCGAGGGCGCCAGCTGTGGCGTTTCTTCAATGGAGCGCTTGTAAATTCGGGAAGACCCATTCAGATTGGGTCAGGAAGGGTGACGTCCTCGATATAGAACCATTCGGAAGGCCACTCTTCGGATGCCTTCTTTGGCATGCCGGACAGGTATCCAATCCCCGCAATGCGCCATACCTCGGCTCTGCCCACTTCGAATATTGATCCCTCTTGGTTGCGAGGGACGTGGCAGAATAGTTTCCTCCATAATTCAAAATGGGCCTCACAGCCCAGGAATAGATCGCAAAGAGCGACGTAACCCGTGATGTGCAGGATGGAGGCAGGAGTGAAGTTGTGCAGATGGAGGCCGTAATACTCCAGAAGCCCTCGGAGGAATGGATGGATTGAGAATCCGACGCCTCTTAACAAGTAGGGAACGAAGCACACACGTTCCCCCTGGATGGATTGGGGAAATTCTCTGCCTGAGCCCCACCGTCGAAGGTGGTTAATCCTGCCTGAGGGAGTCCTGGACTAGGGGGTGTCCGGACAGCCGGACTATCATTATCCGCCGGACTCCAAGACTACGAAGATAGAAGATTGAAGACTCCGGCTCGTGTCCGGAAGGTACTTTCCTTGGCGTGGAAGGCAAGCTTGGCAATACGGATATGTGGATCTCCTACCATTGTAACCGACTACTGTGTAACCCTAGCCTCTCCGGTGTCTATATAAACCGGAGGGCTTTAGTCCGTAGCACAACATACATTACAACAATCATACCATAGGCTAGCTTCTAGGGTTTAGCCTCCTTGATCTCGTGGTAGATCTACTCTTGTACTACCCACATCATCAATATTAATCAAGCGGGGCGTGGGGTTTTACCTCCATCGAGAGGGCCCAACACAGGTAAAACATTGTGTCCCTTGTCTCCTGTTACCATCCGCCTAGACGCACAGCTTGGGACCCCTACCCGAGATCCGCCGGTTTTGACACCGACATTGGTGCTTTCATTGAGAGTTCCACTGTGTCGTCACCGATAGGCTCGATGGCCTCTTCAACCAACAATGCTGTCCTGGGTGAGACTTTTCTCCCCGGACAGATCTTTGTATTCGGCGGCTTTGCACTGCGGGCCAATTCTCTTGGCCATCTGGAGCAGATCGAAAGCTACGCCCAGGCCGTCAGGTCAGATTTGGAAGCTTAAGCTTCACGGCCAATGTCCGTGGAGACTTGATCTTCGACGGACTCGAGCCACAGCCAAGCGCGCCGCACTGCGACGATGGGCATGATATAGCTCTGCCGCCGGACAGTGCCTTGGTGGCCGCACTCGAATCCGCTTCGGCCATTATCCCGGAGCCGATCGCCCATATCGAGGGCCGGTGGGTAGACGCCGCCCAGGGGGCTTCAACATCCACGTGATGGAGCCGAATACTGATCTTGTCCCCTGCGAAGCTCACGATTCCGAGGTGCCGGACTCCTCGCCGGACTCTGAACCTCCCGCGCCCCTACCAATCGATCCGAATTGGGCGCCGGTTATGGAATTCACCGCCGCGGACATCTTTCAACACTCGCCTTTTGGCAATATTCTGAATTCTCTGAAGCGTCTCGCTATCAGAGAATCTGGCGGACTATGGCGGGGCGGTTGGAGTTCGGACGATGGAGAAATTGAGCCCACCCACCACCCACTTTGTAGCCACTGTCGAGGATCTAACCGACATGCTAGACTACGACTCCGACGACATCGACGCTATGGACGACGATGCCGGAGACGAACAAGAACCAACGCCTACAGGGCACTGGAAGACCACCTCATCATACGACATATACATGGTGGACACCCCAAAAGATGGGGCTGGCGAAGAAGCAGCGGAGGCAGATTCTCTAAAGAAGCAGCCCAAACACCGACGTTAGCGGCGCCGTTCTAAATCCCGCCGCAGCAAGAATGGAGATTCCGGCACGGGAGACAATAACACTCCGGAGAGTGCCGAAGACAATCCCTCCAAAGAAGACTCGGCGCAGAGGATGCGTAGCAAGCCCACACGACAGCGGGCGCATTTAAGGGGTTGAGGATGATAACTATATGCCTCCCTCCGAAGACGAAGCAAGCCTCAACGATGATGAATTCGTCGTACCTGAGGATCCCATCGAACAAGAGCGCTTCAAGCGCAGGCTCATAGCCAAGGCAAATAGCCTAAAGAAAAAGCAGCAACAGCTCCAAGCTGATCAAGATCTGCTGGTCGATCGATGGACCGAGGTCCTCGCGGCCGAAGAGTATAAACTCGAACGCCCCTCCAAAAGTTACCCAAGACGCAAGCTGCTCCCCCGATTAGAGGAGAAAGCATACATACCTTCATCACCAACAAGACGACATGGTGACCGACCACCCGTGGTCGTGATGAGAGGCATCCAGCCCCCACCAAATCCGTACCCTGCATCGCTCCAAGAGTACGAAGCCAAGAGGGAACGCGCTGGACTTGCGAGATATATTGGAGGACAAGGCAAGACAATCCAGATCCATCTACGGATCACGTGGGCGCCCCACTACCCACGACAAATACCGTCGCGCCGGACATAACAACCCCGGCCGGGCCGAACACAACAGACAGCGCTCTCTCGAGCTACGCCGCGACATCGCCCAATACAGGGGCGCCGCACACCCTCTATGCTTCACTGACGAAGTTATGGATCATCAGATCCCCGAAGGGTTTAAACCCATAAACATCAAATCTTACGATGGCACAACAGACCCCGCAGTTTGGATCGAAGACTATCTTCTCCATATTCATATGGCCCGCGGTGATGACCTCCATGCCATCAAGTATCTCCCACTCAAGCTTAAACGACCAGCTCGGCATTGGCTTAACAGCTTGCCCGCAGAGTCAATTGGATGTTGGGAAGACACGAGGCCGCATTCCTTGATAACTTCCAAGGCACGTATAAAGCGACCACGGATGCCGATGACCTAAGCCACATCATTCAGCAGCCAGACGAATCGGCGGACAATTACGGACAGGATTCTTGACGAAGAAAACCAAATCGCCGATTGTCCGGGATGCAGAGGCCCTTGCAGCCTTCAAACATAACATCCGGGACGAATGGCTAGCCCGCACAGGGGCAGGAAAAGCGAAATCCATGGCAGCCCTCACATCGCTAATGACCCGCTTTTGTGCGGGAGAGGACAGCTAGCTAGCCGCAGCAACAATCTCCGTAAAAACTCGGCAGTCCGGATACTAAGGACAACAACGGCAGGTCACGTCGAATCAAAACAAGCACCGCGTAACGGCGACGATAAGGAGGATCGGCGATCAATGCCGGATTCCGAGGCTCTAAACCCGTCGTGGAAGAAGCCATTCAAAAGAACCACTGGTCCGTCCAATCTGGACCGAATACTCGACCGCTTATGCGGATACATGGCACCTCTGAAAAGTCAGCTAACCACACCAATAGAGATTGCTGGGTGTTCAAGCAGGCCGCAAGTTAATTGCGAAAACAATGACAAGGGGCTAAATAGCGACGACGAGGAAGAGACCCGCCCGAACAATAGAGGACGAAGGGTTTCCCCAGCAATCGGACGGTGAATATGATATCTGCGACTCATATACCCAAGAGGGAGAGGAAGCGCGCACTACGAGACGTCTATGCGATGGAGCGATCGCCCCAAAGTTCAACCCATGGTCCTCTTGCCCGATCACTTTCGATCGAAGAGACCATCCGACCAACATACGCCATGGCGGATTCGCGCATTGGTTTTAGACCCAATCGCCGATGGGTTCCACTCGACGAGAGTCCCGATGGACGGCGGTAGCAGCCTGAACCTGCTTTATTAGGATACGGTCGCAAAATGGGCATAGACCCATCCATGATTAAACCTACAAAGACAACCTTTAAAGGTGTCATCCTGAGAGGAAGCCAAGCTATGCGAGGCTCACCACACTGGAAGTGGTCTTGGATCACCAGATAACTTCGAAGCGAAGAGTTAATCTTCGACATAGTCCCGTTTCGCGGCGGCTATCATGCTCGCTTTCGGACGAACCGCGTTTGCAAAATTCAACGCGTGCCACATTATGCATACCTAAAGCTCAAGATGCGAGCCCTCATGGAGTCATCACGGTCAATGGAAATACGGAACACTCCCTCGAGCGGAGGAACATCTGGCTCTCGCGGCAGAAGTACAGAGCAGCCTTCTCAGGCAATTCTCAAGTCCGGCAGTCAAAAAGCCGGATACAGCAAAACGCGCCCGGAGCAATGCCAACCAAGACCACCTGGCGCGATCAGAGCGCACGTAGCAATGCGGCCCCAACCCTTGCCCGCGCATGATCGCAAGAATAACACTCCGCGTACACCATTACGCTTTGGAGATACCATGGGCGCAGGGAAAGGGGCACAATCACAAGGGACCAAGAGTGCGGCTCGACCACACCAGGGGCTCACACTAGCGCCCCCCTTGTTTTTATTTTTATCTTTTCTTCTTTCATGTATACAGGACTCCGTTAACTAGCAGCCCTGTCCGATGGCGAACTCGCCGAACTCATGATGCAACAGTCAGGGACTAAAGAAGGCTGCGACGAACACTCAGGTGGTCTCAATCACAAGCATTAAATTCAATTACATACACCAAGTCTGCAACTTATCCCTGGAGGGGGACGTGTTTATTTAGTCCAAATCCCTTGCTCATCGCACTCTTTGTATCAGTCCGCCCCACTAGCAGACTTTCTTTCATAAATAATGCAGCACATTTTTATTTGCAATTGCATTACCTTTTATGTATACGTTCATTACATGACGTCTTGCACCAGTATATTTTGGTACTGCCGAATACGCCAGGGGCTTCTGTTCCCCAATTTATGGTGTGATTAAGTCCGAACACTTTCACAAGTGCGGCACCCCGAACTTATAGCATTATATGAATCGGCTCCGAATCATGTCTTGGGTCAATAGTTGGGTTTGCCCGGCTCCCATGTTTTGGTGCCTTACGTTCCGTTCCGTCGGCTAAGGTAGCATGGGAGAACCACTGCGATTGCGCCCGGTTGAGCCGGGTTAACGCCTCGATGGAGAAAGCTAAACGGACCGGCATGATATGGCGAGAGACCGGTCGCTGTTCGAGAGGTTTTTTCGGTCCTAAAGACTCACGCCGCTTGAAGAAGTTCCGGATGATGTCCGATGAAGGCGTGGATAGCGCCCGGATTCGGTCTTCCAATACCGGGGCTTCACCAAATTTAAAATTATAGAATTCTATGGCTAAGTGAGAGTGTTCAAGCATTATAAGTCCGGTTGCCTTGTTACGTCGTGTTGGGCGCCTCCTAGATGGACCCAAAATGGGAACAAGAGTGCTCAAGTTTATCACCAACACCCCAAAGACGTGGCTTGGGGGCTGAAGCCAACGACTTGCCATCTCTCGATTTAACAAGCGGCCGCATGAAGGTAATATTTTAAATTAACCAAGCGTTGCTCATGGCGCATATAAACGAAGTTTTCAGCGCCCAGGATAAAAACACAGCGAGTTCACTCAAAGATTACATTTCGGGGACACTCATCTGCAATATTGCAGGCTCCCTTCAGGACAACTTTATAATATCACTCCGGCGTGCGATGCTCCTTGCCCGGCGGCGGTGGATCCGTGAGAAGCTTCTCCGCATCCAGTTTGCCCCATTGCACCTTTATGCGGGCAAGGGCCCGACGAGCGCCTTCAATACAGGCAGAACGCTTGATGACGTCCAGCCTGGGGCATGCATCCAACAGCCGCCGCACAAGGCCAAAGTAGCTTCCTGGCATGGCCTGTCCAGACCACAGCCGGACTATGAGACCCTTCATGGCCTTCTCAGCTACCTTGTGGAGTTTGACCAGCTGCTTCAGCTGGTCGCTTGGAGGCACCGGATGGCCGGCCTCAGCGTACTGAGACCAGAAGACCATCTCCGTCGAGCTCCCCTCCTCGCCATGATAGAATGCGGTGGCATCGGGCGCTCTGTGGCGGAGATCTGCAAACGCCTCGAGAGCTCGAAGTCGGGTAAGTATCCGTAATTTACATTAACATGCTTGCTCGCATGAAAACGCCTTACCCGCAGCTATCTTCTTTATATCCTCTACCTCTGAAGGGCCTTCGGGCCCGCCTTGGCGGACTTGGCACTTTCAAGAGCTGAGGCAAGCTTGGACTCTCGAGTCTTGGAGTCACGCTCCAAACTCTCATGCTTTTCCATGAGAGCCTGGAGCTCTTGCCGAACTTCCGCCACCAGCGCCTCTTGTTTTTCTCGCTCAGCCCGTTCCGCGGCCGCATTGCATTCGGCCGCGGACACGGCATCCTTCAGGGCTGCCACCTCCTTCGTGGCCCCTGCAATCCACATATTATCCTTGTTAATCTTGTTTGCAACCAAAACCCTTTTCTGTAAGGTACTTATTCAAAGAGGTGTTACTCACCTTCTTTCTCCTCGAGCTGCTTCTTTGCGTGGCGAGCTCTTGCTCGAGACGCTCGAGGTTCTTCTTCAGACGTCGACCTCCGCCGTTAATGCGGCGAGAGGCGATAGTGCAACCCGCAAACCCTTATTGACATATTTTTTAGCAACCCTGCGTATATCTTGTTAGATCCTTAGTCCGGCTTTTCCTTCCGAACGCCGAACTAAGCATCGAGGCTACTTGTCTATGCGGTATTACATTACACAATTTTGACTTCTTACCTCAAAGCCAGCCGAAGGCTGCTGCAGAAGCTTCGGTCAGCCCGCTTTTGGCGAAGCTGAACCTTCTCAATCACCGCACTCATGACAGTGCGGTGTTCTTCCTCGATGGAAGCGCCTTTAAGCGCCTCCAACAGGTTATCCGGCACCTCCGGTTGGACGGAGGCCGCCGGCGTCACGGTCTTGCCCTTCTTTGAAGGGCGCTTGCGGACTCGGAACCACTATCGGTTCCGATGTAGAGTCCGCGCAAAGTCCGGGAGGTCGCCTGACGGCGCCTCTGGAGCCTCCTCCGGATGGGTCCCCTCTTGGGATCCCACCTCGGCGTCCTCGTCGACGCGTGGGGTAGAGGCAGTCGGGATGGAATTTACATCCGACGAGGCCAACGACCTGCTCATCGAGTCGGGGAGATCATCCCTGGCCGGACTACGGACAGAATGCGGTGTTAGAAGGATACTACGTGACATGAAAAGCACGGCATATAGATGATCCGAATACTTACGATCCTGCCGGACGCCTGGCCCTTGGAGGCCATCATCCTCGCCAACGTTGATGTTGGCGAAACTGTCCAGGGGGATAGTTCTCCCCCTCTTGGACCCAATTGGGGAGGCCTTCCTTTTCTTCTCTCCCTCCTCTGGGAGAGAGTACTCCTCCTCCTCGTCTTGAGGAGAGAGTCCTCGTCGTCGTCGACGCCGATTCTGAGAACTCTTCGAGTCCCGTGGCCACCTTCTTGGCCTTCTTCTCCGCACCACGTGCGGTGCCGGAACCAGCAGCCCTGCTAAACGGGCATCCACTGGGTCTTCTGGCATGGGAGCCGGGCTGATGAGCAGCTTGGCTTTCTCCATCCATTCCTGTCAAAGGAAGAGGCGGATTGAAACCTCACTAGAGTCAATCTAATTATCACAAGTGTCCCGTAATGGGGTTGAATCACTTACCGCGTCAGTTGGACACTGCGCGTTGAATCCGCGATCTCTCGTCTCGGATGCGGGGGCTTCGGCGCCCTTGAACAGCACCCTCCAGGCGTCTTCGTATGTTGTATCGAAGAGCCCGCTCAGCGCCTGGTGCTGTTCCGGATCGAACTCCCACGAAGTAAAAGCCCGTTCTTGGCATGGGAGGATCCGCCGGAGGAGCATGACTTGGACCACGTCGACGAGCCGGAGCCTATTGCTCACCATCTTCTTGATGCACACTCGGAGTCCCGTCACCTCCACCGGACTACCCCACTGCAAGCCCTTCTCTTTCTAGGAGGTAAGCTGTGTGGGGATTCCAGATCTAAACTCGGGGGCCGCCGCCGATGTGGGTTTGCGCGGCTCGGTGATGTAGAACCACCCCGATTGCCACCCCTTGATGGAATCCACGAAGGTTCCTTCTAGCCAAGGGACGTTGGGCAGTTTACCCAACATGGCGCCTCCGCATTCCGCTTGCGTGCCCTTCACAACCTTCGGCTTGACGTTGAAGGTCTTGAGCCACAGGCCGAAGTGGGGCTGGATGCAGAGAAAGGCTTCACACACGACGATAAACGCCGAGATGTTGAGGACGAAGTTCGGCGCCAGATCATGGAAATCCAGGCCGTAGTAAAACATGAGCCCCCGGACAAATGGATGGAGCAGAAAGCCCAGTCCGCGGAGGAAGTGGGGGAGGAAGGCGACCCTCCCATGAGGCCCAGGGGTAGGGATGAGCTGCCCCGCGTCGGGCAGCCGATGCGCAATGTCGCTGGAAAGGTATCCGGCGTCGCGCAGCTTGGTGATGTCTTCCTCCTTAGCGGTGGAGACCAACCATTTACCTCCCGCTCCGGACATATTCGGAGAAGGTCGGGCGAGATGCGCAGCTTGGCGTTGGAGCTTGAGTCTTGAGGATGGATAAGCAAAGGAGGAAGAAGGCGTGGGTGAGAAGATCCTTATCCCGTATATATAGGCGGACTAAACTATCGTCCCCACCCGCTGGTAAAACTCGCTTATCTCCCAAGCGCCACCATCAATGGCGCGTTGGGTTACCCACGTCCGTATTGATGAGAATCCGGGATAAAGGGAAACACGATCTCGCTCGACAAGGCGTGCCAAGAAACCGCTTCGCTAAACGTCTTTGAGGTGGAATAATAAAATGATTCAAACAAGGGCTTGGTAGCGGTGTGATGTCACGCCGCATAATACGTCGCCAGATTGATTCGATGTATATGTTTTATTCTCTCTACGGTGGAATGTGGAAATTATTTTTGCGAGCCGACACTATCCTGGTGTTCATTATCTTCTCTGGATTATTCAAGGAGGAACCCGCTTGCAACGCCGAACATTATGCATGCGGACTTATCGTCATTGAAGACTGGTTCGGGAGACTCTTGAGGAGTCTGGACTAGGGGTGTCCGACAGCGGACTATCATTATCCGCGGACTCCAAGACTACGAAGATAGAAGATTGAAGACTCGGCTCGTGTCCCAAGGTACTTTCCTTGGCGTGGAAGGCAAGCTTGGCAATCTGGATATGTGGATCTCCTACCATTGTAACCGACTCTGTAACCCTAGCCTCTCCGGTGTCTATATAAACCGGAGGGCTTTAGTCCGTAGGACAACATACATTACAACAATCATACCATAGGCTAGCTTCTAGGTTTAGCCTCCTTGATCTCGTGGTAGATCTACTCTTGTACTACCCACATCATCAATATTAATCAAGCAGGGCGTAGAGTTTTACCTCCATCGAGAGGGCCCAACACAGGTAAAAACATTGTGTCCCTTGTCTCCTGTTACCATCCGCCTAGACGCACAGTTCGGGACCCCCTACCCGAGATCCGCCGGTTTTGACACCGACACTGCCTAAACAGGGACTAGATCTGCGGGGGGAAGAAATCCATGTGTTTGCAGCTTAACTAGCTGACCGTGGGACACGGAACATCTCTCCCAATCACCTTTTTTGGGGCCGTGGGGACGGGAGGAAGAATTGGGAGCGTTAGCCTGGAATGGTTCCTCCTAGCAAGCTCTGTGGAATTTCCGCGTGGGATGGAACGGATCTGAGATCTGATCCCTTTATATAGACGCCTTTCTCACAAAGCTGGGGTGTTATGTATAAAAATACCCTGACCTCTCGTATTTGCTCGACACGTGGAAGCTGAAGCCGTAGATACACAGAAGCTGAAGGGTATGACATTAAATGGAAGGCCGAATACATCTCTTTGAAGTCATCAGAGGAGGAACCCGCCTTGCAATTCCGAAGACAATCCGCGCACCGGACACATCGTCATTGAAAGCCTGGTTCGGGGGCTACTAAGGGAGTCCTGGACTTAGGGGTCATCGGGCGTCCGGCCTATTGGACATGGGACAGACTAATGGACTGTGAAGATACAAGATCGAAGACTCTTACCCGTGTCCGGATGGGACTCTCCTGGGCGTGGAAGGCAAGCTTGGCGTCCAAATATGAAGATTCCTTTCTCTAAAACCGACTTTGTACAACCCTAGTCCCCTCCGGTGTCTATATAAACCGGAGGGCTTAGTCCGTAGAGGCAATCATAATCATACAGGCTAGACTTCTAGGGTTTTAGCCATTACGATCTTGTGGTATATCAACTCTTGTAATACTCATATTCATCAAGATCAATCAAGCAGGAAGTAGGGTATTACCTCCATAGAGAGGGCCCGAACCTGGGTAAACATCGTGTCCCCTGTCTCCTGTTACCATCAACCTTAGACACACAGTTCGGGACCCCCTACCTGAGATCCACCGGTTTTGACACCGACAACGAGTCAATGGCGGACATGGAGTGGTGGGGATATGAGCGCGGAGATCCAGTTAGCCACGATCGCCTCACGAAATACCGCCTAGTTGAGCCAGAAGAGCTCAATCCAAAAACGCGGTGGGATGGGGGGGGGCACTCATCGGCGGTGGAGAGGAGGAGGGGAACGTGATCAGACCCGATCCGGGTTATCGCTCGCAGCGAGGCCAAGGGGCACCTAAGTTCCCACTCCGAGGAAACTAGGACGCGATCCTGGACGGATCGCGTTGGGTCTACCTGACGGTTTGTCCAGGTGAACCCGGCACCCGTCCGCTCTAGCTCGCGCGGAGGCCGAGCTCCACGATATAGTGGTTGAACAACTGCATCCGGGGGAAGTTGATCCGGTCATTGTTCTTCTCATCTGGGGAGCAAATGAGGTTGAAGTCTCCTCCCACAACTACAGGGAGGAGGGAAGCGGAGATCTTCTGCTGCAGCTCAGCTAGGAAGGCCGGGAAGTAACGGTGGTCCGCCGGTCCATAGACGATCACGACCTCCCATTTGAAGTTGAGTGCCCATTCAAAGATCTCCATACCAACGAAGAATTCGCCTCGGTCCATGCCGCCCACCTCAAAGGTGGCATCCTTGAGTCCTAAAAGGATGCCGCCTGAGCGCCCAGTGGTCCCACTAGAAGGGTGCCAATGCCAGGTGAATAGGTGAGGGCTAAGGCAATCAAGCTCGGGGAGGAAAAACTCAGTGCGCATGGTTTCCTGGATGGCAATGATGTCGATGTGTTTGTCTCACATGTACTCGATGATTTGGCTGCGGCGGCCGTCATGCGCAAAACCGCGGATGTTCCAAAATAGGACTCACATTTAGACCTCCATCGGGGGGCTGCTTGACTCCAGGACATGGGAGGCGCTCTGCGCTCGGAGGTCCGCAGTGTGAGAGCGGGTTCGCCCACAGATCACCTCGCCGGCCAGCGTCGTAACCACTGCCATGGAAGGGGTGGCGGTCGGTTCCGTGGGTTGGCGGCGGAGGCGCGTCCGAGTTTCAGCCAGCTTGCTCTGATGCCCCCGATTTAATCGTACACTAATCATGCATGCAAACGTGTACGATCAAGATCAGGGACTCACGGGAAGATATCACAACACAACTCTAAAAACATAAATAAGTCATACAAGCATCATAATACAAGCCAAGGGCCTCGAGGGCTCGAATACAAGTGCTCGATCATAGACGAGTCAGCGGAAGCAACAATATCTGAGTACAGACATAAGTTAAACAAGTATGCCTTAAGAAGGCTAGCATAAATAGGGATACGGATTGAAAGAGGCACATGCCTCCTGCCTGGGATCCACCTAAACTACTCCTGGTTATCGTCGGCAGTCTGCACGTAGTAGTAGGCACCCTCGTTGTAGTAGGAGTCGTCGTAGGTGGTGTCTGATTCCTGTGCTCCAGTATCTAGTTGCGATAACCAGAAGAATGGAAAAGGGGAAAAGAGGGAGAAAAGTAACCGTGAGTACTCATCCAAAGTACTCGCAAGCAAGGATCTACACTACATATGCATGGGTATAAGTGTAAAGGGGCAATATCAGTGGATTGAACTGCATGCCAGAATAAGAGGGAGATAGCTACTCCTGTCAAATACTACATTTCTGGCAGCCTCCATCTTGTAGCATGTAGAAGAGAGTAGATGGTAAGTTCACCAAGTAGCATCCAATAGCATAATCCTACCCGGCGATCCTCTCCTCGTCGCCCTATGTGAGAGCGATCACCGGGTTGTATCTGGCACTTGGAAGGGTGTGTTTTATTAAGTATCTGGTTCTAGTTGTCATAAGGTCAATGTACAACTCCGGGTCGTCCTTTTACCGGGGATCACAGCTATTCGAATAGATAATCTTCCCTGCAGGGGCGCACCACATTACCCAACATGCTTGATCCCTCTGGCCGGACACACTTTCCTGGGTCATGCCCGGCCTTGGAAGATCAACACGTCGCAGCCCTACCTAGGCACAACAGAGAGGTCAGCATGCCGGTCTAAATCCTATGCACGCAGGGGTCTGGGCCCATCGCACATTGCACCCCTGCATGTTGCGTGGGCGGCCGGAAGCAGACCTAGCCCCCTTAATAGAAGCACATGCTTACAATCCAATCTGGCATGTGCCGCTCAGTCGCTGACATCAAGAAGGCTTCGGCTGATACCATGACATCGAGTGCCCATAATTGTTCCCGCATAGTTGGTTAGTGCGTATAGTCCAATGGCCAGACTCAGATCAAATACCAAGATCTCGTTAAGCGTGTTATTTTAAAGTAACCAGGGACGCCGACCAGGGCCAGGCCCACCTCTCACTTAGGTGGTCCCAACCTGCCCTGTTGCTCCGCCACAAAGTAACAGTTGGGGGCCAACGAGAACCCAAGCCCACCTCTACCGGGATGGAGCCACCTGTGCTTTCAACCCCCACATCAGAATCACTTGCGGGTACTCTACGAGCCGACCCGACTTTAGTCACCACATGTATCATATAATATGTATGTAAGTATATACCCGTGATCACCTCCCGAGTGATCACGGCCCGATAGTATAGCATGGCAGACGGACAAGAATGTAGGGCCACTGATGGAATACTAGCATCCTATACTAAGCATTTAGGATTGCAGGTAAGGGTAACAACTATAGCAACAATGATAGGCTATGCAGCAGAATGGGATTAACCAAAAGCAGGAGCATGCTACACTACTCTAATGCAAGTAGTAGAGAGAAGGAATAGGCGATATCAGGTTGATCAAGGGGGGGGGGGGCTTGCCTGGTTGCTCTATAGACAGAAACGAACCCTCGAAGGTGAAGTAGTCGATCATTGGTTCAAGCGCGGTTTCGGGGTCTACAGAAAAGAAGTAACAGAGGGGGAACCAATAAATAAAAGAGCAATCAAAGCATCACAAAGCATAACATGGCAATACATGGTGCTAGTGAAAGTGCTAGTTATCGACTAGAGGGGGGTGAATAGGCGATTTTTATGAAAGACTTCAAAACGTGGAAGTTTCGAAGAGAAACAATAGAAATGTCCTAATTGATATGCAGCAGAAGATAAACTACAACAAGGAAAGCATAGTCAAGTATGCAATAATGTGAATGTACAGGACTAATAGCAGCAAAGTAGTAAGGATCAGGATGGAAGATAGTATGAAGCCAATCAACGATAGTAGTCAAGCGATGAAGTCAAATAGGTACGACAATTAGGCAATGACTTCACAAAGACAAACTCAAAGTAAAGGAAAGAAGAGGATATAACCAGTCACTTGTTGAAGACACATGATGTGTTGGACCAGTTCGATTCTTTGTGACAAGCTATGACGTGCAGTTAGGGAGGCTAAGATTCAACTCAGAAGACCGTGTCTTCACGTTATTCCCCTTGAGCTAAGGACACACAGTCCTCGCTCAATCACTCTGGTAAGTCTTCAAGGTAGACTTCCGAACCTTCATAGACTTCGTTCACCGACAATCCACAATGACTCTTGGATGCTCAGAACGCGACGCCTAACCAGCTGGAGGATTCACAGTCCTCAAGTGTAATAAGTCTTCAGGTCACACAGACAGAAAGACTTCAGTGATTCCTAACACTCTTTGGCTCTGGGTGTTTGGGCTTGGTCCTCGCAAGGATTTCTCTCTCTCAAAGGCTTCGAGGTGGGTTGCTCTCAAATGACAAAAGCCGTGTACTAACTCTGAGCAGCCACCAATTTATGGTGTAGGGGGTGGGATATTTGTAGCCACTGGGCAACCCGACCTGATATGTCCGAAAGGACCCTGGGTAACTAAGGAACTGACACATGTTCCAACAGTCAGATTTCAAACACACACGGCAACTTTACTTGGGCTATAAGCAAAGCTGACTCATCTAGCTCTGGATAAGATTTGCTCTCATTGTCTTCGCTCGAAGACATAGGATTTGGGTTGAGCATCACTTCAGTCATTCTGACTTTGTTCACTTGGACCCCACTTAACAGTACGGTGGTTCCTATGACTCAACAAAGAAGAAAAAGGAAACAACGAGACGACACAGTCTTCGCGCTCCATAGTCTTCACTCAATGTCTTCTCATGTCATAGTCTTCAATATGAATATCTTCATATACCACATTGTGTCGGTGTACTAAAGTAGGGGCACCTTAGTACCCCGAACTTGTGCACGGGCAGTCATAGCACCCCGCGGCAAGGCTTGTCGGGTGACCGCCAAGATCCTCCATAGTTCCTATTGGTGCCATTCAAGAACAAAGTGTTTTAATTGAGAAGACAAAGCCCCGGCAAGAAAGGCTTGCCGGGAAGGACAAGGCCCCGGCAAGAGGAGCTTGCTGGGAAGGCCAACCAAGGCATTTCGAGGAAACTTGCCGCGATGCTCCGCGCGTCCCGGCAAGACCCGGCGAGTGACAAGCTTCCGGGCGCGACAAAACGACGACCGCGGCAAGGCGCTTGCCGCGGCGAAGCCACCACACTGTGCCCACGCTCCAGCGCATCCGACGACGTGTCGCCACAGGATCTTTCCAGGCGCACATGGCGGGCGGCTGTGTAGCCAAGCGGTGCGAGGTGGCGAGCAAAGATGACGAGATGGCCATCGTGGCGAACGGTGGCGCCCCTAACGGTCGATTTTCTGCACTGTTTGGGCGACCGGACGGGCATTAAATGCTCTTGTCCCCTGCCGTCAGAGTTAGGTAGGGTGCACTTTAGAAGCAGTTGTACCAACCCCATCTTTTACGCTTTTACCCCTGCATGCGTTGCCACCTGTCGGTGACCCCTTTAGCCTATAAAAGGAGGCCCATGCGCAACGTAGAAGGGGTTCGACTCATTCGAAACCAGAACATTCCCACACTCTCAAGCAAGAATGCAATACAACCACAAAGCAGCAGTAGGAGTATTATCTCTCCGGAGAGCTCCGAAGCTGGGTAAAATCCCTCGCGTGCTTCACCTCGATCCGCTCTTCGTGCGGCCTCCGCTCCCTGCCGGACCGAAAAGGGGCCCCGCCCCATAGGTGTTCGTTTCCCACGACACATTGTCATCAATGTCTTCATACATTTTTAGGGGTCATCTCCGGTAGGTAAACCGAATCAATGAGGGACACTACCTGCGTTATCCTGCAATTCTCACAAATGCATTAGTCCCTCAACCAACTTTGTCGTCAATACTCCAAAACCAACTAGGGGTGGCACTAGATGCACTTACAATCTCCCCCTTTTTGGTGATTGATGACAAACTGGTTGAAGTTTTCAACGGGGATAAAGTATGTGAAATTGTAAAGGATAGGGTATTGTCTTCATAAGTGGCAAAGGCTCCCCCTGAAGATGTGCATATAAGTAATTTGCTTTTGGAATGCAAATGCACATGGCAGGTTGTACTTTTGGAGATCCTCTTCAACTTATGAAGATAATTCATCATGCATGAAATGATATAACAAAGAGAATGACATGCATAATAAGAAATGGACGTCTGCAGAATGATCTAAGTGCGGAAGTTATCATCGCACATGCAAAATTTATCACCGCATCACAGAAAAACAAATAAGTAGCAAACAACCATCAAGTTTAAGTGTTACAACTCAAATAACCAAATGTATCAAAAGCGAGAGTTGTAAACACTAGGCAAAATATAAAGCAACCGCCCAATTGAACCCACTTGAAGACTATCAACTCATACGCTTCTCCCCCTTTTGTCAGTAAGGACCAAAAAGGTTTGAAGACATAGAGTATCTACTCGTTCTCATGAGTAGGTGAAGCAGCAGGGTTGTCGTTGTTGTTTGGCGGTGCAGACGTACTTGGTGCAGTGTCGATGCGTGCAGAAGTAGGGGGCGGTGAAGTAGCATCGTATTCATCATCGATCACTCTGGCATTCACAGTTGCCGCGGAGGAAGAATAGTCATAGTCTTCAAGGGATGGAGTTCGACGTAGGATAGCATTCCATGGAGGAGTGGAATCAAACTTGAATCTTTCAGTGAAGCCATCGTCTTGAAGATCTTCTTCAGCACTAAGCAGCGTCAAACTCTTCCATGATCGCCGACAGGTTTCGTGAGTGACAAAAGCATTCTTGGTGGCAAGATTTCGAATGCGATTGACGTCCACCAAGAGGCTTTGCATCTGTCGCTTGAGCCAAAAGTGATGCTTATCTTGTTTCTGATGCAGTGCCACAAGAAGTTCTCGGTCATTTAGAACACGAGAGCACTTCTTAGGCCTTTGGGCAATTGTGCTCTCAGTAGCTTCAGTTTGCGCACGATGAGGCAGACGAGTGTTCCCAGCCCTTGGATAGATACGAGTTACTGCTTAGACTCCTTCCATGGGCTGAGTGAAGCTTTGGTGATCAGCATTTTGAAGACAAAGAGGCTTCTTGGCAGGCTCAGGGTATATGGCTTCAACTGACATATCAACCTCTGGTAGAAAGATCAGATGATTGCGAGCAGAGGGCTGATAGTTGACAGAGGAGTGTAGCTTGATGAGGCGCATGACCCATGGAGCATAAAATTTCAGGACAAAAAGGTCAGATCCAGACGCAGCAAGTTGCCGGATGAAGAATTCTTGTGTATTGAAGCTGATTCCATTGAGGATGTAAAAGACCAATGTCTTCATGGCTCCTTCAAGTTTGGCCACTGATGAATGCCCTTTGATAGGCCATAGAGTTCGCCTGATTATGTGATAGATTGTGCGAGGCAAATACTCAAGGTCATCAACAAAGAACTCCTTAGGGTATTCAGCGTCAGATGGCAGAGGCTTCATCATGCTCAACATCTGGCTCATGTTGGGCTCTGGCTTATGGAAGATGCTCTTCAGTGCATTGCGGTGGAGCGGACAATTAGGTTCGTATAGCTCTCCGGGAGTGGGTAGGCCAGTAAGCTCAATGACATCAAGAGCTTTGGCTTCATGATGAATATTTCCTGTCATCCACTCGAGAACCCATGTCTTTATATCCCTGTTGTATCCGCGAATGTGGAGGGTAGCATAGATTTGAAGCAAAAGTTCCTCATTCCAATGTTCTTTGTCTGTCACAAAGCTTAGTAGACCTGCATCGCGAAAGCAGTCAAGTGCTTCTTCTAAGCATGGCAGTCCAGCAATGGCTTCAGTGTTGAGGCGCATATGAGGGAAAATGCGCCCTTGATCATACATAACGCATGAGTAATAGCTTCGCTGCTGATAGCTCCAGAACCGATCAGATGATATTCTTGGCTTTGTGTAGGGGTTCTTTGCGCTGTCAAAGAAGGTGTTGTGGCTTTTGAAGCCATTGGCATTGAAGGACCCTGTTGAGTTGGCAGTGCCTGGGAACCTTGGCAGTTTTGGCTTAGGTTTCTGGACCTGAGGCCTATGCTCAACATGATAATCAAACTGAGGAACAGAGGCAGTAGGCGGAGGGACCAGAATGGGCCATCGGACAGTGGTTCGCTGACCATGATTGTATGCTTGCTCAATAGTATAGGGCCTTGGTGGCGGAATAGGAGCAGTGGCAACAACTGAGGCTTCAGTCTGCACAACAGACACTTCAGGAGCAGTTGCATCATTGGCTTCAGGCACATTGGTTAGTGCAAGCTCCACATTAGCTTCAGCCATGACTACGTCATTGGCTTCATTGGTGTTGGTGGTGGCAGCTTCAGGATTTTCATCCTCCACTTGACGAGCTGGAGGGTCGGGCACTAGCACGTTCACATCAGGAACAACTTCTTTAGTATTGGGGGGAGTAGGGACACGTACGTCTTCTTGATTTTCATCGGCTAATGCAGCCGGATTGTCTTCAGCAGCTTGGGCTTCAGACACGGAGACATTCACAGTCAGTGTGGCTTCTGGAAACACTTGACGTGCAACAGAGGGATGGTGCACTTCTCCTTCTGGAATGCTCGAAAGAGGGACCTGATGCCTTGGTCCTTTGCGAAGCCTGCGTAATATTGGCGACGGCTTTGGAGATGGAGTTGGCTGGGCCTCAAAGTCTTCTTGTTCTTCTTGCACAGGTGGTGCGACTTGTGGTTGTTGTTGGGGACTACTCGGGGAGTCTTGGTGCTGTGGGTGATCAGCCCATGATGCATCCTGAGCAATTGGCGTCAGAGGACGACCAATGCTAATGAGTTCGCTGTTCGTGAGAACAGGCGATGATACCAAGTTGTGTTCGATCTGAGGAAGAACTTCATCATCTTCAACATTGTCATTGTGACCAATGTCTTCAGCAGTGGTGGGATTAACTGCTAGAATGTCTTCAGCTTCATGAGCCTCTGTGGAAGCAGGCTCATGAACTATCATCCATCGTTCTTGGTGTTCAGATGCAGGGCGAACCACTGAAATAGGTTCAACAACTAAGGGCTCTGTGGGAGCAGCCCGATTCTTCTTGGTTTTGCGCTTCTTCTTGGATGGAGCAGCATCAGAGGCTTCAGTATTTTTCCTTTTTCTGGCTTTAGCCTCGGCAGCCCTCGTCTTCTTCAGTTCTGAAGCGGTTGACATGACCTTTGGCTTCGAGCCAGTCATGCTGCTTGGGAAGATTATGCGAGGTGCTTCCTGCCTTGAAGGTGCAGATTAGTCAGTTGATAGCTTCTTCTTCTTCTTTGCAGCCATTCTGGGGTCAATGCCAGGACGACCAAGAGATTTGCGCTTCTCAGCCTCATTGTAGGCCAGCACACATTTGTCAGCCAAACTCTTCATACACTCACGAGAGCCTTGAGCTTCTTCGCGCTTCTTGAGAAAGGCTTCTTTGAGCTCGTGCAGCATGATCTTGAAGTTTCTGACATCTTGCACGCTGAGCTTTTCCACATGCTTCTTGAACCGAGCTTTCTCATAGTCGATCTTGTGCTTCAGTTCAACAATGCGCTGAGCGAGATCTAGCTTAGAAGCAATGGCGCCATTGAAAGAGACGCTGAGGCCAATGGGAAGTTGCAGATCTTCAAAGCTGAGATTTGGGATGTCAAACCACTCATCATTGAAGTTATGGATGATTGCCACATCAAATAGAGGCAAATTATTGAAGATCTCTGCTTCTTCCTTGCTCTTGATTAGTTGCTCAAGGGCATCATCTGCAAGATCTTCATCGCTGGATAGATCAATGTGCTCTTCTCGCAGAATGGCAGCAGGAGTCAAGATCTGATCAGTGTGCTTGACGATTTGCTTTTTCTTCTCCGTCCTCTTGGAGATACGTGATTGATCTTCAAACTGCACACTGTCTTCAGGAGGTGTAGTGGCCAGTGGCTTCGCACGAGAAGCTTTTGGAGGAGCAGCTGATCTTGAAGCCTTAGGCTTCTTTAGCTTCTACGTTTTGGAGGAGGAGCTGGGGCTTCATCAGTGTTAGCATCATTATCAGAATGATCCACTTTGGCACCTTGGACCAAGATGTAAGTGATGAGGCCATCAAGGTTGGAGAAGGGGCCGATGACATTGGGTTCTGCATCACGTGAGCCGTCAACACGGGGAGCAGAGGGACTAGGGTTGAAGTCTAATCCCAATGACTTCTTGTTTTCCTTGGACGATGCCTTTGCGTGCTGGAAGTTGCGCTTGAAGAGAGTATCGTAACGACACCAGAGCAATGATGATGGGTCGGCATTTTCAGGCTGAGGTCCACAGACCATACAGGGATGGAAACCCTGTGCAATAGCTTCAGCTCTGTTCTTGGGTGAAGGCCTCGATAGAGAATATCACCCCAAGGACTCTTGATAGCATTCTTCTCAGCGTATTCCTGGGTCACGAACTTGTATTTGAACCATTGTTCAGCCCAATATCGTCGAATCCATTGGATTCATGTCTTGCGCTGATGATAATTCTCTTCAGGATCTGTCTTGTAAAGTTCTGCGAGGTCATCAGGCAAATATTTTGATGTTCCCCCACGACGCTGTCTGCCACCCTTCCTTACTGATTTCTCTGCAGCCATCAACTTCAAACTGAATGGCTTCAATACGTTCAAAGGCTTCAAGGGCTTTCGTTTGCTGGACAAACAGGAACTGGCTTCGGGAGAATTAATGTGATGCTGTAAGAATTCTGCAAACGAATGCAGACTATGAGAACCAAGGGATTCTCCCACTGACATGTACGTGTGACAGCATTAGAGATGCGAGGGAAGGGGAAGAGGTCATATGCATTCTCAGAAGATTTTGAAGATAAATTAGTTTGAAGACATTGACCTCATGATGCGAAGACATTCACTTATATGTTGAGAGTTGGTTCCAGATTTGTACAAATCCGGGAATAAGTACAAGTGAGGAATCAAACTAGATATGAAGTTTAAGTGAATATACTAGGTAGTATGAGATGCAGACAGACTAGATCTAACATTGTATAGGCAGAAACCAATTTTGGTAAAAAGATGAATCTTTGAAGATCAAAAAGATGGTAAAAATAGAGTTATATTTACCACAAGAAGAACTGCTAGATGGGATGAATAGGAGACCGAGCAGTTCAATCCACCGTGCCCTAACTTGGCGACGGAGGACACCTACGGTGGCGGCGGAGAGGACGATGTCCGCGGCCGGCGTGAGGACGACGTCGAAGAAGTCGCGGCAGCTAAGCGCTTCGTCGCCGGCGTCGTCGAGAGCTAGCGGTGGCGCTAGGGTTTTGACGAGGTGGAGAGGTGGAAGAAGGTTTTCTTTACCGCAGGGGACACATATTAATAAGGAAGTGTGCGGCATAGTGCAATTACGCAGGTGCCCCTGGCAGTTCACATCTGAAGGGCACGTGGCAAGCATGCAACATACTCAGAGTTGTCCCACGTTCCCACGCCCGCCAGGCATGTTGGATGGTTGTTCCGGCTTCTCCGGATTTCAACAATAAAGATGAATCATTTAAAACAGACTTAATGTTTGTCTCTGTGTCTTCTGTTGACTAGGGCGCAGTGAAGACATTCGACAGTTTCAATAGAATGCATATGATTTGGACAGATAGAGTTAGAGATAGAAAGCATAGAGAGATTAGGGTCCGATCACATTCACTTAGTTCAAAAGATTCAACTTGGAAGACATAGCTATAAGTGAATGCTGTAGAGGACAGAACACTAGTATAGATATATATCAGAAAGCAATCAAATCATCATAGTGAAGAAAATCGTGAAGATAAATTAAAATTGTAGACAAACTAAATTCGAAGACATTGCAAAAATAACGCCAAGAGTGAAACACTTCAAATTAAGAATTTTGGTGGTGGCGTTACCCACCATATAGGAAGATATTAGACCCAGACACGGCGCACAATTATCGTGGCGCTCCGAAGTCAAATTCCACGTTAATGTATTCACACTCAGAATGTAAGTCTTCATTGATTGAAGATATACTTTACTTCGTGTGTTGTACATCTAAGTCATCAACATGCATAAGTGTTAGGATGTGTGCCTGATCACAGGACATTTGAGGATTCCAAGATATTTAGCTCACACCGTAACTTGCAAAACCTTTTCTCATCCAAGGGCTTTGTGAAGATATCTGCCAGTTGCTCTTTAGTGTTGACGTGAATGATGTCAATATCTTTATTCATGACATGATCTTTGAGAAAGTGATGACGAATTTCAATGTGCTTTGTCTTCGAGTGCTGGACAGGATTGTTGGCAATCTTGATGGCGCTTTCGTTGTCGCAGAAGAGAGGCACTTGTTTCAGATTGATGCCATAGTCCTTGAGAGTTTGCTTCATCCATAGAAGCTGAGCACAACAAGATCCAGCAGCAATGTATTCATATTCAGCAGTTGAGAGTGATACACAGTTCTGCTTCTTTGAAGACCAACAGACAAGTGATCGACCCAGAAAGTGACATGTGCCTGATGTATATTTGCGATCCACCTTGTCACCAGCATAATCAGCATCCAAGAATCCAACCAAATCAAATTTTGAGCCCTTTGGATACCATAATCCGAGTGTTGGGGTCTAAGCCAAATATCGAAGAATTCGCTTCACAGCTAAGTGATGTGATTCCTTTGGTGCCGCTTGGAATCGAGCACACATGCAAACTCTAAGCATAATATCTGGCCTAGATGCACATAGGTAAAGTAAAGAACCAATCATGGAGCGGTATACCTTTTGATCGAACTCTTTACCATTGTCGTCGGGACCAAGATGGTGTTTGGCTGGCATTGGCGTCGTGTAACCTTTGCAATCTTCCATTCCAAACTTCTTCAGACAATCTTTGAGGTATTTTTCTTGAGATATGAAGATGCCATCCCTTTGTCGATTTAATTTGAAGACCAAGGAAGAACTTCAGCTCACCCATCATGGACATCGATATTGCTCTTGCATCATGTATCCAAACTCATCACTATACTTCGGTTGGTGCACCAAGATAATGTCATCCACATATATTTGGCACACAAACAGTTCACCATCATATGTCTTCGTGAAGAGTGTGGGATCGAGGATCCAGTTTGAAGCCTTTGCTCTTCAGAAGTCCTTGATCGTATCATACCAGGCGCGAGGAGCTTGTTTGAGGCCATACAGTGCTTTGTTTAGCTTGTACACCATATCAGGATGTTTTGGATCTTCAAAGCCAGGTGGTTGAGCTACGTACACTTCTTCTTCAATCTTGCCGTTGAGAAATGCACTCTTCACATCCATTTGATGTAGCAGAATGTTGTGGTGATTAGTGTAGGCTAGTAGTATGCGAATAGCTTCAAGCCTAGCCACAGGAGCAAATGTTTCATCGAAGTCAATTCCTTCTACTTGAGTATATCCTTGAGCCACAAGACGTGCTTTGTTTCTGACGTCTTGACCATGTTCATCTTGCTTGTTTCGATATATCCATTTTGTGCCAATAATGTTATGCTTGCGAGGGTCAGGACGCTTGACAAGTTCCCAAACATTGTTCAGCTTGAACATCCTCTTGCATTGCTTGTATCCATTCAGGTTCCATAAAGGCTTCAGCAACTTTCTTGGGTTGTGATATTGACACAAAAGAAAAGTGCCCACAGAAATTTGCTAACTGTGTTGCTCTTGAGCGAGTAAGTGGTCCAGGTGCATTGATGCTATCAATTATCTTCTCAATTTGTACTTCATTTGCATCTCGAGGATGAACTGGACGAAGACTTTGCTCTTGGTGATCATTGTCATCATTGTAAGGATTGTCTTCAGTCTGAGCATTATCTTCAGGTTGGTTAGGTGCAGAAATGATAAGTTCCTCTTCAGGCTGTGCTTCAGAAGGCATGATTTCACCAGTTCCCATCAGCTTGATCGATTTGCTGGGCGGTGCTTCTTCTAGTGTACTTGGCAGGATCTCTCTTTGTGAACCATTGGTTTCATCAAATCTCACGTCCACAGTTTCGACGATTTTGTAGAGATAGAGGTTGAAGACTCTATATGAGTGCGAATCCTTTCCGTAGCCAAGCATGAAGCCTTCGTGAGCTTTAGGTGCAAATTTTGACTTGTGATGGGGATCCTTGATCCAGCACCTAGCTCCAAATACTCTGAAGTAGCTGACATTTGGCTTCTTGCCAGTAAGGAGCTCATAGGATGTTTTGTTCAGAAGCTTATGGATGTAAACACGGTTGATGATGTGACATGCTGTATCAATAGCTTCAGGCCAGAACTTTCTTCGTGTCTTGTATTCGTCGAGCATTGTTCGAGCCATCTCAATGAGGGTTCTGTTCTTGCGCTCAACGATGCCATTTTGCTGAGGTGTGTATGGAGCAGAGAACTCATGAGTGATTCCCATTTTATCTAGATAAAGATCAAGTCCGGTGTTCTTGAACTCAGTGCCGTTGTCGCTTCTGATATGCTTGATCTTCACGCCATAATTGTTCATTGCTCGATTGGTGAAGCGTTTGAAGACATCTTTCACTTCAGTCTTGTAGAGAATTATGTGCACCCTTGTATATCTTGAGTAGTCATCAACAATGACGAAGCCATAGAGACAAGCATTTGTTGTGAGGGTGGAGTAGTGAGTAGGGCTAAATAAGTCCATGTGTAACAGCTCGAAGGGTTGAGAAGTCGTCATGATTCTCGTCGAGGGATGTTTTGCCCTAGTCATCTTTCCAGCTTCGCAGGCACCACACAAATGATCCTTCTTGAACTTGACACCCTCGATGCCTATGACATGCTTCTTCTTGACGAGTGTGTGTAAGTTCCTCATGCCAGCATGCCCCAGCCTCCGATGCCAGAGCCAGCATTCTGAAGCTTTTGCAAGAAGACATGCGGCAAGCTGTGGTCCTGCTGAGAAATCTACCATGTATAGATCATCTTTCCGATACCCTTCAAAGACTAGAGACTTGTCAGATTCCATTAGTACAAGGCAACGATATTTTCCTAATAGCACAACCATGTTCAAGTCACAAAGCATTGAGACAGACATTAAGTTGAAACCAAGGGATTCAACAAGCATCACTTTATCCATGTGTTGATCCTTTGAGATTGCAACTCTACCTAGACCCAATACCTTGCTTTTACCAGTGTCAGCAAATGTGATGTGACTCTTGTCTGATGGACATAAGGTTGAGTCCATGAGAAGACTTCGATCACCAGTCATATGATTAGTGTAGTCATATGATTAGTGCATCCGCTGTCCATAATCCATTCTGAAGCTTTTGGTGTCATACCCTACAGTGCAGTTAGGAGGATAGGCTTCACAAGAGTGTTGTGAAGCATAAGCATTTGACGCACACAAGGATTATCACAGCTTAGATCAAGGTTAGGACACATAGTATGACTGGTAAGCGATTCAGATGTGAAATACATAGTAAGATCATTTTATCATGCGTCCCTTAATGTGTTTTAGGTCCCCAGCAATAGCATCGGACGCCTTTGATTTCAGGCTGGAGACCTTTCTCTGCAAAAGAAAGCTAATTCTTCTCCACCACCCACATCTTCAGGGGTGGTTTAGAAGCAATGAGTCTAAGTGCAGCATCTGAGAATTTCGGCTTTGGAGCCCTAGCAAATAGCCTTGCAGGAGATGAATGATACTCATATGAATAAGCAGAAAAGTTCTTAGTTCTATGAACATAGCGGTTTGAAGACACACACTCATATTCATAAGTCTGAGTATGATTTCCCTGCAAAACATGGGTGTTAGGGTGACTCAGGTGAGTCCTGTATCTGTATGAAGCCTTTTGGGCCATATGAAGCCATAGGTTTGGAGTGTGTCTTCTTCCTAGGTGGTGTCATGATGACATTCACAGGAAGATTCTCAATGCACTGCTTAGGTACCCAGATCTTCTTCATAGGTGGTCCATTCCTGCAGTTAGTACCAATATACTTGGCAAACACTTCACCATTCTGGTTCTTAAACTGCTTATAGTTTGCATCAAAGGATTCATCAATGATAATAGGATTAGCACAAGTAAAGCCAGATAAGGTGGACGGATCCACTGAAGGTTCCTTCGCAGCAACCCATGTGGTTTTGGGATACTGCTCAGGCTTCCAGTAGGAGCCATCAACATTCATTTTCCTCTCGAACCCAACACCCTCTTTCCTAGGGTTTCGGTTTAGAATCGCTTTTGAGGACATCGCAGTGTCCGATGTCCTTTCAGACTTTTATACATCCCTGTTTCAAGCAATGTCTTCAACCTAGCATTTTCATCAGAAATAGTAGTGGTATCCTCCGCAGAGGGGTTAGTAACAACATCAGTAGTTGAAGATAATGCAACAGTAGCAGCAGTGGAACATTCAGCAACAGATGTAGCGTTATCACGCTCAATGCATTTTAGACATGGTGGTTCAAATTTATCCTGTGTAACACTGATTTGTTGAGCAAGTAATGAATCGCGCTCCTTCTGAAGATCTTCATAATCCACTCTTATCTTTTCAAGGTCTTGCTTTCTTTGAAGACATTCAGAAGAAAGCTTCTCGTGATCAGACAAGAGAGCATTATGTTGATGTTGAAGGGCATCAAACTTGGAATGAAGTCTCTGAAGACTCTTAGCGAATGCTTTTGACTGATCCATTTCTTCACCCAACATATCATCGCTCTTACTTAGCATGTTTTGAACCTTTTCCATGACTTTTTGTTGTTTAGTGGCAAGGGAAGCAAGTTTGACATAGCTGGGGCCAAATTCATCACCTGATTCATCATCACTAGTTTCAGAGGGTAGCATTCAGTTACCTCAGCACCCCTTGCCATGAGGCATGGTGAAGATGATGTCGATTCAGGTGCAAAGGTCATCTCCTTAAGAGACTCCTTGTAATCCTCAAACCAAGGATCATGACGAGTACGATGACCTTCATAGACCTCAGAAAGCCGGTCCCATATTAGCTTCGCGTGATTGAGGTGCATGACATTCCTAAACTGATTTCGGGACAAACAGGAGTAGATGACATCCTTTGCGGTGAGGTTCAGTAGAGTGTACTTGCGAATGTCATCAGCCTCCGCCATCTTGCATAGATCATTAAGACCAATCTTAGTGACGGTCCACAGTTTGCTATCCATAGCCATGAGTTGCTTCTTCATCATGACCTTCCACTGAGGATACTCATGACCGTCAAAGGTGGGGCAAGATATGTTCCTCAATCCTGCAGTCGACATAGCTAAAACTCCAGGTGGTTAAAGCAAATCACACAGAACAAGGGAGTACCTTGCTCCGATACCAATTGAAAGTGCTAGTTATCGACTAGAGGGGGGGGAATAGGCGATTTTTATGAAATACTTCAAAACGTGGAAGTTTCGAAGACAAACAATAGAAATGTCCTAATTGATATGCAGCGGAAGATAAACTACAACAAGCAAACCATAGTCAAGTATGCAATAATGTGAATGTACATGACTAATAGCAGCAAAGTAGTAAGGATTAGGATGGAAGATAGTATGAAGCCAATCAACGATAGTAGTCAAGCGATGAAGTCAAATAGGTACGACAATTAGGCAATGGCTTCACGAAGACAAACTCAAAGTAAAGGAAAGAAGAGGATAGAACCAGTCACTTGTTGAAGACACAGGATGAGTTGGACCAGTTCCAGTTGCTGTAACAACTGTACGTCTGGTTAGGGAGTCTGAGATTCAACTCAGAAGACCGCGTCTTCACCTTATTACCCTTGAGCTAAGGACACACAGTCCTCGCCCAATCACTCTGGTAAGTCTTCAAGGTAGCCTTCCGAACCTTCACAGACTTCGTTCACCGGCAATCCACAATGACTCTTGGATGCTCAGAACGCGACGCCTCACCGGCTGGAGGACTCACAGTCCTCAAGTGTAATAAGTCTTCAGGTCACACACACAGAAAGACTTCAGTGATGCCTAACACTCTTTGGCTCTGTGTGTTTGGGCTTGGTCCTCGCAAGGATTTCTCTCTCTCAAAGGCTTCGAGGTGGGTTGCTCTCAAACGACAAAAGCCATGCACTAACTCTGAGCATCCACCAATTTATGGTGTAGGGGGTGGGCTATTTATAGCCACTGGGCAACCCGACCTGATATGTCCGAAATGACCCTGGGTCACTAAGGAACTGACACGTGTTCCAACGGTCAGATTTCAAACACACACGGCAACTTTACTTGGGCTACAAGCAAAGCTGGCTCATCCAGCTCTGGATAAGATTTGCTCTCATTGTCTTCACTCGAAGACATAGGATTTGGGTTGAGCATCACTTCAGTCATTCTGACTTTGTTCACTTGGACCCCACTTAACAGTACGGTGGTTCCTATGACTCAACAAGGAAGAAAAAGGAAACAACGAGACGACACAGTCTTCGCACTCCATAGTCTTCACTCAATGTCTTCTCATGTCATAGTCTTCAATATGAATATCTTCACATACCACCATTGTCGTCAATGTCTTCATGCATTTTTAGGGGTCATCTCCGGTAGGTAAACCGAATCAATGAGGGACACTACCTGCGTTATCCTGCAATTCTCACAAACGCATTAGTCCCTCAACCAACTTTGTCGTCAATACTCCAAAACCAACTAGGGGTGGCTCTAGATGCACTTGCAGCTAGAGGTGACCTAACACAGTACTAGGTGCTACCGGTGAAGGGGGGAAACATCCGGGAAAGTATTCCTAGTGTTTTGCGTTTTTGGACAAACGGACTGGAGGGGGAAAGTTGCATGTTCACTATGCTAGGGATGTGTGGCGGACGAACATGCCACGTATCCGGATTCGTCTTGTCGTTCTGAGCAACTTTCATGTACAAAGTTTTTCCATCCGAGCTACGGTTTATTTTATATTAATTTAAAAAGGATTTTATCTTTTTCTAGAATTGTAACATCCCAATTTTCTAATTTGGTATGTTATACATTAGATCATTATTGCATATCATATTTTTCATGCATTTTGGTTGATCCTAGAAATTCAAAGCAACTCAAGGACCCACGGAGAGAGTTGGGGATTTCGTTATTTTCATATTTGAGTTTTCTCAAATTTTGAAAAGAGGATCATTTGGTTTTAATAAATTTTCTCTCCTAATATTTCTAATATGAAAATAAAAGAGAGGGGATAAAACGACTTTCCCAAAATAATGAAATATTGGAGGTGAAATATTAAAATCAAATAATAATTTTATTCAGAGTTTTATTGCTATTTTATTTGAATTAGGAAAAAATGCGTTTTTCAAAATTGCATTAGAGGCCCAAATAAATGTTCACTTTGTCCGCTATATTTTTAGAGGACGGGGAAAATTTATTTGTGGATTTCTGGAGTCCGTTTAATATTTCTTTTCTTTGTTTTTCTACACGTTGGAATATTTTAAAAAAAATCCAACCGACGTACCGGGCCGTGTCCGCCTGGGACACCGACCCGGCTGGCCCTTTAAGAGGCGAGGGCCAGGGCCGCCCAAACCCTAGCCACCCCAGCCCCACACCCCGCCGCCGCCGGACGCCTCCGCGCCACCGCCGCTACCTAGCCTAGCCCCCGCCCACCGCCTTGCCCTTGCCGCCATCCGCCGGATGCCGCCCCCCGCCGCCGCGCCGCCCGCCGAATGCGCCGCCGCCGCCATCCCGTTCCAGGAGGTAGCCGCCGGTTTTTTGAAAACCGATCGGTTTTATTTCATAAACCCTAGATTTCATTTTTTATATAGATCGGTTCGGTTTTCTCGGTTTAGTTAAATAGAGGACGTTCATCTGTACGTTCGTTTTAACGAACGGTGTTCACCCGTTAGCCGTAGACAGCGAACGTTCGTTCGTTAGTCAGTTTTTCTTCTGCCCTGATTTTCGTTTTAGTTTATCTTTTCGCTCGTTTATCGGCATCAGGCGATTCAAGCGCCCAGATCTTCGTATCGAACCCCTCATTCTGTTTAATCAACTTGAACAAGATTTTGGTGCTGTAAAATTTGACTTTAGTCGAGATTAGTAAATGGATCTTGTTTCTTTTGCAGTTTGAGTTTCGTTGCTTCGTTTGATTTGTTTCTTTTTGCAAACCAAAGCTCTTAAGTAGAACTTTCTGGTTAGATCTCTTATTTGAGTTTTACCGGTGCTTCTAGTTTGAGTGCTTATGTATGTATTTGTTTGCTTGCAATAGAGTACCCAGAGTGCGAAACGTGCTACTACGAGTCTCTAGGTTTCACGGATCATCAGCAAGGCAAGTAACACTTTGATCATAACTCTTTACTACCCAGTTTTATTGCATTAGATCAACCCTCAAACAATTGCATGGTTAGGATCTAACCTATTGCCCTCTTTACTTATCAAACCTTTGGGAGTTACTTTTACGTGATGCTTATATTGCTATGCTATGCTCATAGACGTGGTTTAGTTGAGTGAATCCATGACAGATGTGAGTACTGCTAATTAATGGTTAACTTAAGGTGGCTACTGTAATACACATCTGGGTGGATTGCTTGACGCACCTTGGAGTACCCAGTGGTTGTCAGGGCACCTGGAGAATCCAGTGTTGTCCAAGGATATCCCGGAGTACCCGTGTGATCATCCTACAGTCCACCACCCAGGCTCAAATGGATCATAAGAGTATTCATGCTAGAAAATTCCATGTGCAGCCACAAGCTATTATGGGCTCTAGCATAGTTGAGTATGTTGCATGACCTCTTTCAGCGGTGGGCTAGCAGATGTAGGGGAACGCGGGTGTAACTGTCCACCCAGAGTAAGGAGTTATTGTTTCAGAAAGACTGTGTATCAAATCTCCGACCATGGATGTATTCGAGTCTTGTGGGGAAAAGTGCGCAAACCTCTGCAGAGTGTACAAACTAATCATGGTTAGCCGTGTCCCCGGTTATGGACATCTTGAGTATCTAGTTCTTGGATTATCATGTTGATCTCGTCACTCTAAATTTAATTTTTTGGGTTAATGATGATGATTAATTGGGATTGAGTTGGAGGAACCTTCTCAATGTTTAACAACCACCATGATAGTTAAATGAAATTTATTCCTTTGTTGTAGGAAATTTTTGGCTTTATACAAAACTGTAACCATAGAGCTTTCCACCAGCCATATATGCATGTAGTGATAGCAACTATTCTGTTCATTACTCTATGTGTTACATTGCCAGCATATTCCATGTGCTGACTTGTTTCGGGCTGCAACGTTTCATGTTGCAGACTTTTCAGATGACGAGTAAGGTGCCATAGGTCGTCGTCTTTCACTCAGCTTTGCCGTTGGAGTTGATGGACTCACTTTATCTTCCAAGCCTCTGCTGTTATCGATTTTAGATGGCCTTAAGCCATATTATTGTAATAAGTTCTATTTTGAGACATTCGATGTAATAAGTGTGTGATTGCTACTCTGTTATAAATCCTCGAGTCTTGTGCTGTCGGACTACCGATCCAGAGGATGACAACGATGCACGAGATCGATCGCTTGAGGTCTAGTCGCTACAGAAATTAACATAATTAATTTAATTAGAAAAGGTAATTATGACATCAGCAGTCAACGTTGACCGTTGACCTGGTCAACCTGACAAGTGGGTCCCACTATCATTGACTGATTAGTTAATTAACAGTACTTAATTAGGTTAATTAAACATAATTAATTAAGTTAATTAATTTAGTTAACTAATTAATTAATTAGATTTAATTTTTATTATTGTTTTTTTGTATTTCATTTTAATAAAAGGGGCAACGGGGGGTTGGGTTATCTTGAGGGGCCTTTGGGTGGGCTGGCTTTGTTGGTTTTGGCGGTGGGCGAGGCCCCGTGAGGAAAAGGTGGCTCTCTTCCTCTTTCTAATTTTCCTTTTGCATTTTCTAATATTCTTTTCTGTTTGCAGTTTTCTCTACGGTTTTCTATTTATTTTAGCTACCAAACGAACTTTGTCAAAAGTGCCACTTAGCACAAAATTACTAGGCAACATTTTAAACAAGCAC
Source organism: Aegilops speltoides (assembly GCA_021437245.1). Taxonomy (NCBI): domain Eukaryota; kingdom Viridiplantae; phylum Streptophyta; class Magnoliopsida; order Poales; family Poaceae; genus Aegilops; species Aegilops speltoides. The sequence continues at coordinate 92,955,454 of CM038141.1, read as the reverse complement.
ACAAAGTTAAAACTTATTTTGAAAAGGTTGGATATTTATCTGAACTGAAACAGTAAATTTAATCATTGCTAACTCTGTTTTGAAAAGTTAGGGGCATCTTATTAATTCATATAATTTTGGATAAATTATGCGAAATAGTTAGGGAATATTTTCAACCCAGCCTACGTTTTTATTTTATTATTTGAAAATTTAATAATTTGACTTGCATTTGAATTTGAATTCGAGTTCGGTTTGGATAAGGTGAGGTTTAGAAAATTAATCGCGATGACATGGCACCATTCGTGTGTGGTTACTATAGCTTAACTACCCGGGCGTTACAAATCTCCTCCACTACAAGAAATCTCATCCCGAGATTTAAGAGGGGGAGTAAGGGGGATAGACTAGGTTACGATTCTAACAATTCTCCTCGGTCTTGGTTGCTCTTCTCGAAGAAGTTGACCATTTCGTTGATGTATTCATATCTCTGCTTCAGGCTATCATGAGGAAGTTGTCATCCTTTCTTCGGGAGTTACATCGTACTAACGAAAAAGGATAAGGAGTATCTTCGGAAGAACTGACCTCTACAAGGTCGCTTATCTGGTAGATAACACCAGGGAAGGTGGCAGAAAGTAACTCTCGAATTGAAACTTAAGGAAAGTTTGAGATCAAGGTAAGAAGGTACCAATAAGAAGTTTCAAGCGGATAGGCAATCGTTCATTGCCTGAAACAGGGTGTGAAATGTTGGGGAACGTAGTAATTTCAAAAAAATATCCTACGCACACGCAAGATCATGGTGATGCATAGCAATGAGAGGGGAGAGTGTTGTCCATGTACCCTCATAGACCATAAGCGGAAGCATTATGACAACACGGTTGATGTAGTCGTACGTCTTCACGATCGACAGATCCTAGTACCGAAGGCACGACACCTCCGTGATCTGCACATGTTCAGCTCGGTGACGTTCCGCGAAATCATGATCCAGTAGAGCTATGAGGGAGAGCTTCGTTAGCACGACGGTGTGATGACGGTGATGATGAAGCTACCAGCGCAGGGCTTTGCCTAAGCACTACGACGATATGACTGAGGTGGATTATGGTGGAGGGGGAGGAGTCCTCCTCCTAGTAGGAGTAGGACTCCCCTTTTCCTAGTACAACTAGGAGGAGGAAGGGGAAGGAAGGAGAGGGAAAGGAGAAGGAAAGGGGGGGGGGGCGCCCCCCTCCCTAGTCCAATTCGGACCCCTTTAGGGAGGGGGCGCGTCTGCCCCTTGTGGGCGGCCTCCCCTCTTCCCTATGGCCCATGTAGGCCCAATAGTCCCCCCAGGGGTTCCGATAACCCCCGACACTCCGATATTTAACCGGTGACCCCCGGAACTCATCTGGCATCCGAGTATAGTCGTCCAATATATCGATCTTTATGTCTCGACCATTTTGAGACTCCTCGTAATATCCATGATCATATCCGGGACTCGGAACTACCTTCAATACATCAAAACACATAAACTCATAATACCAATCGTCACCGAACGTTAAGCGTGCGGACCCTACGGGTTCGAGAACTATGTAGACATGATCGAGACTCATCTCCAGTCAATTACCAATAGCGGAACCTGGATGCTCATATTGGTTCCTACATATTCTACGAAGATCCTTATCGGTCAAACTGCATAACAACATACTTTGTTCCCTTTGTCATCGGTATGTTACTTGCCCGAAATTCGATCGTTGGTATCTCAATACCTAGTTCAATCTCGTCACCGACAAGTCTCTTTACTCGTTCATTAATGCGTCATCCCGCAACTAACTCATTAGTCACATTGCTTGCAAGGTTTATAGTGATGTGCATTACCGAGAGGGCCCAGAGATACCTCTCCAACAATCGGAGTGACAAATCCTAATCTCGATCTATGCCAACTTAACAAGTACCATCAGAGACACCTGTAGAGCAACTTTATAATCACCCATTTATGTTGTGACGTTTGGTAGCACACAAAGTGTTCCTCCGGTATTCGGGAGTTGCATAATCTCAGTCATAGGAACATGTATAAGTCACGAAGAAAGCAATAGTAATATACTAAACGATCAAGTGCTAAGCCAACGGAATGGGTCAAGTCAATCACATCATTCTCTAATGATGTGATCCCGTTAATCAAAAGACAAGTCATGTCTATGGCTAGGAAACTTAACCATCTTTGATTCAACGAGCTAGTCAAGTAGAGGCATACTAGTGACACTCTGTTTGTCTATGTATTCACACATGTATTAAGTTTCCGGTTAATACAATTATAGCATGAATAATAAACATTTACCATGATATAAGGAAATAAAATAATAACTTTATTATTGCCTCTAGGGCATATTTCCTTCATGAAAGGGTTCAGAGCAACTGGAATAAGTATTGTGTCCGATACCAGAATTGATCACTAGGAAGGTGGCTCGCGAATTACACGCTAAGCCAAGCGCGAGGAATAACTTTCAAGATAGGGATGTACAGGAGAGTCTGGTTTCAATCCTATGGAACTGTGGGTTATGGGCCCACCATGTGGGCTAATAGTAGGAAGCGCGGTGACATCTTGCACGATCATGATAGCAAGACATGTTAGAGGGACCAAGGGCGAGGGACGAAGAGAACCATTTCCCTGCTCGTTGAACGAGGCAGACCAATAGGCAAGGTTCTCGTCCATCGGTCGCTACTGGAATTTCATCCACAAAAGCAACAGGGTATTACTGACACGGTTGTACACCAAGGTGTTTCCATAAGCAGAAGAATATTACTGCTTAGATCATATAGATCACAAGAAAGGTTAAACAAAACTATGGAAAGGAAAATGTGTTAAACACATATTTTAGGGGTATATCCTTCCCAAGGACAAGCAGAATATGATATCCATGAAAGGATATAACATCGAAAACCCTTTAGGTAAGAGGAGAGAAATTTCATGACATTACCCATACAAAGGTGTTTGGATAATTGATAAGGAAAATTTAGCATTGTGCTTCAAATGTTCTTATTGATGATAGGAGTACCACATACATGCTTCGAGATAGCATTGACATGGTCTTCAAGCAAAGGTTGGACTTTGCATACACAAAGTATTCATCAGGAACAACTTATAAAATAAGTCTTACGATTTCCTCATGGAAGAATCGCTGAGCTTGCTAAAAAGGAAACTATAACAATAGGTCCTCCGGCCAGGTGTGTTAGGCATGACATCATCTTATCAGGTCATATAAAGACCAATGTTATAACTCTTGGATATATGTTCCAACCATCATATCTGACCGAGATTCAGATCATCGGTGTTAGGATACCTTAGACTCAGGATGCCTGAGAAGAAGAGGTACAACATGATTGACGAGATGACATTATATGATTCTCGGGAAATGAATAATGGAAGCGAGTTCCGAACAAGGGTTCATCATTAAGCCAAGGATAGGATGAGGAGGTGGCTGGTGGACTCAGCAATAATTCAGCGAGATATCCAAAAAGATGGATCTCCACAATTATGTGGATAAGGAGATAAGAATTGTTAGATCAAATGATATAATGAAGTATGCTCGAGGAAAACATACACAATTAAACATAGGTTGAAAGGTGCGCCCGAAATATGGGTTGGGTCGCACGACCAATGTCAGAATCGTGATTCAATAATCAATAGTCTAAGAATGAACGTCCGACCATTAACTTCAAAGCAATAGGGTGGCTAGAAGGGTAGAATCCAAATAGCATCGTTCACTTTTTGGTACCCCGGTTGGAATCACGAGGACCAAAAAGAATGGTGATGGCGAGAAGCATCACTGTATCAAGAATTCTTAAGAGGTGGTGAAATTCTCACGACATTCTTGACATAAAATATGGTAATACTCCAAGGTAAAGAGGAACAAATGATGGGTAGCAAGGAACTCAAGGTATAACACAAAACACGAACATGTTTGTGTTGGAGGGAAGACAATAAAGTGGTCGATGATAACACAAATCATCGAGGGCAAGGAAGATCTTTCCAATCATGAATTCAATTGATATTCTCGAAGAACTCAGAATGTTCATGATGATCACGACACATTTGTCGAGAAATTTCTTGTAGATGTAATTGATTGGCGTTGACATCAAGTCAAAGGAATGATGAAGCGAAAGGTCATTGGAACCACGGGTACGACACAAACTCAAAATCAAGCTTGTTGTTTAAGGTGAAATGATATGACGAGAAAGATCGACGTAAGCTTAGCTCATCGTCGAAAGTTGTGCTTCGGGATTGAGGACCAGGTAGCACAGTTAAAAAGGACACGATAATGATATAGCCAAGCAGGCTAGGAATGATGTGATCGGGTACAAACTCGTAAGTAAAGAAGATTACTAAGAGTTATTGAACTGTAGAGCGGACTTGGTTCAGTTGTCGGTGTCTTTGAGTGTTTAATAACTCAGAGCCTGTGAAAATTTGGAATCAGTGAGAATGTAGTACTTAATGAAGAACTAATAATAAGTTATGCAGTTCCATGATAATCTCGAGATACCGGGGGTAATACTCAACGATAGATCAAAGTAGAGGTTGGACTGGGGTATTGCTCTGCAGAAGACAAGTGCTTAAACTTGCACGGGAAATGGTATTTAAAGGAGAACATGGTCGGAACCACGATTGCAAAGGGATCAATTCACAGACACGACATGATATTATATCAATGGGGTAATTATTATTACAATGAGCTTCCATGATAGGATCTACATCGTGTCCATGGGCATGAACACAAAGTTCAAGGTCGACTCCCACTTCTCTAATGAATAACCTTTCATTCACTTCTCGCCGTCGACAAAGTTGTAGTGTTGAATTTTATCTAACATAACAATAGTAGAGTAGGAATCATAGTAATTTCCGGGTTAACGCAGATAAGAAAAGGCATAGGTTCAACCGATCAGGGCCTCTTAGGAACATATACCACAAACTTCCGGATTAAATAACACAAGCTCGAAAGCAAAGAATATTCGACAAAGCAGAGGATACAATTTACCAATGGCATTATGTATCAGGGAAAGAACTTCCAAAGTGATTGAATATGAGGGACGTTGTCGGATAAAATCCAACAAAGGAATTGGCGGTCCACAAATGATCGGATGTGAGTACCGATACCCAGTTAGAAGAAGAAAGAATGCAAAGGCATCGGATTAAGAAACAACCGAATAATTCAAAGTTTAACTACAGAGGAATTTATGATTTCCAAATCAAGGGATCAAAAGCAAACATTCTGATCAAAATGAATAAGTTCAATAGACTTAGAAGCACAACCGGTCAAGGCATTGAGTGGTCAAGAACCAACTCATATCTAGACTGACGTCTGAGCTGGAAGGATGAATTCTAGGATCTGATTGAGGATTATGAGGATCCTCAACATATTGAATCAACGAACTCTAAATGATAATGACAAAGGATGTCAATTAGATTCCCAGACTTATGGGATTAATCATAATGCAAGAAAGCAAGAATTTCAGGGGCAATAGGTTGTTGAGGATTTTTGGAAGATCGAATGGTATTTTGAAGACTCTTGTGAAATAAATCAATCAATTGGGGATGAAGGGATACTCAATAAGTGCGAGGAATTATCCATAGAGGGTATTCAGGTGGCAAATAACTGCAAGGCGGTAAGCTCAAAGGATTCTCCGAACAACAGAGAGAATTTCGGGGTATTTGTAATAACAAGATCAACTGGGAAATATTGTATCAATGGAAAGTGTACGTGGTTATCCATAGGGGTTTATCAATGGAAGGGAATTGCAAAGGCGATGGCAGAAAGTCTCGGGGGAACATCGAAGAATATCGTCAGAATCTTCTGGTGAAGAAGTCGATCATCTGGAATGGAGGGGCTCTCTGGCAGGAAGTGGGTATGAGAACCTAGAGTTAGAATTTGTAAAATCATTTAACCCAAATAGAAGAGAGAGCAGAGTCCCAGAGTATAGACGAGGAATAAAAGATCCTAATACCACCGAATGGCGACGTGGGCCTGTGAGCCGCACCGCCTTGTTAGTAAAAACTTTTTCAATGACTAGACTCAACTTCGGCCAAGGAGTTTGGAAGGGGGATTCCTACAGGCAGTGGGCTCTGATACCAACTTGCGATGCCCCCGATTCAATCATACACTAATCTTGAACGCAAACATGTACGATCAAGATCAGGGACTCATGAGAAGATATCACAACACAACTCTAAAAACACAAATAAGTCATACAAGCATCATAATACAAGCCAGGGGCCTCGAGGGCTCGATTACAAGTGATCGATCATAGATGAGTCAGCGGAAGCAACAATATCTGAGTACAGACATAAGTTAAACAAGTATGCCTTAAGAAGGCTAGCACAAACTGGGATACAGATCGAAAAAGACGTAGGACTCCTGCCTGGGATCCACCTAAACTACTCCTGGTCGTCATCGGCGGTCTGCACGTAGTAGTAGGCACCCGCATTGTAGTAGGACTTGTGTAGGTGGTGTCTGACTCCTAGGCTCTAGTATCTGGTTGAGAGAACCAGAAGAATGGAAAAGGGGAAAAGAGGGATAAAAGCAACTGTGAGTACTCATCCAAAGTACTCGCAAGCAAGGATCTACACAACATATGCATGGGTATCAGTGTAAAGGGGCAATATTGGTGGACTGAACTGCAGAATGCCAGAATAAGAGGGGGATAGCTACTCCTATCGAAGACTACACTTCTGGCAGCCTCCATCTTGCAGCATGTAGAAGAGAGTAGATGGTAAGTTCACCAAGTAGCATCGTATAGCATAATACTACCTGGCGATCCTCTCCTCGTCGCCCAGTGTGAGAGCGATCATCGGGTTATATCTGGCACTTGGAAGGGTGTGTTTTATTAAGTATCCGGTTCTAGTTATCATAAGGTCAATGTACAACTCCAGGTCATCCTTTTACCGGGGATCACGACTATTCGAATAGATAAACTTCCCTACAGGGGTGCACCACATTACCCAACACGCTCGATCCCTCTGGCCGGACACACTTTCCTGGGTCATGCCCGGCCTCGGAAGATCAACATGTCGCATCCCTACATAGGCACAACAGAGAGGTCAGAACGCCGGTCTAAATCCTATGCATGCATGGATCTGGGCCCATCGCCCATTGCACAATTCTGCATGTTGCGTGGGCGGCCAGAAGCAGACCTAGCCCCCTTAATACAAGGGCAGGCTTACGGTCCAATCTGGCGCGCGCCGCTTAGTTGCTGAGGTCGAGAAGGCTTCGGCTGATACCACGACATCGATCACCCATAAATGTTCCGGCATAGTTGGTTAGTGCGTATAGGCCAGTGGCCAGACTCAGATCAAATACCAAGATCTCGTTAAACGTGTTAGTTTAAAGTAACCGCGGACGCCGACCAGAGCCAGGCCCACCTCTCACCTAGGTGGTCCCAACCTGCCCTGTCGCTCCGCCACAAAGTAACAGTTGGGAACCCAGGCCCACCTCTACCGGGATGGAGCCACCTGTCCTTTCAGCCCCCACATCGAAATCACTTGCGGGTACTCTATGAGCCGATCCAACTTTAGTCACCACATGTATCTTATAATATGTATGTAAGTATATACTCGTGATCACCTCCCAAGTGATCACGACCCGGTTGTATAGCATGGCAGACGGACAAGAATGTAGGGCCACTGATGGAATACTAGCATCCTATACTTAGCATTTAGGATTGCAGGTAAGGGTAAAAATTGTAGCAACAATGATAGGCTATGCAGCAGAATAGGATTAACCGAAAGCAGTAACATGATACACTACTCTAATGCAAGCAGTAGAGAGAAGGAATAGGCGATATTGGGTTGATCAAGGGGGGCTTGCCTAGTTGCTTTGCAGACAGAAACGGACCCTCGAAGGTGATGTAGTCGATCACTGGTTCAACCGCGGTCTCGGGGTCTACAGGAAAGGAGTAACAGAGGGGGAACCAATAAATAACAGAGCAATCAAAGCATCATAGAGCATAACATGGCAATACGCGGTGCTAGGGGTGACCTAACACAGTACTAGGTGCTACCGGTGAAGGGGGGAAACATCCGGGAAAGTATTCCCCGTGTTTTGTGTTTTAGGACAAATGGATCGAAGGGGGAAAGTTGCATGTTTGCTATGCTAGGGACGTTTGACGGACAAATGGGCTACATATCCGGATTCCTCTCGTCGTTCTGAGCAACTTTCATGTACAAAGTTTTTCCATCCGAGCTACGGTTTATTTTATATTAATTTAAAAAGGATTTTATCTTTTTCTAGAATTAACAGAATTAATTTAATTAGAAAGGTAATTATGACATCAGCATGATGTCAGCATGATATTAGCAGTCAATGTTGACCTGGTCAACCTAACAAGTGGGTCCCACTGTCATTGACTATTTAGTTAATTAACAGTACTTAATTAGGTTAATTAAACATAATTAATTAATTTAACTAATTAATTAATTAAATTTTATTCTTATTATTTTTCTTTTTCTTCTTTTTTGGTTTTAATAAAAGGGGCGTGGGGGGTATGTAGGGGCACGGGTGGGCGGCTTTGACTGGTTTCAACCAATGGGCGAGGCCTAGTGAGAAAAAGGGGGCTCTCTTCCTCTTTCTAATTTTCCTTTTGCATTTCTTCTATTCTTTTCTGTTTGCAATTTTCTCTACGGTTTTCTATTTATTTTAGCTACCAAACGAACTTTGTCAAAAGTGCCACTTAGCACAAAATTACTAGGCAACATTTTAAGGCACACAAAGTTACAACTTATTTTGAAAAGGTTGGATAATTATCTAAGTTGAAACAGTAAATTTAATCATGGCTAACTCTGTTTTGAAAGGTTAGGGGCATTTTATTAATCCATAAAAGGTTGGATAATTTATGAGAAATAGTTAGGGAATATTCTCAACCCAGCCTACGTTTTTATTTTATTATTTGAATATTTAATAATTTGACTTGCATTTGAATTTGAATTCAAGTTCGGTTTTGATCAAGGTGAGGTTTAGAAAATTAATTGTGATGACATGGCACCATTCGTGTGTGGTTACTGTAGCTTAACTACCCGGGCGTTACACTTGCCATCTAAGATCTCGCGGGCCCTAATGGCTAATATGTCCATTTTGCATCATGCTTTTATGTCAATATTTATTGCATTATGGGCTGTTATTTCACGTTATATCACAACACTTATGGCTATTCTCTCTTATTTTACAAGGTTTACATGAAGAGGGAGAATGCCGGCAGCTGGAATTCTGGGCTGGAAAAGGAGCAAATATTGAAGGACTATTCTGTGCAACTCCAAAAGTCCTGAAACTCCATGGAATACCTTAAAATAAATAAAGAAAAATCGTCGCCAAAGATGAAGGCCAGGGGGCCCACACCCTACTCACGAGGGTGGGGGGCGCGCCCCCTACCTCGTGGGCCCCCTGGTGGCTCTCGGACGTCCATCTTCTCCTATATGAAGTCTTTCGATGAGAAAAAAATAGAGGAGAACCTTTCGGGACGAGACTCCGCCGCCACGAGGCGGAACCTTGGCGGAACCAATCTAGGGCTCCGGCAGAGCTGTTCTGCCGGGGACACTTCCCTCCGGGAGAGGGAAATCATCACCATCATCATCACCAACGCTCCTCTCATCGGGAGAGGGCAATCTCCATCAACATCTTCACTAGCACCATCTCATCTCAAAACCCTAGTTCCATCTCTTGTATCCAATTCTTGTCTCTAAGTCCGGGATTGGTGCTAGTAGGTTGCTAGTAGTGTTGATTACTCCTTGTAGTTGATGCTAGTTGGTTTATTTGGTGGAAGATTATATGTTCAGATCCTTTATGCACATTATTACCCCTCTGATTATGAACATGAATATGCTTTGTGAGTAGTTACGTTTGTTCCTGAGGACAAGGGAGAAGTCTTGCTATTAGTAGTCATGTGAATTTGGTATTCGTTCGATATTTTGATAAGATGTATGTTGTCTAACCTCTAGTGGTGTTATGTGAACATCGACTACATAACACTTCACCATTATTTGGGCCTAGAGGAAGGCATTGGGAAGTAATAAGTAGATGATGGGTTGCTAGAGTGACAGAAGCTTAAACCCTAGTTTATGCGTTGCTTCGTATGGGGCTGATTTGGATCCATATGTTTCATGCTATGGTTAGGTTTACCTTAATACTTTTGTTGTAGTTGCGGATGCTTGCAATAGAGGTTAATCATAAGTGGGATGCTTGTCCAAGTAAGGGCAGTACCCAAGCACCGGTCCACCCACATATCAAATTATCAAAGTATCGAACGCAAATCATATGAGCGTGATGAAAACTAGCTTGACGATATTCCCATGTGTCCTCGGGAGCTCTTTTCCTATTATAAGAGTTTGTCTAGGCCTGTCCTTTGCTACAAAAAGGATTGGGCCACCTTGCTGCACTTTACTTACTTTTGTTACTTGTTGCTCGTTACAATTTATCCTATCACAAAACTATCTGTTACCACTTATTTCAGTACTTGCAGAGAACACCTTGCTGAAAACCGCTTATCATTTCCTTTTGCTCCTCGTTGGGTTCGACACTCTTACTTATCGAAAGGACTACGATAGACCCCCTATACTTGTGGGTCATCAAGACTCTTTTCTGGCGCCGTTGCCGGGGAGTGAAGCGCCCTTGGTAGGTGGAATTTGGTAAGGAAAAATTTATTTAGTGTGCTGAAATTTTCTATCACTTGTTACTATGGAAAGTAATTGTTTGAGGGGCTTGTTCGGGGTATCTTCACCCCGTCCAGTTGAGGCAAGAGTTGCTCCTCAACCTACTGAGCCTACTGAACCTATTGAAAATTTAACTCCTTTTGAAATTCCATCGGTATGATGGAAAAACTGCTAGCTAACACTTTTGCAGGAGATGGAACAAAGCATCCTGACGAACATCTAAGCTATGTAGATGATATTTGTGGACTATTTAAGCTTGCAGGTATACCCGATGATGTGGTTAAGAAGAAGGCTTTCCCTTTATCTTTGGAGCGAGACGCATTGACATGGTATAGGCTATGTGATGATACGAGATCATGGAACTATAAAAGAGTGAAATTGGAATTTCATCAAAAGTATTACCCTATGCATCTTGTTCATCATGATCGCAATTATATATATAATTTTTGGCCTCGCAAAGGAGAAAGCATCGCTCAAGCTTTTGGGAGGCTTAAATCAATGTTATATTCATGCCCCAATCATGAGATCTCAAGAGAAGTGATTATGCAAACAATTTATGCCCGGCTTTTTGATAACAATCGCACCATGCTCGATAATTCTTGTGCTGGCTCTTTTATGATGAAGCCTATTGAATTTAGATGGAATTTGTTGGATAGAATTAAACGCAACTCTGAAGATTGGGACCTCGACGAAGGTAAGGAGTCAGGTATGACACCTAAGTTCGATTGTGTTAAATCTTTTATGGATACCGATATTTTCTGTAAGTTTAGCACTAAATATGGACTTGACTCTGAGATAGTAGCTTCTTTCTATGGATCTTTTGCTACTTATGTTGATCTCCCCAAGGAGAAGTGGTTTAAATATCATCCTCCCATAGAAGTAAAAGTAGCTGCACCTATTAAAGTTGAAGAAAAGATTGTCACTTATAATGATCCTATTGTTCCTACTTCTTATGTTGAGAAACCACCTTTCCCTGTTAGAATGAAGGATCATGCTAAAGCTTCAACTGTTTTTCGTAAAAGCAATACCTGGATTTATACACCTCCTGAGCAAGTCAAAGTAGAACCAAATATTGCTATTGTTGAAGATCTCTTGTCTGATAATATTGATGGGCATGTTATTCAATTCTCTGGTGAAACTGCTAGAATTGCTAAACCCTGTGATAGAGATAAACATAGACCTGTGGTAGGCGTGCCCGTTATTTCTGTTAAAATAGGAGATCATTGTTATCATGGCTTATGTGATATGGTTGCTAGTGCTAGTGTTATACCCATTGGCTTATACAAAGAAATTATGCATGAGAGTGCACCTGCTGAGTTAGAGGAAATTGATGTTACAATTAAACTTGCCAATAGAGATACTATATCTCCAATGGGAATTGTTAGAGATGTTGAAGTCTTGTGCGGGAAAACCAAATATCCCGCTGATTTTCTTGTTCTTGGTTCTCCACAAGATAGCTTTTGTCCCATTATATTTGGTAGACCCTTCTTGAGTACTGTTAATGCTACGATAGATTGCGGAAAGAATGTTGTTACCGTTGGCTTGGATGATATGGTTCATGAGTTTAATTTCTCTAAATTTAGTAAACAACATCGTGAGGAAGAATTGCCTAGTAAGGATGAAATTATTGGTCTTGCTTCTATTGCTCTACCTCCTAGATATCCTTTAGAACACTATTTGCTAGACCATGAAAATGATATGTTCATAAATGAAAGAAGGGAAATAGATGAAGTATTCTTTAAACAGGAACCTATTCTGCAACACAATTTGCCTGTTGAAATCCTAGGGGATCCTCCTCCACCCAAGGGTGATCCCGTGTTTGAGCTTAAACCGTTGCCTGATAATCTTAAATATGCTTATCTTGATGAAAATAAAATATATCCTGTCATTATTAGTGCCAACCTTTCAGAGCATGAAGAAGAAAGATTATTGAAAACTCTGAGGAAGCACCATGCTGCTATTGGATATACTCTGGATGATCTTAAGGGCATCAGTCCCACTCTATGTCAACATAAAATAAATTTGGAAGCTGATGCCAAACCAGTTCGTGATCCTCAATGACGTTTGAATCCTAAAATGAAAGAAGTGGTAAGAAAGGAAATACTCAAGCTTACGGAGGCGGTATAATTTATCCCGTTCTTGATAGTCGATGGGTAAGTCCTGTCCATTGTGTCCCTAAGAAGGGAGGTATTACTGTTGTCCCTAATGATAAAGATGAATTGATTCCGCAAAGAATTATCATAGGTAATTGATTTCCGCAAATTAAATAAGGCTACTAAGTAAGATCATTACCCCTTACCTTTTATTGATCAAATGCTAGAAAGACTATGCAAACATACACATTATTGCTTTCTAGATGGTTATTCTGGTTTTTCTCAAATACCTGTGTCGGCTAAAGATCAATCAAAAACTACTTTTACATGCCCTTTTGGTACTTTTGCTTATAGACGTATGCCTTTTGGTTGATGTAATGCACCTGCTACCTTTCAAAGATGCATGATGGCTATATTCTCTGAGTTTTGCGAGAAAATTAGTGAGGTTTTCATGGATGACTTTTCCGTCTATGGTTCCTCTTTTGATGATTGCTTGAGCAATCTTGCTCGAGTTTTGTAGAGATGTGAAGAAACTAATCTTGTCTTGAATTGGGAAAAGTGCCACTTTATGGTTAATGAAGGTATTGTCTTGGGGCACAAAGTTTCTGAAAGAGGTATTGAAGTTGATAAAGCCAAAGTTGATGCTATTGAAAAGATGCCATGTCCCAAGGACATTAAAGGTATAAGAAGTTTCCTTGGTCATGCCGGATTTTATAGGAGGTTCATTAAGGACTTCTCAAAAATCTCTCGGCCTCTGACTAATTTATTACAAAAAGATGTACATTTGTCTTTGATGATGATTGTGTAGAAGCATTTGAAATACTTAAGAAAGCATTAGTCTCTGCACCTGTTGTTCAGCCACCTGATTGGAATTTACCCTTTTAAATTATGTGTGATGCTAGTGATTATGCTGTAGGTGCAGTTCTAGGGCAAAGAGTTGATAAGAAATTAAATGTTATGCATTATGCTAGTAAGACTCTAGACAATGCTCAAAGAAATTATGCTACTACTGAAAAGGAACTTTTAGCAGTTGTATTTGCTTGTGATAAATTCAGACCCTACATTGTTGATTCTAAAGTAACTATTCACACAGATCATGCTGCTATAAAATATCTTATGGAAAAGAAAGATGCAAAACCTAGACTCATTAGATGGGTTCTCCTGCTGCAAGAATTTGATTTACATATTGTTGATAGAAAAGGAGTTGAGAACCCCGTTGCAGACAACTTGTCTAGGTTAGAGAATTTTCTTGATGACCCACTACCTATTGATGATAGCTTTCCTGATGAGCAATTAAATGTCATAAGCACTTCTCGTAGCACTCCATGGTATGCTGATTATGCTAATTATATTGTTGCTAAATTTATACCACCTAGCTTCACATACCAACAAAAGAGAAAGTTTTTCTAAGACTTGCGACATTACTTTTGGGATGACCCACATCTTTATAAAGAAGGAGTAGATGGTGTTATTAGACATTGTGTACCTGAGCATGAACAGGAACAGATCCTACACAAGTGTCACTTCGAGGCTTATGGAGGACACCACGCTGGAGATAGAACTGCACATAAGGTATTGCAATCCGGTTTTTTATTGGCCTACTCTCTTCAAGGATGCCCGTAAGTTTGTTTTGTCTTGCGACGAATGTCAAAGAATTGGTAATATTAGTAGACGCCAAGAAATGCCTATGAATTATTCACTTGTTATTGAACCATTTGATGTTTGGGGCTTTGATTATATGGGACCTTTTCCTGCCTCTGATGGATATTGAGGGAGTCCTGGACTAGGGGGTGTCCGGACAGCCGGACTATCAATATCCGCCGGACTCCCAGACTACGAAGATTGAAGACTCCGGCTCGTGTCCGGAAGGTACTTTCCTTGGCGTGGAAGGCAAGCTTGGCAATACGGATATGTAGATCTCCTACCATTGTAACCGACTCAGTAACCCTAGCCTCTCGGTGTCTATATAAACCGGAGGGCTTTAGTCCGTAGGACACAACATTACATCTCAACAATCATACCATAGGCTAGCTTCTAGGGTTTAGCCTCCTTGATCTCGTGGTAGATCTACTCTTGTACTACCCATATTATCAATATTAATCAAGCAGGGGCGTAGGGTATTACCTCCATCGAGAGGGCTGAACACAGGTAAAAACATTGTGTCCTCGTCTCCTGTTACCATCCGCCTAGACGCACAGTTCGGGACCCCCTACCCGAGATCCGCTGGTTTTGACACAGACATTGGTGCTTTCATTGAGAGTTCCTCTATGTCGTCACCGATAGGCTCGATGGCTTCTTCAACCTTCAACGCTGTCCAGGGTGAGACTTTTCTCCCCGGACAGATCTTCGTATTCGGCGGCTTGGTACTGCGGGCCAATTCTCTTGGCCATGTGGAGCAGATCGAAAGCTACGCCGCTGGCCGTCAGGTCAGATTCGGAAGCCTAAAATTCACGGTCGATGACCGTGGAGACTTGATCTTCGACGGACTCGAGCCATAGCCAAGCGCGCCGCACTGCGATGATGGGCATGATCTAGCTCTGCCGTCGAGCAGTGCTTTGGTGGCCGCACCCGAATCCGCTCCGGCTCCTAGTCCGGAGCCGATTGCCCATGACGAGGGCCGGTGGATAGACGCCGCCCCGGGGGCTTCGACATCTACGGCGATAGAGCCGAATACCGATTTTGTCCCTTGCGAAACTCGTGATCCCGAGGCGCCGGACTCCGAGCCTCCCGCGCCCCCGCCAATTAAGCCAGATTGGGCGCCGGTTATGGAATTCACCGCCGCGACATCTTTCAACACTTTCGCCTTTTGGCGATATCCTGAATTCTCAAGCATCTCTCGCTATCGGAGAATCTGGCGGACTATGGCGGGGCGGTTGGAGTTCGGACGACGAAGAAATTGAGCCCACCTACCACCCACTTTGTAGCCACTGCCGAGGATCTAACCGACATGCTAGACTATGACTCGAGGACATCGGCGCTATGAGCGATGATGCCGAGGCGATCGAGACCCAGCGCCCACGGACACCGGAAGGCCACCTCGTCATACGACGTCTACATGGTGGATACCCCAGAAGAAGGGGATGGCGAGAAAGCAGCGGAGGAAGATTCTCTAAAGAAGCAACCCAAACGCCGACGGCGCCGCTCAAAATCCCGCCACAACAAGAATGGAGATTCCGGCACAGGAAATAATGATACCCCAGAGAGTGCCGAAGACAAACCCCTCCAACAAGACTCAGCGAAGGGGGATGTAGAAGCAAGCCCTCATGAAAGGGCGGCAGAAGAAAAGGTTGAGGATCACAACTATGTACCTCCCTCCGAAGACGAAACAAGCCCCAACAACGACGAACTCGAAGAGCCCGTCGAACAAGATCTTTGCAAACGCAGGCCCATCGCTACAGCAAGAAGCCTGAAGAAGGAAAAACGAAAGCTCAACACAGCGGAAGACGCGCTCCGGATAAGATGGAGCAAAGTACTCAAAACCGCAGACAAATACGGCAACAGCCACCAATCGAAGAGCTACCCGAAGCGCAAGCTGCTCCCAGAATTCGACGAAGAGGCCATAAAGCCCCCACCATCAAATGGCCCAGCCAGGTCCATCTACGGACCCAAAAGGAAAGCCCCAATAAGCAAAGGAACACGTCAAGTGTCCGACGATAGCGGCACGTACAAGTACAGGGGCGCCAGACACCCACTATGCTTCACAGACGAGGTCTTTGGAGCATGAATTCCCAGCAGGGTTTAAACCCATAAACATAGAAGCCTACGATGGAACAACAGACCACAGTCTGGATAGAAGACTATATATGCATATACATATGGCGGAGGAGACGATCTCCACGCCATAAAATATCTACCCTCAAGCTCAAAGGGCCAGCCTGTCATTGGCTCAAAAGCCTCCCGAAAACATCATTGGAAGTTGGGAAGAGCTCGAGGAAGCATTTAGAGCAAATTTTCAAGGGACTTATGTCCGGCCTCCGGATCAGATGACCTAAGTCACATAACTCAACAGCCCGGAGAGTCAGCGAAATTCGGAACAGGTTCCTTACCAAAAGAACCAGATAGTCGATCGTCCGGACGCCAAGCCTTAGCAGCTTTTAAGCACAATGTCCGAGACGAATGGCTCATGACACCTCGGTCGGGAGAAACCGAGGACAATGACCGCATTAACAAGCCTCATGACCTGCTTTTGCGAGAGAGGACAGCTGGTTGGCAAGAAGCAGCACCAGCGACCCAAGTACATCCGAGATAAGAGATGGAACGGAAAATCACGGCGCAGAAAAGAACAGACCGAATAAAGAGAAAAGCCCAAAGAGCACGGCGGTCAACGCCGGATTTAAAAGCTCACGGCGAATAATAAAGCTCAACCCATCAAGGACGACAGCGACGAACCGCCTAACCTGCATAAAATCTGGGTCGGATATGTCAAATCCACAAGACCCGGAAGGCTCGCAAATCACACCCACGAGGATTGTTGGGTTTTCAAACAGTCCGCCGACTAAACGCCGAACGCAAGGGGCTCGACGCGTCAGCGAAGAAGATAAAGCCCGCCAAATAGGCACCGGAAAACAAAAGACTTTCCCACAAGGGGTCAAAGCAAGAAACTCACTTCATGTGAGGACACGGAAAAACAGTGCGACACTTTCTAAAAAGAGCTTCGCACGGTCCAGCCCAGCAAACCATAGAGATTGGATATCAAAACCAATCACTTTCGACCACCAGGATTATTCCAGAAGTGTTCGAACCGCGGGACGGACTCCCCTGATATTGAATCCGATACTAGACGGACTACAATTTACAAACGTCCTAATGGACGGAGGCAGTGACTTAAACCTGCTATATTCAAACACAATCCGTCGGATGGGGATAGACCCCACCAAAATTCGACACAGCCGCACCTCCTTCAAAGGTGTTACGCCAGGCCCTTACGCCAAGTGCACAGGCTCGATATTACTCGAAGTCGTGTTCGGATCACCAAACAATTTTCGACGAGAAAAGTTAATTTTCCATGTCGTCCCATTTAAAAGTGAACATCAAGCACTATTGGGACGAAAGGCTTTTGTCCGCTTCAACGCCATACCGCATTACGCGTCTCTTACACTTAAGATGCCCGGTCCACATGGCACCATTTCAGTGCGAGGGTCACTTAAAGACCCCGGACTTGGATAGACAAATCCGGACTCAGCATGCTAGGGGCTCCCTAGCCGCATACCCTTTCATAAGGGGCTGCGCGCACAACTAACCGCGGTTTCATATAAACCTAGCTTTAATTATTTGCACTTATTCTTTTGCATTATTTTCGCACGAACTGTTTCTTAAACTAAAATCTTCCTCTTTTTCTACAGATGAACAAACGTGCGTACCCGTCCAGGATAACGGCACAACAGAGACACAGGCGCAGACGTGCAGTAGGGACCCGTCACAAGGATTCTTTTCAGATTAAGACCCTACGTAGACCTTTTTATTACTGTCTCTTGTTGTTAATCTCCCTTGGCTTCCTCTTGTAGCCAAAGCGGAGCCCGACGCTTTGGCATTGGCCGCGTCGGAGTACAATGCCCGTACCTGGACACAAGGGGTTTAGGGCATAATTCTGCCCGTTATCATAAAGTCCGAACACCTTCGGGAGTGTTCGGCGTCTCAAGTTGGGCATTATATGCATCAGCTCCGAATCATGTCTTTGGTCAAATGTTGGGTTTGCTCGGCTCCTGTTTTGCTGCCTTACGCTCAGTATCACCCGGCTAACGCGGCACCGGAGAACTATCGCGATTGTGCCCCGATTAATTTGGCGAGCACCTCAAGAGAGAAAGCCGAAAACTGACTGTCATGATATAGCGAGAGTTTGGTCAGCCACTTGATCGACTACCGGAATGTTTAGAATTCCCCGCTTTGACGAAGGGCCGCTTCCCGGTCAGGCACATACGCACCCTGAATCCGGAGATGTGCGGTGTCATTAGGGGCTATATCGTAGCCCCACCCTCGAGCTCCTTTGGCTAAGTGAAAGAAATAAAGCACTATAGTCCGGATTGCCTCGTTCGCTACGCTACCACCTCCTTATAACAGGACCGAGACGTCGGATTAAGTGTGAAAAGTGCTATTTTGCGAACACCCCAGCACCTTGTGCAAGGGGGCTGAAGCCGAAGACTGCATCTTTCAGGTTATACACAAGTATACGCAAACGGCCGCACAGGAGAAGTTTTACTACTTGGAAGCACAAGTATAAAAAGCATTCATACTATAATCATTGATTTACAAGTTAATGCGTTCAATTGAACGTTACATTCTTTGAGCACTGCGACTCTATTATACGAGCGCCGCGCATAACTTCCCCGAAATAATGCTCGGCAGGAAGCTGGTTCCCATCCGAACCCTGGGCAGCAACAGCGGTGGCATCCATCTCCGGACACTGCGCCTTTACACGGGCCAGAGCCATCCGCGCGCCCTCGATGCAGGCCGACCGTTTCATTTCCTTGATATGCGGCACCGCCCCAAGGAACTGCTGCGAGGTCAAGTAGCTCGTCGCTTTGGACCTCTCTCGCCACACATGGGCCATGATGTCGATCATAGCCAGCCGGACAGCCTATTCAGTTCGGCCGATTCGCCAACTTGTCCGACAATGAAGAGGGCGATCCGGACTGTGGAATTGAGTCCAATATAACTCTTCCTCCTCGTGATCCCCCTGGCTCCGGAAGTGCTTAACGGCGTCAGCCGCACTCGCAGCCAAGTCCATAGAAGGATCTTCCGAACTCCACTGCCGCTCAAATTTAGCGTACTTGGCATCCATAAACCGGCGACGCATAAGAAACGGCTTGCCAGCCGTGATTTCTCCGGCTTGGCGCAGCTCCTCCTTCATAGCCCGCATTGTAGAATGGGCATCCTTGGCTTCGGCGGTGGCCTTCTTCAGGTCTTCCCGCTCCGATAGGCGTTCCTTTTCAAGAGCCTCGCTACGGTCGGTAGCATCCTTTAAATTCTTGGCCAATTCGGCCACCTCCGCCCTGCTTAGGCAGTGCGCAGCCTTTTTTCGGCCTTCAACTCCTCGGCCGCCCTCGCGGCAGCCGCATCGCTTCCTCGGGCTTGCTCCTTAGCTTGCGCAAGCTCGGCCAGCAGGCTCTCCACAGCAGCCGCACTGTCTGTATAAACAGCATATAACTTATCAGAGGAGGGCTTTAACCCACTCAATAAACCGGCTGCAGGGAATTTATTTACCTTGCGACTCATCAAGTCGCTGATTGACAAGTGCGATGTCAGCATCCGCCATGTCCAGTTGTCGACTCAATTCGGCAAACTGATTAGTCCGGCTGGCTCCCGGACTATCCGCCACCTGTACCAGAACGGCGGTATTCATTACCTGAGATGTTTAGATTTTCGATCCTCGGCACGCTGTCGTCTTCGACAACCTACCGAGTCTCAGGGGCTACTATCTATACAGGGCGCATTTTTATATGCAGAACTGTTAACAGACAAAGGGTGCATCATTTTTCGCATACCTCAAATCCCGCCAAGAAGCTTCGAGGCGGCATTATGCAGCCGCTTTCAGCGGACGAAATCCTTCCAACCACCGTACGCATTAACGCTTGGTGATCTTCTGAAATGGACGCCCTCTCAAGCAAACTCTTCAGTTCTCCCGGCCGGGCTCTGGTGGGTGTTGAACTCTTTGACCCCTCCGGGCTCGGGGCGCCCTCCGTGATTTACACTTGAGCTCGCTTTGCCTCACTGGCGGCGCGTCGATCGAGGCGACGCTCTCCATCATCTCCGGAAGAAGATCCCCCGAGGACGAACTCATCTGTGACGGCTGCAGATCCGAACTGCGATATAAATATTTCGGTTACCTACAGAAGCATAAACGAAGGTACTTTCTTACTAAACTTCCTCTTTCATACTCACGGCTCTTTGGAGGGCTGGTCCTTGGGCGATGATTGCGCGTCCGGATTCTCTCCGGACGCCGGACCCCCCGGTGGGGATTTCTTCCCACGCTTGGGGGCTTTGACCTCGGATCTTGGAGGCGGTCCTCTTCTCCCTCTGAAGGAGGGATCCTTGGTCCTCTCCTCTTGATCGCCTCTTTGGACGAAGTATTAGCTCCTTTATCTCCCCATCGCCTCTTACGTAGGCGCAACCTCCAACATTCTCGACCAGCCACGGGCTCCAAAGTCGGTCTCTGGGAGGGGGGCCGGACACCTTATCAGCCTTGATCGCGCCACCCATTCCTGTAAAGAATAAAAGGGTCAGGAGATGATCCTTTGAAAGGCATACAAGTAGAGTGTCCGAGCTTTGAGCTATCTACCTGAGTATCCGGGCGATCGCGGCTTAAGCCCGCGTCCTCGGCCGAATCCGGACACGCTGCCTGCGGTCCGAAGAATAGCTTGTACATCTCCGTGGGCGTTGAACCCATAAAGTGCTGGAGAATACGAGGTCCCTCCGGATTGAATTCCCATAGATGGAGAGGACGACGTTTGCAGGGTAGGAGGTGCCTGACTAGCATGACTTGCATCACCTTGACCAGGCCGATCTCCCTTGTTTGGAGGTCTCGAATCCGGCCCTGCAGTGCGGGCACGCCCTCGACGGCCCCAGCTTGAGCCCTTGGTTGACCCACGACATTAGTTGCCGTGGAGGTCCCGGCGGAAGGAGGGCGGCGACTTTTGCTTGCTGCCCCTTGGAGCGGTGATGTAGAACCACTCCTGCTGCCACAATCCCTGTTCCTCTTGGAAGGAACCTTCGAGCCACGGGGCATCGACCTTCTTGCTTATGGTCGCCCCGCCACACTCCGCTTGACGCCCCCCGATCATCTTCGGCTCCACCTTGAATGTTTTCAGCCATAGGCCGAAGTGGGGGATGACGCGGAGGAAGGCTTCGCAGACGATAATGAATGCGGAGATATGGAGGATGGACTCCGGAGCCAAGTCGTGGAAGTCCAGCCCGTAGAAGAACAGGAGCCCCCTCACGAAAGGATCCGTCGGGAAGCCCAATCCCGACGGAGGTGAGATGCTTAACGACGTATTCGCCGGGCTCGGGTTGGCACGGCCTGCCCAGAAGCAGCAACCTGTCTGCGAAACTTCAGAGGCTGTGCTTGGCCTCACGCAACTTCAAGATGTCCTCCTCCATGACGGAGGAGGGCACCCACCGCCCCGAGGCGGACATTGCTGTAGATCCGGCGCCGAGTCTGAAGCTCTTGGTGTTGGAACCGGGGCGAGAGGAAAGATTCGATCTGCGAGGTTGAAAGACAAGGACAGGCCTTGGTCCTCTTATAAAGGGAAATAATACCAAGGGCCGTCTCGTGACCGCTTGACATTCCCTTCGATAGAGGAGGCGGCGACGGAACGGTTGGGTTACCCACGCACGTATTGATGAGAATCCGAATAAGGGGAACACGATCTCGCTTGACAGGACGTGCCAAGGAAACCGCTTCGCTAAACGTGCCGAAGTGGTACAGTAATTCAAACAAAGGGTTGGTGCTGGTGTGATGTCACGCCGCATAATACGTCAGCAGATTGGATCGGTGTATATGTTTTATTCTCTCTACGTTTGGAATGTGGAAATTACTTTGCAGAGCCGGACACTATCCTGGTGTTCATTATCTTCTCCGGATTATTCAAGGGAGGAACCCGCCTTGCAATGCCGAACATTATGCACGCCGGACTTATCGTCATTGAAGACTGGTTCAGGGGCTACTGAGGGAGTCCTGGACTAGGGGGTGTCCGGACAGCCGGACTATCAATATCCGCCGGACTCCCAGACTACGAAGATTCAAGACTCCGGCTCGTGTCCGGAAGGTACTTTCCTTGGCGTGGAAGGCAAGCTTGGCAATACGGATATGTAGATCTCCTACCATTGTAACCGACTCTGTGTAACCCTAGCCTCTCCGGTGTCTATATAAACCGGAGGGCTTTAGTCCGTAGGACACAACATTACATCTCAACAATCATACCATATGCTAGCTTCTAGGGTTTAGCCTCCTTGATCTCGTGGTAGATCTACTCTTGTACTACCCATATCATCAATATTAATCAAGCAGGACGTAGGGTATTACCTCCATCGAGAGGGCCTCGAACACAGGTAAAAACATTGTGTCCCTCATCTCCTGTTACCATCCGCCTAGACGCACAGTTCGGGACCCCCTACCCGAGATCCGCCGGTTTTGACACTGACAGATATACTCATATTTTAGTTACTGTTGACTATGTTACTAAGTGGGTAGAAGCTATTCCAACTAGTTGTGCTGATCATAACACTTCTATTAAAATGCTTAAGGAAGTTATTTTTTCGAGGTTTGGAGTCCCTAGATACTTAATGACTGATGGTGGTTCACACTTTATTCATGGTGCTTTCCGTAAGATGCTTGCTAAATATGACATTAATCATAGAATTGCATCTCCATATCACCCGCAGTCTAGTGGTCAGGTAGAATTGAGCAATAGAGAGCTTAAATTAATTTTGCAAAAGACTGTCAATAGTTTTAGAAAGAATTGGTCCAAGAAACTGAATGATGCATTATGGGCCTATAGAACTGCATACAAAAATCCTATGGGTATGTCTCCGTATAAAATGGTTTATGGAAAAGCATGTCATTTACCTCTCAAACTAGAACATAAGGCATATTGGGCTATTAAAGAGCTCAACTATGATTTCAAGCTTGCCGGTGAGAAGAGGTTATTTGATATTAGCTCACTTGATGAATGGAGAACCCAAGCTTATGAAAATGCCAAGTTATTTAAAGAAAAAGTTAAAAGATGGCATGACAAAAGGATAGAAAAGCGTGAGTTTAATGTAGGTGATTATGTAGTGCTATACAACTGTGGTTTAAGATTTTTTTTCAGGAAAACTTCTCTCCAAATGGGAAGGTCCCTACGTTATCAAGGAGGTCTATCATTCCGGTGCCATAAAAATGAAAAACTTTGCAGGCACAAATTCGAAGGTGGTAAACAGTCAAAAGGATCAAACACTATATCTCAGGTAATCCTATAAATGTTGAAACTATTATTATTGAAACCGTAACCCCCGAGGAGTACATAAGGGACACTTTCCAGAACGTTCCAGACTCCGAAAAGGAATAGGTATGTGGCACGGTAAGTAAACCGACTCCAAAACAATTTTTAAGGCAATATTTCTCCGTTTTGGAATATTTAGAGAAATAGAAAAATAAGTAGCAGTCCGGTCAGGACACGAGGCCTCCACGAGGGTGGAGGGCACGCCCTACCCCCCTGGGCGCGCCCCCCTACCTCGTGAGCACCTCGTGTGCCCTCCGGACTCCGTTTCCTTGCACAATACGTATTTTGGTCGGTAAAAATTCATTATATATACTCCCGAAGGTTTTGACTCACGTATCACGCAAATATTCTCTGTTTTTGTTTCGAGCTGTTGCTGCTGCAGATAAGAGCAAGATGTCTGCCCAAGATTCGGAGGGAGAGAGCTACATGGCTGATTATATTACAAATCCAAAAATATATGGGGATGTGGAGCATTATGGCTGGACCACAGAGGAAGAAGAAGACTATGATCCAAAGAGGAAGGAGGAAACAACCTCCGATGAAGAGGACTATCCACTACCTCAACCTGGTGATATGCATGTGGAGTTCAAGAAGTCAAGCCTCCCTAAGGTCCAATCTATCCCACCTCGGTTTTTGCAGGATAGCAAGGCAGCACTATGCAAAAAGATAATGAAACTTGAGCTCGAGAATGAAGATCTGAGGGATGAAAATTTTAGTCTCAGATGCAAGCTAGAGAAGAAAAATGCAACAGCTCCATCCTCAACAACACCTCCACCGCCAACAACAAAGAAGGAGAAATAATCACACTAGTATGGGCACTCCCCTTGGCAACTGCCAAGCTTGGGGGAGGTGCCCCGGTATCATATCACCATCACAACTCCTATCTTTACAATTTTTCTTAGTTCGACCCTATTAGTAGTATCTTGATTTAGTATAATAAAGTCATGGCATGATCTAATTTTGAGTTTTGCTTTATGATCCTTCTTTGTAATCGAGTCCGTGAGCTATATAATAAATATTAGTGCTGAGTCAAGGGCTTGAGTATTTTGCCATGATCTTGGGTGATTAGAAGAAAAAGAATAAAAAGAATCAAAGAGTTCATATTGATCTTATTGAAAGTAATGACTTCACATAGAAAGAATACAATGATTTAAAGTTGTTGGGAGTTGGCAATTATAGCTTTGGTCATCGTTGCAATTAATAGGAAGTAATAAGGAAAGAGAGGTTTCACATATAGATATATTATCATTGACATCTTTTATGATTGGGAGCATTCATTAAAATATGACATGCTAAAGAGTTGAGGTTGGACAAGGAAGACAACATAATGAGTTATATTTTCTTATATCTGAGATAAAGTATGTTGTCATGGATCCTCTACCGTGTTGAGCTTGCCTTTCCCCCTCATGCTAGCCAAATTCTCAGCACTAAGTAGAAATACTACGTGTGCTTCCAAACACCCTTAAACCAGTTTTGCCATGACAGTCCACCATATCTACCTATGGATTGAGTAAGATCCTTCAATAAGTTGTCATCGGTGCAAGCAATAAAAATTTCTCTATAAATATGCATGACTTATTAGTGCGGAGAAAATAAACTTTGCACGAACTTGTTGTGGATGCAATAAAAGCGACGGACTACATAATAAAGGTTCAGATACAAGGGGCAATGTAAAGTGACGTTATTTTGCATTAAGATTTTGTGCATCAACCATAAACGTGCATGACAACCTCTGCTTCCCTCTGCGAAGGGCCTATCTTTTATTATTATCCTCTACCTTATGCAAGAGTCACGGTGATCTTCGCCCTCTCCTTTTTATTTTATCTTTTGGCAAGCTCAGCATGTTGGAAAGAACGTGATATATATATATCTAATTGAATGTGGGGGAGCATGAATTATTATTGTTGACATTACCCTTGAGGTAAAAGGTTGTGGGGCAAAACTATAAGCCCCTATCTTTCTCTGTGTCCGGTTAAAACTCTGTAACCACAAGTATTGCGTGAGTGTTAGCAATTATGAAGGACTAAGTGATAGTTGAGTATGTGGACTTGCTTTTAAGCTCTGACATAGACTCTCTCTGATGTTATGATTAATTGCAATTGCTTCAATGACTGAGGGTATAATTTCTTGGTGCTCAATAAGTTTTCTGATTCATACTTTGGCTCTGTGAGAAGATCATCACTTGAACATGAGTAATCATATGACAAATTCTATATATGTTGCTGTTATGAAATAATCATGATGCCTTCATGTCCGTATTTTATTTTTATCGATGCCTCTACCTCTAAACATGAGGACATATTTATTGTAATGGGCTTTTCGCTTGAGGACAAGCGAGGTCTAAGCTTGGGGGAGTTGATACGTCCATTTTGCATCATGCTTTTATGTCAATATTTATTGCATTATGGGCTGTTATTTCACGTTAGGTCACAACACCTATGGCTATTCTATCTTATTTTACAAGGTTTACATGAAGAGGGAGAATGCCGGCAGCTGGAATTCTGGGCTGGAAAAGGAGCAAATATTGAAGGACTATTCTGCGCAACTCCAAAAGTCCTGAAACTCCACGGAATACCTTAAAATAAATAAATAAAAATCGTCGCCAAAGATGAAGGCCAGTGGGCACACACCCTGCTCACGAGGGTGGGGGGCGCCCCCCTAGGCGCGCCCTCCTACCTCATGGGCCCCCTGGTGGCTCTCCGACGTCCATCTTCTCCTATATGAAGTCTTTCGATGAGAAAAAAAATAGAGGAGAACCTTTCGGGACGAGACTTCGCCGCCACGAGGCGGAACCTTGGCGGAACCAATCTAGGGCTCCGACAGAGCTGTTCTGCCGGGGACACTTCCCTCCGGGAGGGGGAAATCATCACCATCGTCATCACCAACGCTCCTCTCATCGTGAGAGGGCAATCTCCATCAACATCTTCACCAGCACCATCTCATCTCCAAACCCTAGTTCATCTCTTGTATCCAATTCTTGTCTCTATGTCCGGGATTGGTGCTAGTAGGTTGCTAGTAGTGTTGATTACTCCTTCTGGTTGATGCTAGTTGGTTTATTTGGTGGAAGATCATATGTTCAGATCCTTTATGCACATTATTACCCCTCTGATTATGCACATGAATATGCTTTGTGAGTAGTTACGTCTGTTCCTGAGGACAAGGGAGAAGTCTTGCTATTAGTAGTCATGTGAATTTGGTATTTGTTCGATATTTTGATAAGATGTATGTTGTCTAACCTCTAGTGGTGTTATGTGAATGTCGACTACATAGCACTTCACCATTATTTGGGCCTAGAGGAAGGCATTGGGAAGTAATAAGTAGATGATGGGTTGCTAGAGTGACAGAAGCTTAAACCCTAGTTTATGCGTTGCTTCGTAAGGGGTTGATTTGGATCCATATGTTTCATGCTATGGTTAGGTTTACCTTAATACTTTTGTTGTAGTTGTGGATGCTTGCAATAGAGGTTAATCAGGGATGCTTGTCCAAGTAAGGGTAGTACCCAAGCACCGGTCCACCCACATATCAAATTATCAAAGTACCGAACGCGAATCATATGAGCGTGATGAAAACTAGCTTGACGATATTCCCATGTGTCCTCGGGAGCGCTTTTCCTATTATAAGAGTTTGTCCAGGCCTGTCCTTTGCTACAAAAAGGATTGGGCCACCTTGCTGCACTTTATTTACTTTTGTTACTTGTTGCTCGTTACAGTTTATCCTATCACAAAACTATCTGTTACCACTTATTTCAGTACTTGCACAGAATACCTTGCTGAAAACTGCTTACCATTTCCTTCTGCTCCTCGTTGGGTTTGACACTCTTACTTATCGAAAGGACTACGATAGATCCCCTATACTTGTGGGTCATCAATGGCCTCTATCTATTCTAAGAGGGGTCCAACTTCCTCGTGAAGATGATGCCCGAGTCAGTGGCCACCTTGGCTAGGTGGCCAAGGGGAATGGCCTCGAGCACGAAAAAGGAACAACTGGAAGAACTGTGGGGGATGGAATCTGCACCTCGCTCGAGGTTCCTGGCCACCGCCCGAAGTTCAGCACGCTCGGGGACGGACGGCGCCGAGAAGTTCACCGGACGAGCTGCATCGAGGCGGGCACTGCGGTGAGAGGCAATCACCGGCGTCGAGGTGGAGCGGGGCCGCTGGGCGTATGCCACTATCCGTGGTGGGTGCACAGTGATAAGAGTGGTCACGTCGTCAGGCACCACCACGGTCAGTGGTCCTAGAGAGGCGAAAGGGTCATCGGGAGCCACCAGAGGAGGAGGCAGAGCGAGGGGCTCCAGGGTGCCCCAGGCCGAACCCTCCTCGGGTGGAGGAGCAGGTGGGGACAAGGTGAGCGGGCCACCGCCATCGCTGCCCGTGGAGACCAGAGAGATCGGTCCAGGGGGACGAGGGCAGTGGGCTCAGCGGAGTTGGGTGCAGGACGGAGTCGGCGGACGGAGAGCGTGGCGACGAGGGCAGGAGGACGAGCAGACCCACACTGGAGATGTCATTGGCTGTCTCCAACGAGGGTGGGGAAGCCGGAGGAGGGGCGGACAGCCGGAGAGCGGCTTCGAGGGTGGCGGCCATGACACGGGTGCGCCCGGACCCGGAGCCGCCACGACCCGGAGGTGGGTTGGAAGGCTTGCGGGAGGGGGAGCGGGAGTTCTCCTATAGTTCGTGGTCGTCCTCAGGGCCATCGTGGCGGGAGGGGCGAGGGCGCCTGTGGTGGGAGTCGTCGGCATTAGCCGGGCCACCCCCCTGGTGGCCATCGTCGGAGAAGCGGGGGCGGCCGATGTGGTTCGGCGGCTCGGGGCAGATCTTGAGGTCGAAGCCTGATACGTCTCCAACGTATCTATAATTTATAAAGCATTCATGCTATTTTATTATATGTTTTGAATAATTACGGGCTTTATTATACACTTTTTTATTACTTTTGGGACTAACCTATTAACTGGAGGCCCAGCCCATATTGCTGTTTTATTGCCTGTTTCAGTATTTCGAAGAAAAGGAATATCAAACGGAGTCCAAACAGAATGAAACCTTCGGCAGCGTGATTTTTGGAGCGAACGTGGCCCAGGAAACTTGGAGTGCAAGCCAGGGGAACATCGAGGAAGCCACGAGATAGGGGGGCGCACCCACCCCCTGGGCGCGCCCTACCCTCTCGTGGGCCCCTCGAGGCTCCCCCGACCGACTTCTTTCGCCTATATATTCCCATATACCCTAAAAACATAGAGACAGAAGATAGATCGGGAGTTCCGCCGCCGCAAGCCTCTGTAGACACCAAAAACCTCTCGGGAGCCCGTTCCGGCACCTTGCCGGAGGGGGGATCCCTCACCGGTGGCCATCTTCATCATCCCGTCGCTATCCATGACGAGGAGGGAGTAGTTCACCCTCGGGGCTAAGGGTATGGACCAATAGCTATGTGTTTGATCTCTCTCTCTCTCTCATGTTCTCTCTATGGCACGATCTTGATATATCACGAGCTTTTCTATTATAGTTGGATCTTATGATGTTTCTCCCCCTCTACTCTCTTGTGATGAATTGAGTTTTCCTCTTGAAGTTATCTTATCGGATAGAGTCTTTAAGGATTTGAGAACACTTGATGTATGTCTTGCCGTGCTTATCTATGGTGACAATGGGATTTCACGTGCCACTTGATGTATGTTTTGGTGATCAACTTGCGGGTTCCGCCCATGAACCTATGCATAAGGGTTGGCACACGTTTTCGCCTTGACTCTCCGGTAGAAACTTCGGGGCACTCTTTGAAGTACTTTGTGTTGGTTGAATAGATGAATCTGAGATTGTGTGATGCATATCGTACAATCATGCCCACGGATACTTGAGGTGACAATGGAGTATCTAGGTGACATTAGGGTTTTGGTTGATTTGTGTCTTAAGGTGTTATTCTAGTACGAACTCTTGAATAGATTGATCCGAAAGAATAACTTTGAGGTGGTTTCGTACCCTACCATAATCTCTTCGTTTGTTCTCCGCTATTAGTGGCTTATTAGTGACTCTTTGTTGCATGTTGAGGGATTGTTATATGATCTATCTATGTTATTATTGTTGAGAGAACTTGCACTAGTGAAAGTATGAAACCTATGCCTTGTTTCCTATCATTGCAATACCGTTTGTGCTCACTTTTATCATTAGTTACCTTGCTGTTTTTATATTTTCAGATTACAAAAACCTATATCTACTATCCATATTGCACTTGTATCACCATCTCTTCGCCGAACAAGTGCACCTATACAATTTACAATAGTATTGGGTGTGTTGGGGACACAAGAGACTCTTTGTTATTTGGTTGCAGGGTTGTTTGAGAGAGACCATCTTCATCCTACACCTCCCACGGATTGATAAACCTTAGGTCATCCACTTGAGGGAAATTTGCTACTGTCCTACAAACCTCTGCACTTGGAGGCCCAACAACGTCAACAAGAAGAAGGTTGTGTAGTAGACATCAAGCTCTTTTCTGGCACCGTTGCCGGGGAGGCTAGGTAAGCGGCTCTCACACCCCATCAGCTAAGCTCTTTTCTCGCGCCGCTGCCGGGGAGGTGAGTGCTTGAAGGTATATCTTTAGATCTTGCAATCGAATCTTTTTGTTTCTTGTTTTATCACTAGTTTAGTTTATAAAAGAAAAGTACAAAAAAATGGAGTTAAGTTTGTCTCTTATGCTTCATCTTTTTAATACCTTTCGTGAGAATGATGGAAAGTAAAATTGTGCTCAAGTGCTACAAGAAGAATGCATTAAAATGCTTGGTACTAAATCTTTGAATGATGAGCATGATTGCAATGTTGTTAGTATGAATTCCTTGAATATCCATGATGCTAATGATATGCAAAGCCACAAGCTTGGGGAAGCTATGTTCGATGAAGATGATATTTTTTGTCCCCCATGTTTTGATGAGCAAATTTATTTTGATGAAAGCATGCCTCCTATTTATGATGATTATATTGATGAAAGTGGGTTTGGAAGAGTGTCAACTTTAGGAAGTAATGATCCCACTATTTTGGAGGATGTTGAATCTTATTGTGATGAATATGAAAGTGGACTTGGAAGAGTGTCAACTTTATTTAGTGATGATTCCACTATTTCGGTAGAGGTTCCAATTGATTATGAGAACAAAGTTGCTATCTATGATGATTATTGTGATGACTTGTATGCTATTAATAATAATGATAACCATAAGAAAATTTCGAGACCATTTCGAGACTCCTCGTCATGTCCGTGATCACATCCGGGACTCCGAACAACCTTCGGTACATCAAAACTCATAAACTCATAATATAACTGTCATCGAAACCTTAAGCGTGCGGACCCTATGGGTTCGAGAGCTATGTAGACATGACCGAGACACGTTTCCGGTCAATAACCAATAGCGGAACCTGGATGCTCATACTACATATTCTACGAAGATCTTTATCGGTCAAACCGCATAACAACATACGTTGTTCCCTTTGTCATCGGTATGTTACTTGCCCGAGATTCGATCGTCGGTATCTCAATACCTAGTTCAATCTCGTTACCGGCAAGTCTCTTTACTCCTTATGTAATGCATCATTCCGTAACTAACCCATTAGTTACATTGCTTGCAAGGCTTATAGTGATGTGCATTACCGAGAGGGCCCAGAGATACCTCTCCGACAATTGCAGTGACAAAACCTAATCTCGAGATATGCCAACTCAACATGTACCTTTGGAGACACCTGTAGAGCTCCTTTATAATCACCCAGTTACGTTGTGACGTTTGGTAGCACACATAGTGTTCCTTCGGTAAATGGGAGTTGAATAATCTCATAGCTGTAGGAACATGTATAAGTCATGAAGAAAGCAATAGCAACATACTAAACAATCAAGTGCTAAGCTAACAGAATGGGTCATGTCAATCACATCATTCTTCTAATGATGTGATCCCATTAACCAAATGACAACTCATGTCTATGGTTAGGAAACATAACCATCTTTGATTAATGAGCTAGTCAAGTAGAGGCTTACTAGTGACATTAAGTTTGTCTACGTATTCGCACATGTATCATGTTTCCGGTTAATACAATTCTAGCATGAATAATAAACATTTATCATGATATAAGGAAATAAATAATAACTTTATTATTACCTCTAGGGCATATTTCCTTCAATCTCCCACTTGCACTAGAGTCAATAATCTAGATTACACAATAATGATTCTAACACCCATGGAGCCTTGGTGTTGATCATGTTTTGCTCGTGGAAGAGGCTTAGTCAATGGGTCTGCAACATTCAGATCCGTATGTATCTTGCAAATCTCTATGTCTCCCACCTGGACTTGGCCCCGGATGGAATTGAAGCGTCTCTTGATGTGCTTGGTCCTCTTGTGAAATCTGGATTCCTTTGCCAAGGCAATTGCACTAGTATTGTCACATAAGATCTTCATTGGTCCCGCTGCACTAGGTATGACACCTAGATCAGAAATGAACTCCTTCATTTGCTGCTTCCGAAGCAGCTATGTACTCCGCTTCGCCAGTAGATCCTGCCACGACGCTTTGTTTAGAACTGCACCAACTGACAGCTCCACTGTCGGTGTCAAAACCGGCGGATCTCGGGTAGGGGGTCCGAACTGTGCGTCTAGGCGGATGGTAACAGGAGACGAGGGACACAATGTTTTTACCCAGGTTCAGGCCCTCTCGATGGAGGTAATACCCTCGTCCCGCTTGATTAATATTGATGATATGGGTAGTACAAGAGTAGATCTACCACGAGATCAAGGAGGCTAAACCCTAGAAGCTAGCCTATAGTATGATTGTTGAGATGTAATGTTGTGTCCTACGGACTAAAGCCCTCCGGTTTATATAGACACCGGAGAGGCTAGGGTTACACAGAGTCGGTTACAATGGTAGGAGATCTACATATCCGTATTGCCAAGCTTGCCTTCCACGCCAAGGAAAGTACCTTCCGGACACGAGCCGGAGTCTTCAATCTTCTATCTTCGTAGTCTGGGAGTCCGGCGGATATTGATAGTCCGGCTTTCCGGACACCCCCTAGTCCAGGACTCCCTCAGTAGCCCCTGAACCAGTCTTCAATGACGATACATCCGGCGTGCATAATGTTCGGCATTGCAAGGCGGGTTCCTCCCTTGAATAATCCGGAGAAGATAATGAACACCAGGATAGTGTCCGGCTCTGCAAAATAATTTCCACATTCCAAACGTAGAGAGAATAAAACATATACACCGATGCAATCTGCTGACGTATTATGCGGCGTGACATCACACCAGCACCAAGCCTTTGTTTGAATTACTGTACCACTTCGGCACGTTTAGCGGCGGTTTCTTGGCACGCCCCGTCGAGCGAGATCGTGTTCCCCTTATTCCGGGATTCTCATCAATACGTGCGTGGGTAACCCAACCGCGCCATTGATGGTGGCGCTCGGGAGATAAGCGAGTTTTAGCAGGCCGGTGAGGGACGCATAGTTTTGTCCGCCTATATATAAGGGATAAGGATTTTACCTCCTCACCTACGCCTTCTTCCTCCTTTGCTCATCCATCCCTGCGAACCTAAGCTTCAACGCTCAAGCTCGCGCATTCCGCCTCGACCCTTCTCCGAACATGTCCGGAGGGGGAGGCAAGTGGATGGCCTCCACCGCCAAGGAGGAGGACATCACCAAGCTGCGCGACGCCGGATACCTTTCCGGAGTCATCGCGCATCGGCTGCCCGACGCGGGGCAGCTCGTTCCTACCCCAGGACCTCATGAGAGGGTTGTTTTCCTTCCCCACTTCCTCCGCGGACTTGGCTTTCCGCTCCATCCATTCGTCCGGGGGATCATGTTTTACTACGGCCTGGATTTCCACGATCTGGCGCCGAACTTCATCCTCAACATCTCGGCGTTTATCATCGTGTGCGAGGCTTTTCTCTGCATCCGGCCCCACTTCGGCCTGTGGCTCAAGACCTTCAACGTCAAGCCGAAGGTTGTGAAGGGGACGCAAGCAGAATGCGGAGGCGCCATGTTGGGCAAGTTGCCCAACGTCCCTTGGCTAGAAGGGACCTTCGTGGACTCCGTCAAGGGGTGGCAATCGGGGTGGTCCTATATAACCGAGCCGCGCAAGCCTACATGGGCGGCGGCCCCCGAATTTAGATCTGGAATCCCTACGCAGCTCACCTCCTGGAAAGAGAAGGGCTTGCAGTGGGGTGATCCGGTGGAGGTGACGGGACTTCGAGCCTGCATCAAGAAGCTGGTGAGCAATGGGCTCCGGCTCGTCGACGTGGTCCAGGTCATGCTCCTCCGGCGGATTCTCCCATGCCAAGAAAGGGCATTTAATCTGTGGGAGTTTAATCAGGAATAGCACCAGACGTTGAGCGGGCTCTTCGATACAACATACGAAGGTGCCTGGAGGGTGCTGTTCAAGAGCGCTGATGCGCCCGCATCCGCGACCGAAGACCGCGGATTCAGCTTGCAGTCTCCGTCTGACGGGGTAAGTGAGTCGACCCCATTACGGGACACTTGTAGTAATTAGATTGACTCTAGTGAGGTTTTTAATCTGCCTCTTCCTTTGACAGGAATGGATAGAGAAGGCCGAGCTGCTCATCAGCCCGGCTCCCATGCCAAAAGAACCAGTGAATGCCCATTTAGCAAGGCTGCTGGTTCCGGCACCGTACGTGGTGCCGGAGAAGAAGGCCAAGAAGGTGGCCGCGGGGACTCGCAAGAGTTCCCACAATCAGGCGTCTGACGACGACGACGAGGACTCCTCCCCTGAAGACGAGGAGGACGAGGAGGAGTACTCTCTCCCGGAGGAGGGAGAGAGGAAGAGGAAGGCCTCCCCAACCGGGGCGGCCGAAGGGTCCAAGAGGGGGAGAACTATCCCCCCGGACAGTTTCGCCAACATCAATGTTGGCGAGGAAGGGTGGTCTCCAAGGGCCCGGCGTCCGGCAAGATCGTAAGTATCCGGATCATTCATATGCCGTATTATAGTATGTCATGCAGTGTCCTTCTAATGCCGCATTGTTTCTTTAGTCCGGCCGGTGACGACTTTCCCGACTCGATGAGCGGGTCGTTGGCGCCGTCGGATGTAAATTCCATCCCGACTGCCTCTACCTCACGCGCCGAGGACGACGAGGCGGAATCCCATAGGGGGACGCGCCAGGAGGAGGCTCCGGAGGCGCCGTCAGGCAGCCTCCTGGACTTTGTGCCGGACTCTACTCCGGAACCCGTAGCGGTTCCAGAGTCCGGCGAGCAGCCCCCTTGAAGGAGGGGCAGGACCGTGATGCCGGCGGCCTCCGTCCAACCGGAGGCATCGGACAACCTTCTGGAGGCGCTCAAAGGAGCCTCCATTGAGGAAGAACACCACACTCTTATGAGTGCGGTGATTGAGAAGGTCCAGCTCGCCAAGGGCGGGCTGACCGAAGCCTGCAACAGCCTTCTAACGGGCTTTGAGGTAAGAAGGTTAAAATTAAATAATATAATACCGCATAGACAGTAGCCCCTGATGCTTAGTCCGGTGTTCGGAAAGAAAAGCCGGACTAAGGATCTTTAACAAGATATATGTAGGGTTTCTAAAATATGTCAATATGGGTTTGCAGGCTGCGCTGTTGACCTCTGCCGCATTAACAGCGGAGGTCGAGGCGCCGAGGAAGGACCTTGAGCGGTCGGAGCAAGAGCTCGGCCATGCCAAGAGGCAGCTCAAGGAAAAAGAAGGTGAATAACACCACTTTAAATAAGTACCTTACAAAAAAGGATTTTGGTTGCAAACATGATTAATAAGGATAATATATGTATTGCAGGGGCCACTACCGAGGTGGCAGCCCTGAAGGATGCCGTGTCCGTGGCCGAACGCAATGCGGCCACAGAACGGACTGAGCGAGAAAAGCAAACGGCGCTGGTGGCGGAAGTTCGGCAAGAGCTCCAGGCTCTCATGAAAAAGCATGAGAGTTTGGAGCGTGACTCCAAGACTCGAGAGTCCGAGCTTGCCTCGGCTCTCGATAGGGCCGAGTACGCCAAGGCCGAGGCCCAGAGGGCCCATATGGAAATAGAGGACATGAAGAAAATAGCTGCGGGTAAGGCGTTTTTCATGCAGAGCAAGCATGTTAATGTAAATTACCGGATACTTACCCGAATTCGGAGCTCTCCAGGGGCATTTGCAGATCTGCCGCGTAGTGTGTCTGATGCCGCTGCGTTCTATCGTGGCGAGGAGGGGAGCTCAACGGAGAAGGTCTTCTGGTCTCAGTATGCTGAGGCCGGCCATCCGGTGCCCCCAAGCGACCAGCTGAAGCAGCTGGTCGAACTCCACAAGGTAGCTGAGGAGACCATGAAGGGCCTCACAGTCCGGCTGTGGCCCGGGCAGGCCATGCCTGGCAGCTACTTTGGCCTAGTGCGGCGGCTAGTTGATGCGTGCCCAAGGCTGGATGTGATCAAGCGATCCGCCTGCATTGAAGGCGCTCGTCGAGCCCTTGCCCGCATAAAGGTGCAATGGGGCAAGCTGGATGCGGAGAAGCTTCTCACGGATCCGCCGCCGCCGGGCAAGGAGCACCGCACGCCGGAGCGATATTATAAAGTTGTCCTGAAGGGAGCCCGCGATATCGCGGATGAGTGCCCCCTTAATGTAATCCTTGAGTGAACTCGCTGTGTGTTTATCCTATGCGCCGAAAACTTTGTTTGTATGCGCCATGAGCAACACTTTGTTGAATTTAAAATATTACCTTCTGTGCGGCCGTTTGTTAAATCTGAGAGATGGCAAGTCGTTGGCTTCAGCCCCAAGCCACGAGTCTTTGGGGTGTTCGGTGATAAACTTGAGCACTCTTGTTCCCATCTTTGGGTCCATCTAGGAGGCGCCAACACGACGAACAAGGCGACCGGACTTATAATGCTTGAACACTCTCACTTAGCCATAGAATTCTATAATTTTAAATTTCGTGAAGCCCCGGTATTCGAAGACTGAATCTGGGCGCTATCCACGCCTTCGCTCGGACATCATCCGAACTTCGCAAGCGGCATGAGTATTTAGGGACCCGAAAAGACCTCTCGAACAGCGACCAATCTCTCGCCTATCATGCCAGTCAGTTTTAGCTTTCTCCACTGAGGCGTTAACCCGGCTCAACCGGGGCGCAATCGCAGTGGTTCTCCTAGTGCTACCTTAGCCGACGGAACGGGCGTAAGGTACCAAAACATTGGGCCGCAAACCCAACTATTGACCCAAGACATGATTCGAGCTGATTCATATAATGCTATAAGTTCGGGGTGCCGCACTTGTGAAAGTGTTCGGACTTAATCACACCGTAATATGGGGAACAGAAGCCCTTGGTGTATTCGGCCGTACCAAAGTATACGGGTGCAATATGTCATATAGTGAACATTCGTAAAGGATAACGCAATTGCCATGAAAAGGTAATAAACTTGCAAAAAGGAAGTGCTGCGTTATTTATGAAAGAAGGTCTGCTAATAAAGCGGACTGATACAAATAGTGCGGTAAGCAAGGTGTTTGGACTAAATTAACATGTCCCCCTCCAGGGATAAGCTGCAGACTTGGTGTATGTAATTGAATTTAATGCTCGTAACGGAGACCACCTGAGTGTTCGTCGCAGCCTTCTTTGTTCCCTGACTGTTGTATCGTGAATTCGGCAAGTTCGCCATCGGACAGGGCTTCTGGTTAATGGAGTCCTGTGTATGCAAAAGAAAAAAAAGATAAAAAACAAAGCCAAGGGGGGCGATCGCATGAGCCCCTTGTGTGGTCGAGCCGCACTCTTTGGTCCTTGTGGTTAAGCCCCTCCCCTGCGCCCATGGTATCTCCAAAGCGTAATGATGTATGCGGAGTGTTATTCTAGTGATCATGCGCGGGCGGGGGTTGGGGCCGCATTGCTACGCGTGCTCTGATCGCGCCAGGTGGTCTTGGTTGTTGTTGCTTCGGGCGCGTTTTAATGTGTCCGGCTTTTTAATTGCCGGACTAGAGAATTGCCGTAGAAGGCTGCTCTGTACTTCTGCCGCGAGAGCCGCTGTATGTTCCTCCGTTCGGAGGGAGCATTCCGTATTCCCATTGACCGTAATGACTCCATGAGGGCCCGGCATCTTGAGCTTTAGGTATGCATAATGCGGCACCGCGTTGAATTTTGCAAACGCGATACGTCCGAGCAGGGCATGATAGCCGCTACGGAATGGGACTATATTGAAGATTAACTCTTCGCTTCGGAAATTATCCGGGGATCCGAAGACCACTTCTAGTGTGACAGAGCCTGTATAGTTGGCTTCCACTCCTGGGATGACACCTTTAAAGGTTGTCTTAGTAGGTTTGATCCTGGATGGGTCTATGCCCATTTTGCGCACTGTGTCTTGATAAAGCAGGTTCAGGCTGCTACCGCCGTCCATCAGGACTCTTGTGAGGTGAAATCCATCGACGATTGGGTCTAGGACCAATGTGGCGAATCCGCCATGGCGTATGCTAGTCGGATGGTCTCGTCGATCGAAAGTGATCGGACAGGAGGACCATGGATTGAACTTCGGGGCGACTGGCTCCATCGCATAGACATCCCGTAGTGCGCGCTTCCTCTCCCTCTTGGGTATATGGGTCGCGTAGATCATATTCATCATCCGCACTTGCGGGGGGAAACCCTTCTGTCCTCTGTTGTTCGGCGGCCGGGTCTCTTCCTCGTCGTCGCTATTTAGCCCCTTGTCATTGTGTTCGGCAATTAACTTGCCAGCCTGCCTGAACAACCAACAATCTCTATTGGTGTGATTAGCTGGCTTTTCGGGGGTGCCATGTATCTGGCATGAGCGGTCGAGTATTCTGTCAGATTGGGCGGGCCCGAGTTGTTCTTTTAAATGGCTTCTTCCGTTGACCGGTTTGAGCCTCGAATCCGGCATTGACTGCCGTATCCTCTTTGTCGTCGCCGTTAGTACGGCGTTTGTGTTTGATTCGACGTGACCTGCCGTGATTGTCCTTGGAGTCCGGGCTGCCAGAATTTTTGCGGAGATTATTGCTGCGGGCTAGCCAGCTATCCTCTCCCGCGCAAAAGCGGGTCATTAACGATGTGAGGGCTGCCATGGATTTCGGCTTCTCCTGCCCCAGGTGCCGGGCTAACCATTCGTCCCGGATGTTGTGTTTAAAGGCTGCGAGTGCCTCCGCATCCGGACAGTCGACGATTTGATTTTTCTTCGTCAAGAACCATGTCCAGAACTGTCTGGCCGATTCGTCTGGCTGCTGAATAATGTGGCTTAGGTCATCGGCGTCTGGTGGTCGCACGTATGTACCTTGGAAGTTATCAAGGAACGCGGCCTCCAGGTCTTCCCAACACCCAATCGACTCTGCGGGCAGGCTGTTAAGCCAATGCCGAGCTGGTCCTTTAAGCTTGAGTGGGAGGTATTTGATGGCGTGCAGATCGTCGCCGCGGGCCATATGGATGTGGAGAAGATAATCTTCGATCCACACTGCGGGGTCTGTTGTACCATCGTAAGATTCGATGTTCACGGGTTTGAACCCTTCGGGGATCTGATGATCCATTACTTCATCAGTGAAGCATAACGGGTGTGCGGCGCCTGATTGAGCAATATCGCGATGCAGCTCGAGGGAGCGCTGTCTCGCTGTGTTCGGCTCGGCGGCGTTATGTCCAACGACGGTATTCGTCGTGGGTCGTAGGGCGCCCACGTGATCCATAGATGGATCTGGATTGCCTTGCTTTGTCCTCCAAGATGTCTCGCAAGTCCGGTGCGTTCCCTTTTGGCTTCGTACTCCTGGATCGATGTCGGGGTACGGTCTTGGCTGGGGCCTTGAATGCCTCTCTGTCGTGACCACGGGGCGGTCGGTCAGCCATGTCGTGCGCTGGTGATAAAGGTATGTATGCTTCCTCCTCTAATCGGGGGAGCAGCTTGCGTCTTGGGTAACTTTTGGAGGGGAGTTCGAGTTTATACTCTTCGGCTGCGAGGACCTCGGTCCATCGATCGGCTAGCAGATCTTGATCAGCTTGAAGCTGTTGCTGCTTTTTCTTTAGGCTATTTGCCGTGGCTATGAGCCTGCGCCTGAAACGCTCTTGTTCGACGGGATCCTCGGGTGTGATGAATTCATCATCGTTGAGGCTCGCTTCATCTTCGGAGGGAGGCATATGGTTGTCATCCTCAACCCCTTCGTCTGCCGCCCTGTCGTGAGGGCTTGCTTCTGCGTCCTCCTGCGCTGAGTCTTGCAGGAGGGGATCGTCTTCGGCACTCTCCGGAGTGTTATTGTCTCCCGTGCCGGATTCTCCATTCTTGTTGTGGCGGGATTTAGAGCGGCGCCGCTGACGACGGCGTTTAGGCTGCTTCTTCAAAGAATCTTCCTCCGCTGCTTTTTCACCATCCCCTTCCTTTGGGGTATCCACCATGTAGACGCTGACGACGAGGTGGCCTTCCAAAGTCCCGTGGGCGCTGGGTCTCGATCGTCTCCGCATCATCGCCCATAGCGCCGATGTCCTCGAGTCGTAGTCTAGCATGTCGGTTAGATCCTCGGCGCTGGCTACAAAGTGGGTGGTGGGTGGGCTCAATTTCTTCGTCGTCCGAACTCCAACCGCCCCGGCCGTAGTCCGCCAGGATTCTCCGATAGCGAGAGATGCTTCAGAGAATTCAAGATATCGCCAAAAGGCGAAAATTTGAAGATGTCCGCGGCGGTGAATTCCATAACCGGTGCCCAATCCGGCTTAGTTGGTAGGGGCGCGGGAGGCTCGGAGTCCGGCAAGGAGTCCGGCGCCTTGGGATCACGAGTTTCGCAAGGGACGAGACTAGTGTTCAGCTCCATCGCCGTAGATGTTGAAGCCCCCAGGGCGGCGTCTATCCACCGGCCCTCGTCATGGGCAATCGGCTCCGGGATAGCAGCCGGAGCGGATTCGGGTGCGGCCACCAAAGCACTGCTCGGCGGCAGAGCTAGATCATGCCCATCGTCGCAGTGCGGCGCGCTTGGCTGTGGCTCGAGTCCGTCGAAGATCAAGTCTCCGCGGTCATCGGCCGTGAAGTTTAGGCTTCCGAATCTGACCTGACGGCCAGGAGCGTAGCTTCCGATCTGCTCCAGATGGCCAAGAGAATTGGCCCGCAGTACAAAGCCGCCGAATATGAAGATCTGTCCGGGGAGAAGAGTCTCACCCTGGACAGCATTGAAGGTTGAAGAAGCCATCGAGCCTATCGGTGACGACACAGAGGAACTCTCAATGAAAGCACCAATGTCGATGTCAAAACCGGCGGATCTCGGGTAGGGGGTCCCGAACTGTGCGTCTAGGAGGATGGTAACAGGAGACGAGGGACACAATGTTTTTACCTAGGTTCAGGCCCTCTCGATGGAGGTAATACCCTACGTCCTGCTTGATTAATATTGATGATATGGGTAGTACAAGAGTAGATCTACCACGAGATCAAGGAGGCTAAATCCTAGAAGCTAGCCTATGGTATGATTGTTGAGATGTAATGTTGTGTCCTACGGACTAAAGCCCTCCGGTTTATATAGACACCGGAGAGGCTAGGGTTACACAGAGTCGGTTACAATGGTAGGAGATCTACATATCCATATTGCCAAGCTTGCCTTCCACGCCAAGGAAAGTACCTTCCGGACACGAGCCGGAGTCTTCAATCTTCTATCTTCGTAGTCTGGGAGTCCGGCGGATATTGATAGTCCGGCTGTCCGGACACCCCCTAGTCCAGGACTCCCTCATCCACCGTTCAATATAAACATGTATCCAGTTTGCGATTTAGAATCATCCGGATTAGTGTCAAAGGTTGCATTGACGTAACCATTTACGACTAGCTCTTTGTCACCTCCATAAACGAGAAACATATCCTTAGTCCTTTTTAGGCATTTCAGGATATTCTTGACCGCTGTCCAGTGATCCACTCCTGGATTACTTTGGTACCTCCCTGCTAAACTTATTGCTAAGCATACATCAGGTCTGGTACACAACATTGCATACATGATAGAGCCTATGGCTGAAGCATAGGGAACATCTTTCATTTTCTCTCTATCTTCTGTTGTGGTTGGGCATTGAGTCTGACTCAACTTCACACCTTGTAATACAGGCAAGAACCCTTTCTTTGCCTGATCCATTTTGAACTTTTTCAAAACTTTATCAAGGTATGTGCTTTGTGAAAGTCCAATTAAGCGTCTTGATCTATCTCTATAGATCTTGATGCCCAATATGTAAGTAGCTTCACCGAGGTCTTTCATCGAAAAACTTTTATTCAAGTATCCCTTTATGCTATCCAGAAATTCTATATCATTTCCAATTAACAATATGTCTTCTACATATAATATCAGAAATGCTACAGAGCTCCCACTCAGTTTATTGTAAATACAGGCTTCTCCAAAAGTCTA
This sequence comes from Aegilops speltoides, assembly GCA_021437245.1. Taxonomy (NCBI): domain Eukaryota; kingdom Viridiplantae; phylum Streptophyta; class Magnoliopsida; order Poales; family Poaceae; genus Aegilops; species Aegilops speltoides. The sequence continues at coordinate 92,913,466 of CM038141.1, read as the reverse complement.
TATAAAACCATATGCTTTGATCACACTATCAAAGCATTTATTCCAACTCCGAGAGGCTTGCACCAGTCCATAAATGGATCGCTGGAGCTTGCACACTGTGTTAGCACCTTTTGGATCGACAAAACCTTCAGGTTGCATCATATACAACTCTTCTTCCAGGAATCCATTCAGGAATGCAGTTTTGACATCCATTTGCCATATTTCATAATCATAAAATGCAACAATTTCTAACATGATTCGGACAGACTTAAGCGTCGCTACGGGTGAGAAAGGCTCATCGTAGTCAACCCCTTGAACTTGTCGAAAACCTTTCGCAACAAGTCGAGCTTTGTAGATAGTGACATTACCATCAGCGTCAGTCTTCTTCTTGAAGATCCATTTATTCTCGATGGCTTGCCGATCATCGGGCAAGTCAACCAAAGTCCATACTTTGTTCTCATACATGGATCCCACTACTATTGATGATAAGAATTTTGCTTATGTGGAGAGTAATAAAAATTCTATATCTATAGATCATGAAAAGAATGCTTTAGGTGCTGGTTATATTGTAAAATTCATTCATGATGCTAGTGAAAATTATTATGAGGGAGGAACATATGCTTGTAGGAATTGCAATAAGTCAAGTTTCCTCTCTATGTGCTTCAAGTTTTGAACTTATTCTTGTTTTGCCTTCCTATGCTAGTTGATTATTGTTCTCATAAGTTGATTGCTCACAAAATCCCAATGCATAGGAAGTGGGTTAGACTTAAATGTGCTAGTAATATGCTCCATGATGCTCCCATTATGTTTCAATTCTTATCTTTTAGGTGAGCATCATTATCATCATCATGCCTAGCTAGAAAGGCATTAAAGAAAAGCGCTTGTTGGGAGACAACCCAATACTTATCCTTACTGTTTTTGTGTGTCCACATGATTATTCAACTGTATTAATCATGTCCTACAGCTTTTGTTTCAATAAAGTGCCAAGTAAGACCTTTAGGATAGCTTACGGTGATAGTTGTGTTGATCCTGCTGAAAATCAGAAACTTTTGCACCCAGTAAATTAGTTTTTTTAATTCATATAAAAGTGATTCTGATTTGATTCTTTTTGATCTGGATTGTTACACAAATTTCTTAGGACTTCCTATTGTTTTACTATTTTTGGAGTTCCAGAAGTATATGTTTGATACAGATTACTACAGACTGTTCTGTTTTTGACAGATTCTGTTTTTCGTGTGTTGTTTGCTTATTTTGATGCATCTATGGCTAGTATTAAGTGGTATGAACCATAGATAAGTTGGAATACAGTATATATTACACCAATATGAATTTAGAATGAGTTCATTACAGTACCTAGGTGGTTGTTTTATTTTCTTATACTAACGGAGCTTACGAGTTTTCTGTTGAGTTTTGTGTTGTGAAGTTTTCAAGTTTTGGGTAAAGATTCGATGGACTATGGAATAAGGAGTGGCAACAGCCAAAGCTTGGTGATGCCCAAGGCACCCCAATATATTCAAGAATAGCCAAAAGCCTAATCTTGGGGATGCCCCCGGAAGGCATCCCCTCTTTCATCTTCGTTTATCGGTAACCTTACTTGGAGCTATATTTTTATTCACCACATGATATGTGTTTTGCTTGGAGCGTCATTTTCTTTTGTTAGTATTTGATTGATGTTATTTAGAATAATGTTTTGCATCTTTATTTTCAATAAAAAAAGTCAAGGATAGCCTTTACCATGCTTATTTTGCTAGTATACATGTTGCTGTTTGAAAACAGAAAGTTTACCGCTGTTGCAAAAATTCCCTAGAAAAGTCAGAGCATTATCTAATGTTGAAACCTTTTGCATAATGAGGTATGATAAATTTACTACAGTGGTAATTTTATTTCATAATTTTTGGAGTTAGGTAACTATTGATACTCTTGCATTCTTTACAGACTATACTGTTTTGGCAGATTGCTGTTATGTTTGCATTGTTTGCATATGTTTGCTTGTTTAATGATTCTATTTGAGGATAGGAGTATTAAATATGCAGAGGCATTTAGTATGCAATGTTGAATAATAATTTTAGTAATTTGTTGCAGTGGAAAATGATAAGGTTTTGCATTGGTTTATACTAACCTATCTCACGAGTTCTTGTTGAGTTTGGTGTGGATGAAGCTTTTGATAAAAAGATAAACCATGATATGAGAGGAATTAAGGAGACACAAAAGTTCAAGCTTGGGGATGCCCCAGGAACCCCAAGATAATATTTCAAGAAGTCTCAAGCATCTAAGCTTGGGGATGCCCCGTAGGCGTCCCACCTTTCTTCTTCAACAACTATCGGTTAGTATCGGTTGCGCCTAAGTTTTTGCTTCTTCACATGAGTTGTGCTATCCTTGCAATGTCATTTTATTTTGTTTTGCTTGCTGTTTGAATACAATACCAGGATCTGAAATTCTTTAATGAAAGAGAGTCTTCATATAGCTACATAATTATTTAGCTACTCATTGATCTTCACTTGTATCTTTTTGGAGTAGTTTGTCATTTACTCGTGTGCTTCACTTATATCCTATGAGTAAGTGGTTGAATGAGTTGAATGCCATAAATCTGAAATTATATATGTTTCATTTGCTTATCCCATGGGGAGTAATGACTTCACATCTAAGAAGTAGAGGTTGTAAATTTATTGAAGGTTAGCAAGCATTGTATTGGTCATTTGAACAATTCATGAAAGAATATTGAAGGAAGAGAGATTTCACATATAAATATACTATCCTAGACATCTTTTATAATTGTGAGCACTCATTAAGTATGACATGCTAAAGAGTTGATGTTGGACAAGGAAGACAACGTAATGGGTTATGTTTTCTCACATCTCAGTTAAAGTATATTGTCATGGATCATTCAAACATGTTGAGCTTTCCTTTTCCCCTCTTGCTAGCCAAATTCCTTGCACCAAGTAGAGATACTACTTGTGCTTCCAAATATCCTTAAACCCAGTTTTGCCATGAGAGTCCACTATACCTACCTATGGATTGAGTAAGATCCTTCAAGTAAGTTGTCATCGGTGCAAGAAATAAAAATTGCTCTCTAAATATGTATGATCTTTTGGTGATAAGAAAATAGCTTTATACGATCTTGTTATGGAAGCAAAAAAAAGCGATGGACTGCATAATAAAGGTCCATATACAAGTGGCAATATAAGTGACGTTCATTCACATTAAGATTTTGTGCATCCAACCCTAAAAGCGCATGACAACCTCTGCTTACCTCTGCGAAGGGCCTATCTTTTACTTTATGTCTTTTACTTTATGCAAGAGTCAAGGTGATCTTCACCTTTCCCTTTTTAATTTTATCCTTTGGCAAGCACCTCGTGTTGGAAAGATCCTGATATATATATATATCCAATTGGATGTAAGTTAGCATGAACTATTATTGCTGACATCACCCAAAGGTGAATACGTTGGGAGGCAACACTATAAGCCCCTATCTTTCTCAGTGTCCGATTGAAACTCCATAACCATTAGTATTGCGTGAGTGTTAGCAATTGTAGAAGACTATATAATAGTTGAGTCTGTGGGGTTTGCTATTCCTGAAAATAAGATGAATTGCAATTGTTTGATGACTAAGAATGAAGTTTGCTAGTTTTTAAGAAAGTTTATGGTGTATACTTTAACATGTGAATTGCTTGTTACTTGTTCGTGAGAAGTTTTATGAGATGAACTACTGTTATGACATATAATCATGCTAGAAAAGGTGATTGAAATTTTCATTGATCAAACTTGTACACCTGCTAGCATTCACACTTCATAAATTCTTTCTTTTATCATTTACCTAGTCGAGGACGAGCATGAATTAAGCTTGGGGATGCTGATACGTCTCCAACGTATCTATAATTTATGAAGCATTCATGCTATTTTATTATCTGTTTTGAATGATTATGGGCTTTATTATACACTTTTATATTACTTTTGGGACTAACCTATTAACCGGTGGCCCAGCCCATATTGCTATTTTATTGCCTGTTTCAGTATTTTGAAGAAAAGGAATATCAAACCGAGTCTAAACGGAATGAAACCTTTGGCAGTGTGCTTTTTGGAACAAACGTGGCCCAGGAAACTTGGAGTGCAAGCCAGGGGAGCATTGAGGAAGCCACCAGATAGGGGGCGCGCCCACCCCCCTGGGCGCACCCTACCCTCTCGTGGGCCCCTCGAGGCTCCCCCGACCGACTTCTTTCGCCTATATATTCCCATATACCCTAAAAACATCAAGACAGAAGATAGATCGGGAGTTCCACCGCCGCAAGCCTCTGTAGCCACCAAAATCCTCTCGGGAGCCCGTTCCAGCACCCTGCCGGAGGGGGATCCCTCACCGGTGGCTATCTTCATCATCCCGGCGCTATCCATGACGAGGAGGGAGTAGTTCACCCTCGGGGCTGAGGGTATGTACCAGTAGCTATGTGTTTGATCTCTCTCTCTCTCATGTTCTCTCTATGGCACGATCTTGATGTATCGCGATCTTTGCTATTATATTTGGATCCTATAATGTTTCTCCCCCACTACTCTCTTGTGATGAATTGAGTTTTCCTCTTGAAGTTATCTTATCGGATAGAGTCTTTAAGGATTTTAGAACACTTGATGTATGTCTTGCCGTGCTTATCTATGGTGACAATGGGATTTCACGTGCCACTTGATGTATGTTTTGGTGATCAACTTGCGGGTTCCGCCCATGAACCTATGCATAAGGGTTGGCATATGTTTTCGTCTTGACTCTCCGGTAGAAGCTTCGGGGCACTCTTTGAAGTACTTTGTGTTGGTTGAATAGATGAATCTGAGATTGTGTGATGCATATCGTATAATCATGCCCACGGATACTTGAGGTGACAATGGAGTATCTAGGTGACATTAGGGTTTTGGTTGATTTGTGTCTTAAGGTGTTATTCTAGTACAAACTCTTGAATAGATTGATCTGAAAGAATAACTTTGAGGTGGTTTCGTACCCTACCATAATCTCTTCATTTGTTCTCCTCTATTAGTGGCTTATTAGTGACTCTTTGTTGCATGTTGAGGGATTGTTATCTGATCTATCTATGTTATTATTGTTGAGAGAACTTGCACTAGTGAAAGTATGAACCCTATGCCTTGTTTCCTATCATTGCAATACTGTTTGTGCTCACTTTTATCATTAGTTACCTTGCTGTTTTTATATTTTCAGATTACAAAAACCTATATCTACTATCCATATTGCACTTGTATCATCATCTCTTCACCGAACTAGTGCACCTATACAATTTACAATAGTATTGGGTGTGTTGGGGACACAAGAGACTCTTTGTTATTTGGTTGCAGGCTTGTTTGAGAGAGACCATCTTCATCCTACGCCTCCCACGGATTGATAAACCTTAGGTCATCCACTTGAGGGAAATTTGCTACTGTCCTACAAACCTCTGCACTTGGAGGCCCAACAACGTCTACAAGAAGAAGGTTGTGTTGTAGACATCAAAGCCCTCATTGTTGAATAAGACGCAGATTGTGGCGCATAGCTTGGAGGAGTCCAGGGATTTCACCTTCACCCAGAACTCCTCCTCCTTGCGAAGCGAGAGCTCATCGATCACCACCACCTTGCCAAGGATCTTGGACGTACTACGGATTACGCGCTCAGACCGGGCAACATCGGGCAGGCTGGCAATGAGGATCCAAGCCGTGTCTAGAACCGCCACCGCCTTGGGGTCCCACTTCGGCTCAAAGATGTCCACCACCAGCTGGTTGAGGACCAAGGTGATGTCGCCGCTGTGGTGCAATATCCCATGCTGATAGCGTCCGTGAAGACCACCGTGAATGTGTTGGTGGAAGTGGGGCCACCTTCCAGTCCCACTTGCACCGACACAGGTGGTTGAGCTCGGCCTCGATCATCTCAGGGGAAGCAACACCCTCACTCACGACGGACACAATTGCCAGGTGCGAGAGGGAGGGAGGGGGGACGTCCACCACCTCAATGTGGAAGAAGCCCATGCACTCGATGTCGTGGCCATACATCATGAGCTCCTCGGTCATCGGACGGTCTGGACAAAGAACCGCAGGGTGGCCGGAGTCCTTGCATAGGTAGCACATCGGTGGGCTAGGGCAGGCCACCTGGAAGTGCCCGGAGCAGCCGCAGGTGAAGCACGGCGGGGCATCCTTGGCGGTGTCGGCGACCGTGGGGGGAGCCGCCGCCATGGACGGGGCGGTGGCAGTAGGGTGGCGAGGAGGCCTCTTCTTCTTCTTCTTCTTCTTAGAGCCTTGCCGCCCACGGTTGCCGTTTCCCCCATTGGTTGGAGGGAAGGAGGGCTGGTTTTGGGGCAGTTGGTAATGACGGGCGGTCGGAGCATTGTTGGACTGCTGCTGTTGCAGCCGGGAAGGGGAGGGGGAGCGATCCCTGTTGGGGAACGTAGTAATTTCAAAAAATTCCTACGCACACGCAAGATCATGGTGATGCATATCAATGAGAGTGGAGAGTGTTGTCCATTTACCCTCATAGACTGAAAGCGGAAGCATTAGAACAACGCGGTTGATGTATCGCACGTCTTCACGGCCCGACCGATCAAGCACCGAAACTACGGCACCTCCGAGTTCTAGCACACGTTCAGCTCGATGACGTCCCTTGAACTCCAATCCAGCCGAGTGTCGAGGGAGAGTTCCGTCAGCACAATGGCGTGGTGACAATCTTGATTTTCTACCGCCGCAGGGCTTTGCCTAAGCACCGCTACAATATTATCAAGGAGGACTATGGTAGAGGGGGGCACCGCACACGGCTAAGAGATCAAGAGATCAATTGTTGTGTCTATGGGGCGCCCCCTCCCCCGTATATAAAGGAGTGGAGGAGGGGGCCGGCCAAGGGGGGTGGCGCGCCCTAGGGGGGGAGTCCAACTCCCACCGGGAGTAGGACTCCCCCTTTCCTATTAGGAGAGAGAGGGAAGGAAGAGGAAGGAGGGAGGAAGGAAAGGGGGGGGGGCGGCCCCCCTCCCAATTTGGATTGGGCTTGGGGGGGGGGCGCCCCGTCCCTTGCTCCTTTTCCCTCCTTTCCACTAAGGCCCAATAAGGCCCATATACCTCCCGGGGGTTCCGATAACCTCCCGGAGCTCCGGTATTGTCCCAATCTCACCCGGAAACTTTCCGGTGTCCAAATATAGTCGTCCAATATATCGATCATTATTTCTCGACCATTTCGAGACTCCTCGTCATGTCCGTGATCACATCCGGGACTCCGAACAACCTTCGGTACATCAAAACTCACAAACTCATAATATAACTGTCATCGAAACCTTAAGCGTGCGGACCCTACGGGTTCGAGAACTATGTAGACATGACCGAGACACGTTTCCGGTCAATAACCAATAGCGGAACCTAGATGCTCATATTGGCTCCTACATATTCTACGAAGATCTTTATCAGTCAAACCGCATAACAACATACGTTGTTCCCTTTGTCATCGGTATGTTACTTGCCCGAGATTCGGTCGTCGGTATCTCAATACCTAGTTCAATCTCGTTACCGGCAAGTCTCTTTACTCCTTATGTAATGCATCATTCCGTAACTAACTCATTAGTTACATTGCTTGCAAGGCTTATAGTAATGTGCATTACCAAGAGGGCCCAGAGATACCTCTCCGACAATTGGAGTGACAAAACCTAATCTCGAAATATGCCAACTCAACATGTACCTTTGGAGACACCTGTAGAGCTCCTTTACAATCACCCAGTTACGTTGTGACGTTTGGTAGCACACAAAATGTTCCTCCGGTAAACGGGAGTTGAATAATCTCATAGTTGTAGGAACATGTATAAGTCATGAAGAAAGCAATAGCAACATACTAAACGATCAAGTGCTAAGCTAACAGAATGGGTCATGTCAATCACATCATTCTTCTAATGATGTGATCCCATTAATCAAATGACAACTCATGTCTATGGTTAGGAAACATAACCATCTTCGATTAATGAGCTAGTCAAGTAGAGGCATACTGGTGACATTAAGTTTGTCTACGTATTCACACATGTATCATGTTTCCGGTTAATACAATTCTAGCATGAATAATAAACATTTATCATGATATAAGGAAATAAATATTAACTTTATTATTACCTCTAGGGCATATTTCCTTCAGTCTCCCACTTGCACTAGAGTCAATAATCTAGATTACACAATAATGATTCTAACACCCATGGAGCCTTGGTGTTGATCATGTTTTGCTCGTGGAAGAGGCTTAGTCAATGGGTCTGCAACATTCAGATCCGTATGTATCTTGCAAATCTCTATGTCTCCCACCTGGACTTGGCCCCGGATGGAATTGAAGCGTCTCTTGATGTGCTTGGTCCTCTTGTGAAATCTGGATTCCTTTTCCAAGGCAATTGCACCAGTATTTTCACATAATATCTTCATTGGTCCCGATGCACTAGGTATGACACCTAGATCAGAAATGAACTCCTTCATTTGCTGCTTCCGAAGCAGCTATGTACTCCGCTTCACATGTAGATCCCGCCATGACGCTTTGTTTGGAACTGCACCAACTGGCAGCTCCACCGTTCAATATAAACATGTATCCGGTTTGCGATTTAGAATCGTCCGGATCAGTGTCAAAGCTTGCATTGACGTAACCATTTATGACTAGCTCTTTGTCACCTCCATAAACGAGAAACATATCCTTAGTTCTTTTTAGGCATTTTAGGATATGCTTGACCGCTGTCCAGTGATCCACTCGTGGATTACTTTGGTACCTCCCTGCTAAACTTATTGCTAAGCATACATCAGGTCTGGTACATAACATTGCATACATGATAGAGCCTATGGCTGAAGCATAGGGAACACCTTTCATTTTCTCTCTATCTTCTGCTGTGGTTGGGCATTGAGTTTGACTCACCTTCACACCTTGTAATACAGGCAAGAACCCTTTCTTTGCCTGATCAATTTTGAACTTTTTCAAAACTATATCAAGGTATGTGCTTTGTGAAAGTCCAATTAAGCGTCTTGATCTATCTCTATAGATCTCGATGCCCAATATGTAAGCATCTTCACCGAGGTCTTTCATCGAAAAACTTTTATTCAAGTATCCCTTTATGCTATCCAGAAATTCTATATCATTTCCAATTAACAATATGTCATCTACATACAATATCAGAAATGCTACATAGCTCCCACTCAGTTTATTGTAAATATAGGCTTCTCCAAAAGTCTGTATAAAACCATATGCTTTGATCACACTATCAAAGCGTTTATTCCAACTCCGAGAGGCTTGCACCAGTCTATAAATGGATCGCTGGAGCTTGCACACTTCGTTAGCACCTTTTGGATTGACAAAACCTTCTGGTTGCATCATATACAACTCTTCTTCCAGAAATCCATTCAGGAATGCAGTTTTGACATCCATTTGCCATATTTCATAGTCATAAAATGCAGCAATTTCTAACATGATTCGGACAGACTTAAGCATCGCTACGGGTGAGAAAGGCTCATCGTAGTCAACCCCTTGAACTTGTCGAAAACCTTTCGCAACAAGTTGAGCTTTGTAGACAATGACATTACCATCAGCGTCAGTCTTCTTCTTGAAGATCCATTTATTCTCGATGGCTTGCCGATCATCGGGCAAGTCAACCAAAGTCCATACTTTGTTCTCATACATGGATCCCATCTCAGATTTCATGGCCTCAAGCCATTTTGCGGAATTTGGGCTCAGCACCGCTTCCTCATAGTTCGTAGGTTCGCCATGGTCATGTAACATGACTTCCAGAATAGGATTACCATACCATTCTGGTGCGGATCTTACTCTGGTTGACCTACGAGGTTCGGTAGTTACTTGATCTGAAGTTTCATGATCAATATCATTAGCTTCCTCACTAATTGGTGTAGTTGTCACAGGAACCGGTTTCTGTGATGAACTACTTTCCAACAAGGGAGCAGGTACAGTTACCTCATCAAGTTCTACTTTCCTCCCACTCACTTCTTTCGAGAGAAACTCTTTTTCTAGAAAGGATCCGAATTTAGCAACAAAAGTCTTGCCTTCAGATCTGTGATAGAAGGTGTACCCAATAGTCTCTTTTGGGTATTCTATGAAGACACATTTCTCCGATTTGGGTTCGAGCTTATCTAGTTGAAGTTTCTTCACATAAGCATCGGAGCCCCAAACTTTAAGAAACGACAACTTTGGTTTCTTGCCAAACCATAGTTCATAAGGTGTCGTCTCAACGGATTTTGAGGGTGCCCTATTTAACGTGAATGCGGCCTTCTCTAAAGCATAACCCCAAAATGATAGTGGCAAATCAGTAAGAGACATCATAGATCACACGATATCTAGTAAAGTACGATTACAACGTTCGGACAGACCATTTCGTTGTGGTGTTCCGGGTGGCGTGAGTTGTGAAACTATTCCGCATTGTTTCAAATGTAAACCAAACTCGTAACTCAAATATTCTCCTCCATGATTAGATCGTAGAAACTTTATTTTCTTGTTACGATGATTTTCCACTTCACTCTGAAATTCTTTGAACTTTTCAAATGTTTCAGACTTGTGTTTCATTAAGTAGATATACCCATATCTTCTCAAATCATCTGTGAAGGTGAGAAAATAACGATAACCGCCGTGAGCCACAATATTCATTGGACCACACACATCAGTATGTATGATTCCCAACAAATCACTTGTTCGCTCCATAGTTCCGGAGAACGACATTTTAGTCATCTTGCCCATGAGGCACGGTTCGCAAGTACCAAGTGATTCATAATCAAGTAATTCCAGAAGTCCATCAGTATGAAGTTTCTTCATGCGCTTTACACCAATATGACCCAAACGGCAGTGCCACAAATAAGTTGCACTATCATTATCAACTCTGCATCTTTTGGCTTCAACATTATGAATATGTTTATCACTACTATCGAGATTTAATAAAAATAGACCACTCTTCAAGGGTGCATGACCATAAAAGATATTACTCATATAAAGAGAACAACCATTATTCTCTGATTTAAATGAATAACCATCTTGCATCAAACAAGATCCAGATATAATGTTCATGCTCAATGCTGGCACCAAATAAAAATTATTCAGGTCTAAAACTAATCCCGAAGGTAGATGTAGAGGTAGCGTGCCGACCGCGATCACATCGACTTTGGAACCATTTCCCACGCACATCGTCACCTCGTCCTTAGCCAATCTTCGCTTAATCCGTAGTCCCTGTTTCGAGTTGCAAATATTAGCAATAGAACCAGTATCAAATACCCAGGTGCTACTGCAAGCATTAGTAAGGTACACATCAATAAGATGTATATCACATATACCTTTGTTCACCTTGCCATCCTTCTTATCCGCCAAATAATTGGGGTAGTTCTGCTTCTAGTGACCAGTCTGCTTGCAGTAGAAGCACTCAGTCTCAGGCTTAGGTCCAGATTTGGGTTTCTTCTCTTGAGCAGCAACTTGTTTGTTCTTCTTCTTGAAGTTCCCCTTCTTCTTCCCTTTACCCTTTTTCTTGAAACTGGTGGTCTTATTGACCATCAACACTTGATGCTCCTTCTTGATTTCTACCTTCGCAGCCTTTAGCATTGCGAAGAGCTTGGGAATAGTCTTGTCCATCCCTTGCATATTATAGTTCATCATGAAGCTCTTGTAGCTTGGTGGCGATGATTGAAGAATTCATCAATGACACTATCATCGTGAAGATTAACTCCCAGTTGAGTCAAGTGATTATTATACCTAGACATTTTGAGTATATGTTCACTGACAGAACTATTCTCTTCCATCTTGCAGCTATAGAAATTATTGGAGACTTCATATCTCTCAATCCGGGCATTTGCTTGAAATATTAACTTCAACTCCTGGAACATCTCATATGCTTCATGACGTTCAAAACGTCGTTGAAGTCCCGGTTCTAAGCTGTAAAGCATGGCACACTGAACTATCAAGTAGTCATTAGCTTTGCTCTGCCAGACGTTCTTAACATCGCTCGATTGCATCTGCAGCAGGCTCGGCACCCAGCGGTGCTTCTAGGACGTAATTCTTCTGTGCAGCAATGAGGATACTCCTCAAGTTACGGACCCAGTCCATGTAATTGCTACCATCATCTTTCAACTTAGCTTTCTCAAGGAACGCATTAAAATTGAACGGAACAACAGCACGAGCCATCTATCTACAACAAACATAGACAAGCAAAATACTATCAGGTACTAAGTTCATGATAAATTTAAGTTCAATTAATCATATTACTAAAGAACTTCCACTTAGACAGACATCTCTCTAGTCATCTAAGTGATCACGTGATCCAAATCAACTAAACCATGTCCGATCATCATGTGAGATGGAGTAGTTTTCAATGGTGAACATCACTATGTTGATCATATCTACTATATGATTCGCGTTTGACCTTTCGGTCTTCGTGTTCCGAGGCCATATCTGTATGTGCTAGGCTCGTCAAGTTTAACCTGAGTATTCCGTGTGTGCAACTGTTTTGCACCCGTTGTATTTGAACGTAGAGCCTATCACACCCGATCATCATGTGGTGTCTCAGCACCGAAGAACTTCCGCAATGGTGCATACGGAGGAGAACACTTCTTGATAATTAGTGAGAGATCATCTTATAATGCTACCGTCAATCAAAGCAAAATAAGATGCATAAAGGATAAACATCACATGCAATCAATATAAGTGATATGATATGGCCATCATCATCTTGTGCTTGTGATCTCCATCTCCGAAGCACCGTCGTGATCACCATCGTCACCGACACGAAACCTTGATCTCCATCGTAGCATCATTGTCATTTCGTCATCTATTGCTTCTACGACTATCGCTATCGCTTAGTGATAAAGTAAAGCAATTACAGGGCGCTTGCATTTCATACAATAAAGCGACAACCATATGGCTCCTGCCAGTTGCCGATAACTCGGTTACAAAACATGATCATCTCATAGAATAAAATATAGCATCACATCTTGACCATATCACATCACAACATGCCCTGCAAAAACAAGTTAGACGTCCTCTACTTTCTTGTTGCAAATTTTACGTGGCTGCTACGGGCTGAGGAAGAACCGTTCTTACCTACGCATCAAAACCACAATGATAGTTCGTCAAGTTAGTGATGTTTTAACCTTCGCAAGGACCGGGCGTAGCCACACTCGGTTCAACTAAAGTTGGAGAAACTGACACCCGCCAGCCACCTATGTGCAAAGCACGTCGGTAGAACCAGTCTCGCATAAGCGTACGCGTAATGTTGGTCCGGGCCGCTTCATCCAACAATACTGCCGAACCAAAGTATGACATGCTGGTAAGCGGTATGACTTGTGTCGCCCACAACTCACTTGGGTTCTACTCGTGCATATAACATCTACGCATAAAACCTGGCTCCGATGCCTGTTGGGGAACGTAGTAATTTCAAAAAAATTCCTACGCACACGCAAAATCATGGTGATGCATAGCAACGAGAGGGGAGAGTGTTGTCCACGTACCCTCGTAGTCCGAAAGCAGAAGTGTTAGAACAACGCGGTTGATGTAGTCATACGTCTTCACGGCCCGACCGATCAAGCACCGAAACTACTACCCCTCCGAGTTCTAGCACACGTTCAGCTCGATCACGTCCCTCGAACTCCGATCCAGCCAAGTGTCGAGGGAGAGTTCTGTCAGCACAACATCGTGGTGACGATCTTGATGTTCTACCATCGTAGGGCTTCACCTAAGCACCGCTACAATATTATCGAGGAGGACTATGGTGGAGGGGGGCACCGCACATGGCTAAGAGATCAAGAGATCAATTGTTGTGTCTATGGGGTGCCCCCTCACCCGTATATAAAGGAGTGGAGGAGGGGGCCGACCAAGGGGGGTGGCACGCCATAGGGGGGAGTCCAACTCCCACCGGGAGTAGGACTCCCCCCTTTACTATTAGGAGAGGGAGAGGGAAGGAAGAGGAAGGAGGGAGGAAGGAAAGGGGGGCCGGCCCCCTCCCAATTCGGATTGGGCTTGGGGGTGGGGCGCCCCCTTCCTTTGTCCTTTTCCCTCCTTTCCACTAAGGCCCAATAAGGCCCATATACCTCCTGGGGTGTTCCGATAACCTCCCGGAGCTCCGGTATTGTCCCAATCTCACCTGGAACCTTTCCGGTGTCCAAATATAGTCGTCCAATATATCGATCTTTATGTCTCGACCATTTCGAGACTTCTCGTCATGTCCGTGATCACATCCGGGACTCCGAACAACCTTCGGTACATCAAAACTCATAAACTCATAATATAGCTGTCATCGAAACCTTAAGCGTGCGGACCCTACGGGTTCGAGAACTATGTAGACATGACCGAGACACGTTTCCGGTCAATAACCAATAGCGGAACCTGGATGCTCATATTGGCTCCTAGATATTCTATGAAGATCTTTATCGGTCAAACAGCATAACAGCATACGTTGTTCCCTTTGTCATCGGTATGTTACTTGCCCGAGATTCGATCGTCGGTATCTCAATACCTAGTTCAATCTCGTTACTGGCAATTTTCTTTACTCGTTATGTAATGCATCATTCCGTAACTAACTCATTAGTTACATTGCTTGCAAGGCTTATAGTGATGTGCATTACCTAGAGGACCCAGAGATACCTCTCCGACAATCGGAGTGACAAAACCTAATCTCGAAATATGCCAACTCAACATGTACCTTTGGATACACCTGTAGAGCTCCTTTATAATCACCCAGTTACGTTGTGACGTTTGGTAGCACACAAAGTGTTCCTCCGATAAACGGGAGTTGCATAATCTCATAGTTGTAGGAACATGTATAAGTCCTGAAGAAAGCAATAGCAACATACTAGACGATCAAGTGCTAAGCTAACGGAATGGGTCATGTTAATCACATCATTCTTCTAATGATGTGATCCCGTTAATCAAATGACAACTCATGTCTATGGTTAGGAAACATAACCATCTTTGATTAATGAGCTAGTCAAGTAGAGGCATACTAGTGACATTAAGTTTGTCTATGTATTCACACTTGTATCATGTTTCCGGTTAATACAATTCTAGCATGAATAATAAACATTTATCATGATATAAGGAAGTAAATAATAAATTTATTATTGCCTCTAGGGCATATTTCCTTCAATCCTGACGACGCGCAGGGGAGGGAGAACGCTGCCGAGAGGAGCGCCAAGACTTCGTAGCCAGCAACCAAGATCGGTCCCGCAAGTCCGCGCGAGGGGAGGCGCAGCGTCCCGGTGAGCGGCGCCTGTCGCGCTCGGGGGAGCGGCGCTCGGCGCGGGGGGAGGGACGCCAGGCCGGACGGGAGGACAGCTGCTGTCGGAGGTCGGCCTCCCGCTGTAGGCCATCCGCGGAGGAGTCTGGGGGTCGTGGAGGTCCTCCGCGCGGCGCTTGGGGTGGCCCACATCGTCACCCCATTCCCGCGGTATGGCCAGCAGGGGAGGGCGGCCGGAGCAGGGTACAACGGTGAGGGGCACCAGGAGGGGGGGCGGCGGGAGGAGAACCGGAGTTGGAAGCAGGATAAACTGGATCAGATGCGGGAGGGAAAGGAAACCCTAGAGGGGTGCATATGGACCGCACGACTGGGCCCAGTGGGCAGTGGCCCAACAGCAGTGAGGCTTGAGGAGGGCCCATGAGTCCGGCCCAAGGTGAGGCCCAGGACCAGTGCAGACCGGTTCTTCCCCACCGAAACCAGCTCATGGGGGGCAAGGGTTTCCCCGAGCGCCGCAGCAGGAGCCGTCGATGGGTCGGGATGGGGACGATGCGGCCAGGCTGGAGCCCGAGCAGCACCTGGATGGGGGGGGGAAGGGAGGCACTGAATGCGGAGATGAAAGGGCGGAAGGGGGAGCGGCGCGACATTACCGAGGCTAGCCCCGGCCAAGGTGATAGCGGCGTGGGGGCCGGACTAGAGGAAATGGCGGCATCGTGTTTCCAGGATACGCGCACCGAGTTGCCGTGGGCCCGTCCAGCTACACCCCAGCCGTGCGTGCGGTGTTAGCGGCGACAGCCTCCCTACCGCAAGGCGGCACCTTGCCCCGCCGATGACTAAGACGAGCTCAGTGGCCGGCGTCAGCGCTTGGCGGACGCGCGGGCGGCCTTACTCCCACCCCTAGGAGTAAGGCCCCGGCGACGTCGGGCCGCAACACAGTGACGGGGGCGGGGGGAGGGACGCGATCACAGCACACCACCGGATGGCCCTTCGCGATGTCGTCGGCCTCGGCGAGGTCCGCCCACACCAGGAGAGACGAGGCGGGGGGAGGGGGTGGGACGACGGGGAGGCAGGCAGGGAAGGCTCAGGGAGGGGAGTGGTGGCAGACGAAGGGAGCGAGGCCAGTGGTGACCGGGGATCCGCTGTGGCGAGGGAATCGCCCAAGGCGTCGCCAGAGCTCGCGGACTCCATCACCACACTCTTCCGCTTCTCCCTGGTGTTTGAGAGTTTGTCCTCTTGTCCTCGCGTGTCATATCCGCATTAGGATCATCTACCTACCGCCAAGACAGCAAATCCGACCCCTCAAACGCCCACAGACACACATAGACGCGTTTGCGGATAGTGACCGGAATTTGCTTCTCTGCATCCGGATACCTCATACTGCAAGGTTAGATCCATACAAAAGCATGCAAAAGATAAAATCCACATACTATGTAGATCAACTACCCTAATTCTTGTCGAAGATGTCCACTATCTCCTTGCCCGACTTCATGTCCATGGGCGATAGACGCAGCTCTAGCTCCTGCCGCCCCTCCGGCTGCTCCGCATCGGCCTCCTTCTCTATCTATGCCTCCACCATATCGAAGAGCGCGTTGGTCGCCGCCAGTTCTTGCCGGATGAACTCCCGGTTGGCCTCCACATATGTCTCATCCTGGATGGACTCCAAGATGGCCTACTTCTCCGCCATCTCGGTTGCTTGCGCGACCACGAACTCCGCCTCTGCGTCCTTCATGTTGAAGCCTGGAGCCGGCGCCAGCTCTTCCATTGGCTACCCCGCCTCATCCTCCTCCGTATCCGCGACCTCCATCGGAGGCGCCTGTTGCTCCTCTCCTCCTCATCTGCCTGCTCCTCCTCCTCCTCCTCCGGCTCCGGCGAGTCCGGAGGCAGTCCGACAGCGATGTGGGTGGCACGCACGGCACGCCTCGCCCAAATCTCCTACTCAATCTGGAGTCGGCGCTCCGGCATGAGCATGGCATACGTGGTTATCTTTTATTGAACCATGGCGAAGCCGGAGGGCGTGGGAAGAGCAGTGGAGCGAGAGAGAGGTGGATGGGCTCGGAATGGCAACATCAAGAGGGAGGAGGTTGTTGTGGCTAGGGTTGGGGGACACCTGTCATCTTAAATAACCAAATTTGGCCTTGGGCGGGAAGATGGAGCGGGCCACATGGCGTTCACACCCCCATCGGAGGAGATGATTTTTGGACCGCCGAGTTTCCGGACATTTCTGTGTGGGACCCCATCATCAGTCTGACGCCGGTCAGCTCGGGTGTTTGAGACTCGTTTGGGGCGCACGTCTGGGTCGCATTTTCATGGCCGGCGGGTGACCGGGTGTCGGTGTCAAAACCAACAGATCTCGAGTAGGGGGTCCCGAACTATGCGTCTGAGTATCGATGGTAACGAGGGACGATGGGGACACAATGTTTACCCAAGTTTGGGCCCTCTTAAAGGAGGTAAAACCCTACGTCCTGCTTGATTGTATTCAATGAGTATAGGGGTTACAAGAGTTGATCTACCTGGAGATCGTAATGGATAAACCCTAGCTGTCTAGCCTATGAGAATTCTGATGATCTCTATGGTCTAACCCCTCCGGTTTATATACACACCGGAGAGGCCTAGGGTTGTACAGAGTCGGTTTGTAAGGGAAGGAAATAACATATCCGGACACCAAACTTGCCTTCCACGCATATAGGAGTCCTACCCGGACACGGGGGGAAGTCTTCTGCTTTTATCTTTACGGCCCATCAGTCCGGCCCATATAAATAGTCCGGACACCCTAGGACCCCCTAATCCAGGACTCCCTCAATAGCCCCTGAACCAATCTTCGATGACGATGTGTTCGGCACGCGAATTGGCTTCGGCATTGCAAGGCTGGTTCCTTCTCTTAAACATTTTAGGATAACTCCCTGCACAAAGGATCTGTATCCGGCTTTGTATAATTAATACAACCCTTAGCCACAAAGGCAAGATATCAAAATAAAACAGAGTCTTTTACTGACAACTTTTTTGGCCAAGCATCACATCTGGCTCTTTAACATTTCGAACCATTTTCATGCCTCCCGTTTCGTGTTTCGAGGCATAGCCTCCATTGGCATGTCATGTAAAAACAGAGATCGTGCCCACCCATTGCGGGATTCCCATCAATACGGTTTTGGGTAATCCAATTGTGCCATTCGCACGATCTCTTTGGGAACAGGCGAGTTTTAAGGTTTGAGAGGGGGCATTTGGTATTTCACCACCTATAAGAGGGTAAAAAATCCCTTCTTTTTCCCCACGCCTTCTTCTAACTCCTACCTTCCCACCTCTGAGCTCCAGCGCCCAAAACTTCAATCTCTCCCACCGCCACCAACCTCCCCAGCCATGTTTGGATCCGGTTCCAAGGGCAAGTGGGAGGCCTCCTCCGTCACCGAGAAAGACATCAAGGAGCTCTAGGGCGCGGGCAATCTGTCCGCAGATATCGCGCACAGGCTCCCTACCAAAGATCAGGTCATCCCCACTTTGGAGCCCGGCAAGAGGGTCGTATTCATTCCACATTTCCTCCAAGGGCTAGGGTTTCCCCTCCATCCCTTCGTCCGAGGCCTCATGTTCTATTACGGGATACATTTCCATGATCTAGCCCCGAATTCTTTCCTCCACATATCGGCGTTCATCGTCATATGTGAGGCTCTACTCCGCATCGCCCCACATTTCGGCCTATGTCTCAATGTTTTCAATCTGAAGCCGAAGGTGGTCGGTGGGCAGCACGTGGACTGTGGCAGTGCTATGGTGAGCAAGCTTCCCAACGCCATCTGGCCCAAGGGGGATTTTGTGGAGATAGTCAAGGTGTGGCAGTAGGAGTGGTTCTACATCACCGAACCCCGCGATGCCAAGTGGGAGGCCATACCTGACTTCAGATCCGGACCCCCTATTAGACTCACCTCATGGACCACCAAGGGCCTTGATTGGGGGTCCCATCTAGAGGTGATGATGCTGCAAAAGCGCATCTCCAATGTGTTAGGCAAAAACACTGGACTCACAAACGTGATCCAAGTGATGCTCTTCCGTTGTTTCCTCCCCTGCCAACTCCGGGCCTCCCCCATGTGGGAGTTCAATCCGGAAGAACCATGGACCTTGAAGTGCCTTTTCGGCACAACGCATGAAGATATATGGACGCAACTTTTCAAGGCCCAAAAGAGTTGCCCGATGAAGACCGAAGACATTAGACTCGACAGCGAGAACCCGGCCTCGGCGGTAAGCATAACCTTTCCGAAGACTTATTTGGCTAACGCTTCAGATGATGATGAAGATTTACATTATCCTCTTTCTGCACAGGGCTGGACGGCAAAGGCGGAGCGGATCAACTGTCCAGCGCCGCTGTCGGAGAACCCGACCACCTCCCAGCTAACGGAGATGCTGGTCCAGCACCGTATCAAGTGCCGGAGAAGAAGGCCAATAAGAAGAAGGGAAAGGAGGCCAAGGGCGGCCCCCGCCACAAAGGTCCTTCGGACGCTATGTCCGGAAAGACCGAAGCCCTCTCCTCCCACAAGGGAGACGAGGAAGACGAAGAGGAGGATGAGGTGGAAAGTATCTCCCCTCGTAAGGGTAGGAAGAAGAAGAGGGTGACCACTAAAGACCCAAAGGGGGAGGCGCCCAAATGGGTGAAGGTGATCCTCCAGGACTGTTCGGATTCAGATGCCGAACTGGTCCCCAAAAAGCCTCCCAGGGCGAAGCCCCTGGCCGAATCGTAAGTATTCAGATACTCACTGATTATCTTCAGTTCTCCCTTTCTATTATATAAGCCATTTTGCTATATGCCTTTCATCCCTCCACGCGAGCTTCCAAACACTCCGTTATCGGAGGGGAACTCTCTATCGCCAGAGATGGCAGAGAGCAAGATGCCGCCACGATCCCCCTCGCCTATCACCATGGATGACACCAAGGTGCTATCCCGAAGGACCTCTCCTGGTCGTGGAGGGGCGGACGAGGCTGTCAAGAAAGCGCATGAGGTTAATACCTCAGTTGTTGAAGACATAAGGGAGGCGACCATTATGACAAAAGACGGTGGGGACCCCCAAAAATCCGGGCCCCAGCCGGATACCATTCCAGAGACCAATGCGGCTCCGGGATCAGGTGAGCAGCCCCCTTCAAAAGAGGGGGGAGGAGTGTCGGTGTCAAAATCGGCAGATCTCGGGTAGGGGGTCCCGAATTGTTCGTCTAAGGTCGATGGTAACAGGATGTAGGGGACACAATGTTTACCCAGGTTCGGGCCCTCTCTATTGGAGGTAATACCCTACTTCTTGCTTGACCCTAAAAGTCTAGCATGTATGACTATGAGTATATCTCTTACCCCTTCGGACTAGGCCCTCCGGTTTATACAGACACTGGAGGGGACTAGGGTTGTACAGAGTCAGTTACAGAGAAAGGAATCTTCATATCAAGACGCCAAGCTTGCCTTCCACACCAAGGAGAGTCCTATCCGGACACGGGTGAGAGTCTTCGGTCTTGTATCTTCATAGCCCACCAGTCCGGCCCATGTCCAACAGGCCGGACGCCCGAGGACCCCTTAGTCCAGGACTCCCTCAGTAGCCCCCGAACCAGACTTTCAATGACAATGTGTCCGACACGCAGATTGTCTTCGACATTGCAAGGCGGGTTCCTCCTCCGATGACTTCAAAGAGCTGTATTCGGCCTCGCATTTAATGTCATTCCCATCGGCTTTTGTGCGTCCATAGCTTCAGCTTCCATGTGTCGAGCGGATACGAGAGGTCAGTGTATTTTTTGCATTTAACACCCTGGCCCTATAAGAAAAGCGTCTATTTAAAGTGACTGGATCTTAGATCTGTTCCACATCACTTGGAAAACCCTTAGAGCTTGCCAGGAGAGACCATTCCAACATGGCTAGCACTCCCAGTTCTTCCTCCCGTCCCCATGGCCCTAAAAAAGACGATTGGGAGAGGTGCTCCATATCCCATGGTCAGCTAGTGAAGCTGCAATCACAGGGATTCCTTCCCTCCGCGGATCTAGTCCCCGTTCGAGCAGGATTAACTTCCTTCAACGACGGGGCTCAGGCTGAGAATTTCCCCAATCCATCCAGGGGGAACGAGTGTGCTTCGTTCCCTACCTGCTAAGAGGCGTTGGTTTTCCAATCCATCCGTTCCTCCAAGGACTTCTGGAGTATTATGATCTTCAACTTCACAATTTCACTCCCGCCTCCATCCTGCACATCGCAGGTTACGTTGCTCTTTGCGAGCTATTCCTGGGCTGTGAGGCTCATTTCGAATTATGGAGGAGCTATTTTGCCCCGTCCCCCGTAACCAAGAGGGATCAATATTTGAAGTGGGCGGAGCCGAGGTACAGCGCATCACCGGGACCGGATACCTATCAGGCACGCCGAAGAAGGCATCCAATAAGTGGCCTTCCGAATGGTTTTATATCTAGGACGTCGTCCTTCCTGACCCAGTCCGAATGGGTCTACCCGAGTTTTCAAGCGCTCCGCTGAACAAACGCCACATCTGGAGCCCTCGGAGCCTCGAGGAGGAAGATAGTGCGGAAGTCCGTCAACTGATGGCAAGATAAAGACACTTGCCCATTCCGGATTAATAATAGTCGACGTAATGGCGACTTCCATAGTGCAGGGGGATCAACCACTCCAATATAAAGGGCTTCCCATGTGGCACTATAATGGGGAAGACGACGCCTCCCGCTGCGGTCGAAAGGGCAGACACCCCCGCCTTGGCCGAACTATTCAAAGGGGAGAAAGAGGAATTCTCCCGCATCAAGCACCGAGATGGATATTCCATGTATGATCCTCCTAGCTGGGTGAGTTCTAACCCCACCATTTTGCTCAATTCTTTTCTTGAGTCGCTTCTAACGAGCATCAATCCACCCATTTGTAATAGGAATGGCGGAAAGTTGCCAAGGGGATCCATAGCCCCGCCCCGCAGCCAGAGAATCACAACAAGGACCTTGACCCTGGATTCGAGGTGGATTCGGACATATTTGTGGAGCTTGAGGATGGAGTGTTTTACTAGGCGAGCTATGATGGCACGGAAGTGGCCATCATTGCCGACTATCCCGGTCTCCTCCCTGCCTCACATGTAAGTAATTAAGAGGCACCTTCTTCAAAAGAGTTTGCTTATTACACCTCACCCACCGCACTATTTTGTGCACTGAAGGGGAGGCACTCGACGTCTCGACGTGCACCAGAGGCATCTCCTAGGAGAGCGGCGCCCGCGCCGAGAAAATGTTCAAAGAGGAAGGCAAACGACAACACGGCAGAGCCTTCATCCAAGAGGTATAATTTAATCATGCCCCCAGGCAGTCACATCAGACTGTGACATTATCCGCCGCGTCTTTATCAGGAAAAGCGTTTGCAGACTATGTCCGGGGATCCTGCCGGCCGCGCCTTGACAAGTCAGGTTCCGGACCCTGCCTCAAAGGCAAGGGCCGATATGAGAGTGACACCGGATTGTCCTTCGGCAGAGGATTCAGATGATATATCCGTCACAAACTCTAAAGTGGAAAGCGCTATGAATCATCGGTGCCGGCGGGCAGCTCTTCGCGGCCCCGATTTTTCAAAAGAGGCATTCAACGCCTTCAGCTCAATCGATGCGTACATCCGAGCTGCTCAAGAAGGGCTTACCAGAGCCACCGACCAGTATTTGAAAGATATTCGGGTAAGTTTATATTATGCCAAACTGATAGTTATGTACCAGTAGCCCCGGAGACTTGAAGCAGTTGATACAACTGATTTAAGGATCATTTTATAACCAGGTGCTCACAAAGAATAACAGCCTGCTGTCCCAAGAGCTGGAAAAGTGCCGGACCCAGCTAGCTATGGCAACTGCCGAATTGGAGAAATCCAAGGAGGCCCCGACTGGTAATGTTTCTCCCCATCTAGAAAGATGTGATCATATATGTAACACTCCAAAAATTTAACCATGATTTATCAATTAAAATTTTGTCTTAGGTAAATTAAAATTTTTACTTTCTGGATTTTCTTTTGATTCAGAACCAGTCTTTTCTCCTGAATTGTGAAGTTTTCACCCCAAGTGAAAATTTTTCAAAAATATTGTTGGACTTATATACCCTCTCAAGAAACATTTCTTTGATTAGTGGAATTATTTATATGATTATTTTCCCTGAGCTTTATTTCTTTTAGAAATGATTTTCATAAGCTTTAGAGCCTCTTTTGCACTACAACCCTTTCAAATACTTCTTTAAAATCCCCACCAAAATTTGGGGATGTCATGTGATGTTTCCACACCACTTTTATGCAAAAATATCTTTTAGTCATTTGGAAATTTTGAGCTTTACCCCAAGATTTCAACTCTGGTCCAGATTGTGAATTGCACTACAACCTATTTAATTATTTCTCTAAACTTTCCACCAAAATTAGGGGATGTTAGTAGGGGTATATTATTCAACCTTATGCAAAAATCCACTGGTGTTCTTTGAAAAATTTGAGCAAATCATCCTCTTTTGCTCTCTGGTCCAGTTGGGTGTTTTCTACTGCAACTCTATTTTATTTTAATCTAGTGCCCATGATCTTTCTCCTGCTTATAAACCACCCTACAAAACCCTTAAGTCCAAGAGATTGGACCCATTGGAACATTTTTAGTCCATGCAATAATAGCCTTTAGTTTCTGCCCAGATTTGGTTTTCTCAAAAACTTGCACTAACAAGTTTCTGCTTTTGCCCAACTAACCTTGCCACCCTCTTTATCATCCAAAGAGACTATGATCTGGAGTTTTTGGCCACCCCAAGAGTTGCCTAGATGCCCTTGGCATTCTGTCAAGCACCTTGTGTGCATGGTCAGTTTTGACATAGTTTTTAGTTTGCACATTGGACCTGCTTGCTTTGCTTAACCAGCATGTCTCATGGCTCTACCTTAGCCTATAGCCCCACCCCGCTAAACCTCATGTGGATTGGAGCCCCCTGGCATGCCTTGGCATTTTGCCGAACATGTAGCGTGCGTTCTCTGGGCGCGCCCAGAGCGCACATTTTGCACGCGCGCGCAGCTGAGGCGCCGCGTCGTGCTCCTGGCCTTTGCTCGCCCGCAGGGCCGCGCTCCGGCCTCGCCCGCTCACTAGAACCCTCCAAACTGCCCTTGGAGCCCCACAGCGCCGCTGTCAGGTCGGCCATGGCGGCTAGCTGATGGCCGCAGCAGGCCTCGGTCGTGGCAGCACTGCCCGAGCCACTCCAGCGCGCCAGCTGCCCTCTGGAACAGCTCGAGCTCATCCACGAGCTCATTTGATAGCGCACGTCGCTGCCACATCGCCCTGCCAGCAACAGAACAACGGTTCGCCGTCGATCTTATCCCCGGCTGCCGCGGAACCGAACTCGGCCGACTATAAGCCCCCGAGCCCGTCCAGACCTCAGGCGACCTCAAGCCATTCCTCCAAAGCCCCCACGACCAGCAATCGACGACGGGAAGCCTTCTTCCTCGTCTCCGACCAGTTCGGCCGCCGCCACGCTCCAGTACCATGCGTCGCAAGCAGAGCCCCCCCCGTCCATCCAGTGCTTCCATCCTCCTCCCCTCGACCGTGCGGAGCCGCCCAGCCTCTCAGCCTCGATCGGGAGCCATCATAGCCCAAGACCCCAATCCACCAGAAGTTGCCGTCCGCCGCAAAGCTCACTGCCGGTGACTCCCTTCGTCCCCGCCACCCTCTCAACCACTAGGAGGACCGCCCTGGGCTGGCGGATCCATCCCTGCCCTCGGAACCCAGTGGGGAGCCGCCGTTCGCCGGCGTTGATCGCCGGAGCCCTGCCTCTGCTCAGGCAGAAGAGAAAGGAGGCGGGCGACTGGTCAAATCTGACCAGTGGGCCCAAGGGACCAATGCTACCTCTTGAGCACTGCGTTGGATTTCCCCAAAGAGGAGAGGATGATGCAGCAAAGTAGCGTAAGTATTTCCCTTAGTTTTTGAGAACCAAGGTAACCATCTAGTAGGAGAACACACACAAGTCCCTCGTACCTACACAAAGCGACAGCTACTCACAACCAACGCGATTAGGGGTTGTCAATCCCTTCACGGTCACTTACGAGAGTGAGATCTGATAGAGATGATAAATAATATTTTTGGTATTTTTGATAGATAGATGCAAAGTAAAAAGTAAAAGGCAAAGTAAAAACAAAGCAAGTAAATAAAGCGATAGAGATTGATATGATAAGAATAGACCCGGGGGCCATAGGTTTCACTAGTGGCTTCTCGCAAGAGCATAGATATTCTACGGTGGGTGAACAAATTACTGTTGAGCAATTGACAGAATTGAGCATAGTTATGAGCATATCTAGGTAATGATCATGTATATAGGCATCACGTCCGAGACAAGTAGATCGAAACAATTCTGCATCTACTACTATTACTCCACTCATTGACCGCTATCCAGCATGCATCTAAAGTATTAAGTTAAAAACAGAGTAACGCCTTAAGCAATATGAGATGATGTAGAGGGATAAATTCATGCAATATGATAAAAACCCCATCTTGTTATCCTCGATGGCAACAATACAATACGTGCCTTGCAACCCTTTACATCCTTTGGGTAAGGACACATGAAGATTGAACCCAAAGCTAAGCACTTCTCCCATTGCAAGAACTACCAATCTAGTTGGCCAAACAAAAAAGGATAATTCGAAGAGACTGGCAAAGATAACTCAATCATACATAAAAGAATTTAGAGAAGAATCAAATATTTTCCATAGATAATACTGGATCATAAACCCACAATTCATCGGTCTCAACAAACACACCGCAAAAAGAAGATTACATCGAATAGATCTCCACAAGAGAAGGGGAGAACATTGTATTGAGATCCAAAAAGAGAGAAGAAGCCATCTAGCGACTAGCTATGGACCCGAAGGTCTGAAGTAAACTACTCACACTTCATCGGAGGGGCTATGGTGTTGATGTAGAAGCCCTCCATGGTGGATGCCCCCTCGTGAGCTCGAAACAGGCCCCAAGATGGGATCTCGTGGATACAGAAGGTTGAGGCGGTGGAATTAGGTTTTTTTGGCTCCTGTTCTGATCGTTTGGGGATATGTAGGTATATATAGGAGGAAGGAGTACGTCGGTGGAGCAGCAGGGGGCCCACGAGGCAGGGGCGCGCCCAGGGGGACACCCTCCACCCTCGTGACCGCCTCTGGCACTTCTTGGAGTAGGGTCCAAGTCTCCTGGATCATGTTCCGTGAGAAAATCACGTTCTCGAAGGTTTCATTCCGTTTGTACTCCGTTTGATATTCCGTTTCTTCGAAACACTGAAATAGGCAAAAAACAGCAATTCTGTCCTGGGCCTCCAGTTAATAGGTTAGTCCCAAAAATAATATAAAAGTGGAAAATAAAGCCCAATATAGTCCAAAATAGTAGATAAAGTAGCATGGAGCAATAAAAATTATAGATATGTTGGAGACGTATCAGGCATCCCCAAGCTTAATTCCTGCTCGTCCTCGAGTAGGTAAATGATAAAAAAGAATTTTTGATGCGGAGTGATACTTTGGCATAATTTCAATGTAAATCTTCTTAATTGTGATATGAATATTCAGATCCGAAAGATTCAAGACAAAAGTTCATATTGACACAAAAATAATAATACTTCAAGCATAATAATCAAAGCAATCATGTCTTCTCAAAATAACATGGCAAAAGAAAGTTCATCCCTACAAAATCATATAGTTAGGGTATGCTTCATTTTCGTCACACAAAGATGTCCCCAACTTCTATACCCCCGATAACAAGCCAAGCAATTGTTCCATACTTAAATAATCTCAAACTTTTTCAACCTTCACGCAATACATGAGCGTGAGCCATGGATATAGCACTATGGGTGGAATAGAATATGATGATGGGCATTGTGTGGAGAAGACAAAAAGGAGAAAGTATCACATTGACAAGGCTAATCAACGGGCTATGGAGATGCCCATCAATTGATGTCAACATGAGGAGTTGGGATTGCCATGCAACGGATGCACTAGAGCTATGAATGCTCAACAAAAGAAAACTAGTGGTTGTCGATCCAACTCGCTTGCTTATGAAGACCTAGGGCATTTGAGGAAGCCCATCATAGGAATATACAAGCCAAGTTCTATAATAAAAGATTCCCACTAGTATAAAAAGACAACTTATGAAACTCACTACATGAAGAACAAGGTGCTACTTTGAAGCACAATATATGAGACTCACTACATGAAGAACAAGGTGCTACTTTGAAGCACAAGTGTGGAAAAAGAGATAGTAGAATTGCCCTTTTTTTCGGGCCTTTCTTTTTTTGGCCTTTCTTCTTTTTTTCTTTTTTTCTTTTCTTTTATTTTCTTTTTGGGCAATGCTCTAATAATGATGATCATCACAATTCTATTGATTACAACATAAGGATTACAACTCGAAACTTAGAACAAGATATGACTCTATATGAATGCCTCCGGTGATGTACCGGGATGGTGCAATGAATCAAGAGTGACATGTATGAAAAATAATGCATGGTGGCCTTGCCACAAATACGATGTCAACTACATGATCATGCAATGGCAATATGACAAAAGTAATTTATGTCATGATGATGATGGTGGAAGTTGCATGGCAATATATCTCGGAATGGCTATGGAAATGCCATAATAGGTAGGTATGGTGGCCGTTTTGAGGAAGATATAAGGAGGTTTATGTGTGATAGAGCGTATCATATCACGGGGTTTGGATGCACCGGCGAAGTTTGCAC